>CAVLJG010000010.1:17489550-17563477 GCA_963669975.1 Acanthoscelides obtectus
GTTCACAAGGAAATAGCATTTGAGACAGTCAAGTGTGGAAAATCACATCAGGCATGTGGTGGCCGAAATCGTTGATGCAGTGCTGGAGGCGTTCTTGGAAGTTCGCGTAGACTTTCTCCAACATCGCTCTCTCAACTTGGGCGACTTCCACGCGAATTTCGCCCTTCAATTCGTCCAGAGTTCGGGCTTGTTCGCGTATACTCTAGCCTTGAGGTGTACCCATTAGAAAAAATCGCATATGGATAAATCTGGGGACCGAGGAGGCCAATGAACATCGCCAAACCTGGAAATAAGGCGACCAGGGAGGAGAGGGCGAATAACGTCCATTATTTCGGACGAAACAATCTCCACCGTCCAAGGCTCCATAACGACAACTGGCAAAATAATGCTAGGATCTCACGAGTTAAACGGCACCCTCCCCACCTCTCTCGTAGACGGAGGCGGAGAGTACTACCCATCCCAAGAACGTCCGTCCTATCTGCCGCACCCTGTACAAGACCGCAGACGGTTTCCTGAAACCCTAAACAGTGAGCTGCTTCTAGATTGCTTCCTTTTCCCCTGATGGGTCGACTGCTCCGAAATAGCCCTAAAAGAAGTCCTCTTTGGACTGATTGCCGGCATGAATTTCCCATCTCCATTCATTCGGGGAACATCAAAGTTGAATCGGGGCTCTCCACCTACACTACCACTCAAAAGTATTAATTTAATCCAGGACTTCTACGCCTACTCCAATGAGAGGAGGAAGTACCAATACTCGAAAAAGTGTACAGATTTACATCACGCACATTAATAGCGTGAAACGTTGCTTCGTGCTTCTTAGCAATCATCAGTCCGGTATATGTCTTGTCGTGTAGAGACAAACGAAAAAATTACTGACAACCCAAAACAGCTATCTGCAAATACATCTTCGGCCTCTACGCTGCGGTTGGTCATGGTATAAGACACAGAAAGCAAACAGACTTAGTTTGACATGTGTCTATTTATGCAGTTTGCATAACATGACATGGCTAGTAGCTTTAAAAATATACCTGCATTCCGGTTGATTGACTGGTCATGGTTTTAATGCACATAGGCGACACCTATCTGTTCATAAAACATGATAATCTCAATACCTTTGGATTGTAGTATATGCTTCAACCGCAAAGCCATATCCAACTACGAGCCCCCGCTCCCTTCCTCCCGAAAGATATCGACTTTCCACGGCATTCTCCCTTAACTCAAAGGCTCTCCCACCCACACTTGGCGCAAAGATTGCTTTGTATACTGGAATTAATGTTGGTAAACCATTACGTCAACAAGGTATACTCAGAATCTAGGCGATGAAGTATCAGAGATGTGGAATAATTCGGGACTGGCATGTGCCAAATTGCTATACAGGGTGATCCACAAGTCACGACCAAAAATGAAAATCTTACATAGGACCCCATTCTATGTAACATTTTCTTTAAAAAGATCCGGGGTGTTGAAGTTTAAAAATAAAAAACAGTTTTTTTTAATATCGTCAAAACCCTTGAATGAATTAAAATTTGGTATGTGGATTTACCTAAGTATTGTGCACATTCAGAAGTCTTTACTTACATTTAACGTGCACCAGTGGCGGAGATACAGGGTATTAGTGGCATTATTTTTCCAAATAAAAATAGTACGCCACTGTATTTTTTTACAACTACAAATAATTACTCTTGTGTTTTTCCTAGAGTGCATTGCTTTCGTGAAACTGAAAATAAAACAAATTAGATCATTTATGAAGATCCGAGATACAACTAGCTTCAAATACAACAGCAGGCCTTCATACCAACTTGACGTTACTTGGGAGATATTTTATCACAAAAACACTATAAAATGTCAAAAAAACAACGACGAAATATCACTTTTCAATGCAGGTCAAATGATGTATTGTGTTGGGTCGCTAAACAGATTCCAAAGTCATTTCACATGAATCTGATCCCGTTTATCATGTACATTCTATTATTTAGTGAGAAATTGAAAAACTATGCGACATTTGTGACTTGAGGGTGTAATATCAACACAGAACAAGTGACGTTGGAGAATAGACCACAAGAGAATGATTATCGATCACATGTAAAAAATGATTTATCGTTATTCGTGGTTATATGCAAACTATGATTTGTACATTTCAATAATTTGGGGTATGGATCTAACCATTTTATGCTTTAAGGGTAAAAAATGGGAAGAAGTGCATCGCAATTTTTGATATTAGTATATTTATACACTTTGACTTTGAAGCTTAGAATGATACAGAAATGTTTTGGATACGCGTCTTCTTCTGTTATCCAGGCTCAGCGCCCGGCGCGTCGGTTT
Organism: Acanthoscelides obtectus; assembly: GCA_963669975.1. NCBI lineage: Eukaryota > Metazoa > Arthropoda > Insecta > Coleoptera > Chrysomelidae > Acanthoscelides > Acanthoscelides obtectus. The sequence continues at coordinate 17,491,873 of CAVLJG010000010.1, forward strand.
GCTTGATTGTTATGCTTGTACTGCGGCCATGTAAATATTTATTTATTTATTTATTCATAATAACCCATACACTACCTGAACAGAGTGATTCAATTAACAGGCAGGGAAAAAACAAAACTCTAAACAGTACATGATAAAAAAGACTCTCTCTCTTGAGATCGATTTTGGTAGAACTAAAAATATCAAGTTCACTTACACTGTCACAGACATTACACATAACATACAGAGGCGAAAAATAAATAAATTTGTCCGCGGAACAGGTAAATAATATGAATTGTTGCCACCATGACGAGTACGCAAATCGGGAACGTGTAGAGAGATCCTGTCTAGAAGAAAAGAGCATTCAACAAATTACATAAAAATTTAGCAGCTAACAGATTCATACGTTTGACTAAATTAGGTAAATTATATCTATTTAAGAGAATGTCATTGCGTATACCCCTTTCAGGGTACGCTCTATCATGTTTAAACCATAAGTATTTCACAAAACGACGTTGGATTCTCTCGATGTTTTTACAGTGTATATCATAGGCCGGGTACCAGATAATCGAACAGTATTCTAAAATAGATCTGACAAAAGCATTGAAAAGTAAAATTGATGTATTAGTATTATTGAAATGTCTACTGTTTCTTATAACAAAAACCAAGATTTTTAAAAGCTTCTGCTATTATTGCATTAATGTGATCAATAAAAGAAAGCTTTAGATCGAATAATACGCCCAAATCCTTGACGATATTAACACGACAAAGGACATTGCTACTGATTTCAAAATTGAAACATGTCGGTACCACCCTGCGTGTAAATGTCATAGTAATACATTTATTGACATTCAAGTTCATGTTGTTTACTTTACACCAGTGATCAATGACATTCAAATCAGCCTGTAACCTTAAACTGTCTTCTAAGCAACACACGCTATTAAAGATTTTGAGGTCATCGGCATATACCACGTACCCACAACGCAAGTCTGTTGTAACATCATTGACAAAAATTAAAAATAATAGAGGACCCAGAACAGAACCTTGGGGCACCCCTGATGTAGCTAAAACCGCACCAGACTTATATCCACGGAAGTCCACACACAATTGTCTATCACTGATGTATCAATGAAGAAAGCTAAGAATCTGGATGTTAAACCGTACTTAGACATCTTCTGCACGTGATCCAAACGGTCGAAAGCTTTCGAAAAGTGATTATAGACTACATCAACTTGCCCGCCATTATCCAGAACTGACGCGGAGTACTGCTTAAAATATACCAGATTACTGCACGTAGATCTACCATTGCGTTCTTGTTAGTAGATCGAAGGGACTTCTTAAAGCAGGTAGCAAATGGCGCGGTGCACATATGAGGCGGGTGCGATGTTATCTACGAGCCCCTTCCGACTTCAGTTGGCCCACTTCAAGATTTGTACCAAAATATGCGTTTATAAACTAAACATGACGAAACTATTTACTTCTAAAACAGTTTATTTTCTCAAAAACATTTTAGATACACTCTAGTCGTAAAAAATACATATTTGAAATCACTTAGACCTATAACTAATAGAACATCTGAACAAATAAACAATGTGCGAATAAATGCGCGAAGTTAACAAAGCAACAATTGAAAGATTACCATTGGGTAACATCACCTTTATTTTTTATTACGGCTGAAACTCTTTGGGGCATAGTGTTAACCAAGTTTTGGAAAAAATTTGGTGTAAAACAATCCCATATTTCTTGAAGCTTTTGTCTCAGTTCGGTGATTGTACGAGCAGGATGTGGTCGTAGAACCTTTTTCATCTCGTGCCACAAAGTTTCAATAGGTAACAGATCTGGACTGCTAGAAACCCATTTCAAACACAAAATCTTGGCCGGATGTCAAACATTCTTCCATCACTGGTAAAAGCGATTCTTCCTAAATTGCCAAATATTTGTTTGTATCTACATTTCCATCAATAAAATGAAGTTTTCTTACTCCTTCTGATGACATACTGCCCCAGACCATAATGGATGCTGGGAATTTCACTTCTCTTTTCGGACAGTCAACATGGAATGCTTCATTTTTTTGCGAATAACTCTACTGCGACTGTCACCAACACAAACTTCGAATCGGGCCTCATCACTCCATTGTATTGCACACCATTGTTGAGGTGTCCATTGTCTATGTTCTTTAGCCCATCTAAGCCGATTTTTCTTTTGCAGTTTAGTTAATAGTGCAGCGTCACTCCACAGTGCACTTAATTGTAAATAATTGGCACGCCTGTTTTTCACGATTATTCTTCTTAATGCTCTTCGGTCGGCATTTGTGATATTACTTTTTTCACATATCGTGGCTTAATATTAACTGAACCGGTTACGTTATATCTTCTAGCAATATTTCTCACACTATACCGCGATAAGTCTAACAAAGTTGCAATTTCTGAGTTTGATTTCCCAGAATTAAAAAAATTAATCATCAGTAACCGAATTTTCTCACTAATAACCTTTCCTCTACCCATTTTGAAAACCTTAACTACCCAAAACTATTAATTTAATAAAAACAATTGTCATGGCTTTTATTTTTCACAGCCTATGCGTTATAGACTTATTTTGCATTGAAATGAAAATGGGTTGATATGCTGTAATTGCAACATGTGTTATTTTTATGCTACAAATTTGATTAGGGAGTGATAAAGTTGATGTTTTCTACTATATATTATCAAAATATTCATTGTTAATATTTTAAACCTATTACACCCTGCTACATGTTTATTATTTGTGTTTGATAAGAAAAGAACTAAGATTTCAGTAGTTGGGCCAACTGAAGTGGGAAGGGGCTCGTATAGATAATGCGTATTTTTTAGTCTCTTCTGGGACACCATGTAGCACAGCTATTTCCAGCGAAAGAGCGGGTAATCGCAATATCGTTGAATTCTTCCGTGGAATTTAGTAATCCAGGCAAAGCACCACGAACGAGCCCGGATTCTATTCGATAGCCAAAAACAAAAGCGAGCTAGCCAGGTGGCAGGCCGCTGTGTAAGCCTCTGAAATCAATCGGCTATTTTATGGTACGTTGATTTGACAGTGATGGAGATTGACCAATGGAGTATTTTCCGAATTTATGAACGAATTATGACGAGAATGAAGTTAATTAGGATTTCTGAAAATATCCAGCAAAAATATGAATTAGGAAATTGTTTGCAGCATACCTTTGCTTTAGGATGTTTTGTATGAATCCAAAGTGGTGTGCAGCTAGACGAGGACTACCTTCCGTTCGGCATTCCCTAGATTTTTTTTACACTGAAGCAGCCGCGGCGAGCTTAAAGAAACTTTGCTTATCCGATTTTTGAACTGTTCAAGCTTAGCAGTACTGGGAAAAGCCTCCTCATGTAGACAGTTAAATAATCTCGACGTCCTAGGGACAAAGTAGCGGTCGAATCGGCCAGTTTTGGATGTAAGAAGTTCGACACGGTTAGGATCAGACGCCAAAGTCAGGAGGGTCTGTCTGGCAGGCACAATGTGCGTACAGAATGTACGCGGTATGAACTCTAAGTGTAAAGAATTCTTTGTAAATGTCGCTATGTCTGACTATGATATCATCTGTTGTACTGAAACTTGGCTGCAGTCTGCAGTACTTAGTTCTGAATTATTTACTGACAAATATTTAGAGCGGACAGAAATTTATCTGCGACGGGGTGTTCTAATTGGTATTCGTAATCAACTTGCTGCATCAGAGGTAAATATGACTTTTATCAGAGACGATATTCCCAGTATTGACATAATTAGAATCAAACTTAGATATAAAATGAAGTGACTTATTTCTATGTCACATACGAGTACATACCGCCTGACACGAGTACTTCCTGCTATGAACGATTCTTTGAACATCTAGAATCGCTTGATTACCTCTTTGGCAAAAGTATTTATATACTAGGTGACTTTAATGTTCCCGAATTTGTTAATGAAAATCACCTCCAATCTTCTCACAAGCAGAAAACAATTCAGTCATTTATGGGTTTCTTCGATCTTTCTCAATTCAATGATGTTCGGAATGAAAATAATAGGCTATTAGATTTAGTGTTATCAAATAAACAATGTAGCGTCGTTAAGGCTTATGATGACCTACTACCTGAGGATGATCACCATCCTCCGCTTGTCATGATAATCAAAAAGAGTATCAAATGCGCCAGAGAATCATATAATTTCAGAAAAGCCAATTTTGTAGCACTATATGAACAAATAAGCTTGGTTAATTGGACGTTTCATGACAATTTATGTTAACAGATGTAAACGTAGCTTTGGAAACATTTTATAACATTCTTCGTGAAATTTTTAATATGTGTGTCCCTAGGACAAGTCTCAGATCTCTCAAATTTCCAGTTTGGTTTAACGGTGAAATGATTAGAGACATTAAAAGAAACAATTTGCTACACAAAAAGTTTAAAAAGGATAAAAGTTTGATCTCATACACTGAGTTCAAAGACTTAAGGACCAAAATTAAGCGCGATGAGCGTAACGCGTATCAAAAATATTTAGTAGATATCCAAAGTAGCCTATCTCAGGATCCGAACAATTTCTGGTCATTTATCTGTAATAAAAGGGGACAAAATTCCACAATCAGCCAAGTAAACTATAATGGTAAGCAGTATGACAAACCCAATGAAATTGCTAATGCTTTTGTGCTATTTTTTCAATCTGTATATACTACGCCCTCGAACGCAACTGATATCAGTATTTCGGACTTGCATACTAACATAATACTTCAGAGCTTTTCCGAAGAAGAAGTTTTTACTGTGTTAAAGCAAATGAAAAATAAATTTACCTCCGGACCCGATGGAATCCCATCATTTTTAGTGCCTACCTCTTAGCTCATCCCTTGACAAAGATCTTCAACCTATGTTTAAAGACTGACACGTTTCCTGAAATTTGGGGCGAATCAAAGGTGCGTCCCATTTTCAAGAAGGGTGATAGACTACAGGTTGAAGATTATAGACCGATAAACCTAGTATGTATCTTTTCCAAGGCCTTAGAAACTTTGCTTCATAATTTCCTATACCACAATACACATTCCCAAATAAGTACTTCTCAGCATGGCTTTATGAAGGGTAGATCAACCTTAACTAACCTAGCCTGTTTTACTCAGTCAGTCTCCTCTGCATTAGATGCTAATAGCCAGGTGGATGTAGTCAAGCATTTGACAAACTTGATCACAGTATTCTGTTAACGAAGCTGAGCTATTTTGGATTCTCCCCCAAGCTGTTATCCTTTCTTAAGTCATATCTATCAGAAAGAAAGCAATATGTCGAATATGAGGGTGTCAAATCTATTGAATTCTTCCCAACCTCAGGGGTACCTCAAGGCTCCTGCTTAGGTCCTTTGCTTTTCATACTGTTCATAAACGATGTTGTTAGCGACATCGACAGCAGCCACTTAATCTATGCTGATGATCTGCAAATTTTTTCCAATGTCGACTGCAGCACTGACTGTTCTCCCTTACAAAAAGACCTAGCCAAAATAGTTAAATGGTGTGCTGTAAATCGACTTCCAATTAACTACAGTAAATGTAGTGTTATGTCTTACACCAGAAAGCTAGATAGAATTGGAAATCATTCTCTGCTGAGAGTACAAGAATGCAAGGACCTGGGTGTGATTTTTGACATGTCACTTAGCTTCAATCCTCATATTGAGTACCTTATTAATGCTGTCAACAGATTATTAGGATTTGTAATACGTAACTCAAACGAATTAAGTAACAAAGATGCCAAGATTATGCTTTATAATTCATTCATACTGTCTAAATTAGCATATGGACGGCTAATATGGAATCCACGCTATGTTACAACTTATGGCTCTCTGGAGAAGATTCAGCGGAAATTTTTGAAATTTCTTTCATTCAAAATTGACGGTACGTACCCACCCATTGGGGTCCCACAGGAAGACCTGTTACGTAAGCACAAGTTTATCAGTCTTGATAACAGAAGAAAGATTCACTCGCTAATATTCCTGCATAAAGTAGTGCATAGCAGTTATGATTGTCCATCATTTCTAGCACAGATTAAATTTAATGCTCCAAAATTTGTTACTCGCAATACTTTTTACCTACCTACCCCACGAACTAACTTACTGTTGCACTCACCTTTGTACTCGATGTGTTCATGTTATAATAGTCTACAGAGTACATTTGATTTGTTCAACACAACTATTTCGAATATTAAGAGAGTTTGCAGTGAAATGATTTAGTTTTTAGTTTTCGTTGTATTTTTATATGTTTTTTTTTACTATTTCTATTGTTGTTTTGCCACCAGTAATTGGTTAACACTGTTGGTGGTGGATTTCAATAAATAAAATAAATAAATAAAGAGAGCTCTCAGGACCAAAAGCCGTTGCCGTAGCGGTAGAAGAGAGCTAGACCGCCGACGGCCCGCGGTTGCGAAAGGGTTCCGGGACTGTTCGTTAGAGAAGAGTCATCTATCAGTCTAACAGCCCTCCGCTGTACAGCAACGAGCATGGATGATGTAGTCGGGATGTCAGCACCACAAACATATGATCAGTACTCGAGGCTAGGTGTGATCTGGGCCTTGTACAGAGTGAGGAAGTCATGTGGAGAAAAGTACTACTTGGCCCCAAACAAATAGCCCCGCTAGTAAGTGTTCGTGCGAGAAGAAGTCCTCAGGCGGAGTGAACGGCTCTTTGGTAGAACTTGGACAACCATCAACACCAGATGTACGCTAGGACGCTTCTTGTTCGTCAAGGTACAGTACTGTGTTTTGGAAGCATTAAATTGTACAAGGTTGTTTCGCCCATAAGCAGTGATAACCTCCAGGTTTCTCGTCAGAGAAGAAGTAGCTGCCAGTCTTCTTTTCTTCAGCTCTGGGATTCCCCGGACACTATTTGTGCCAGAAGTCTTAAGAAATGTAAGATGTTTTATTGTACATCTCAGCACTACTATCCGCATGACCCTGTAAAAGCACATTGGTACCGCCCTGTACAACCAGCCAGGCGACGCCGTCGATTTTGTTTCATCTGGTCCGGATACCAACCCGGTGAAGAGGATGTGTAATGAATCATTATCACATTGTCATCTCAGAGTTTGACACGCATTCGATGAACGAAAGAGAAATTCAGTAAGCGCACAAACGACTTCTTGTCTGATTCAAAATTAAGTATGACCTGAGTTGCTCCGACTTTTATAGATCCCTGTTGGAAACGGACGACATTTTAGCAAACATTGTGGAGACAGCAAAATACCAAAACAAGTAAAAATAACTAGAAGTTACCTAATTAAAAAAACTGAAAACAATAACAGTGTTTTTAATTTTATCATAAACCAAATTGTGACGAGTCCGGGGAAAAACTTCAATTTCACACAAATGCCCAAGGTTTTTGAAGCTTTTGCCTGGCGTCGGTAATTTAGATGATGGCAGTCCTAGGCTAGATATACGCAACGTGAATTAACTCAACAATGCCCTAGCCACAGCATAGCTACAAAGCACTTTGATCACAGAAGTATAACAACTAAAAATACGTGCCCCTTCCCACTTCAGTTGGCCCACTTCAAGATTTGTATCAAAATATGTCTTAATCAACTAAACATGACGAAACTATTTACTACTAAAACAATTTATTTTCTCAAAAACATTTGAGATACACTCTAGTCGAAAAAAATACATACTTGACCTATAACTAATAGAAAATCTGAACAAATAAACAATGTGCGAATAAATGCGCGAAGTTAACAAAGCAACAATTGAAAGATTACCATTGGGTAACATCACCTTTATTTTTATTACGACTGAAATTCTCTGGGGCATAGTGCTAACCAAGTTTGGAAAAAATTAGGTGTAAAACAATCAGATATTTCTTGAAGCTTTTGTCTCAGTTCGGTGATTGTACGAGCAGGATGTTGTCGTAGAACCTTTTTCATCTCGTGCCACAAAGTTTCAATAGGTCTGGATCTGGACTGCTAAAAACCCATTTCAAAAGCGGTACATTATTTTCTTCCATCCATTTTATAGCCTTTTTTGAGGTATGGCACGCTGCACCATCTTGCTGAAACACAAAATCTGGGCCGGATGTCAAACATTCTTCCATCACTGGTAAAAGCGATTCTTCTAAAATTGCCAAATTTTTTTTTGTATCCACATTTCCATCAATAAAATGAAGTTTTCATACTCCTTTTGATGACATACTGCCCCAGACCATAATGGATGCTGGAAATTTCACTTTTCTCAGTCAACATGGAATGCTTCATTTTTTTGCGAATATTTCTACGGCGACTGTCACTAACACAAACTTCGAATCGGACCTCATCACTCCATTGTATTGCACGCCATTATTGAGGTGTCCATTGTCTATGTTCTTTATCCCATCTAAGCCAATTTTTCTTTTTCAGAGGAGTTAATAGTGGCTTTTCTTTGGCCTATAAACGAGCTGTGCAACTTTAGGGTTTTTACTTCACTTTTTTTTATAAGAAAACTTACCTTGCAAGTGCTAAGTCCCAGTTTGTGGGCCTCTCTATGAAATTCTTCTTCCAACAGCGTCACTCCACAGAGCACTTAATTGTAAATAATTGGCACGCCTTTTTTTCACAATTATTCTTCTTAATGCTCTTCGGTCGGCATTTGTGATATTATACTAAGTGACATATAAAACCGAACACCCAGTTTAAATGGTTTTATTTTAATAAAATTTTGTATAAGTACTTAATGAAGCATAATAAGTAAATGATAAACGATTGCACTGCTTTAAAGCCCTTTGACCTTTAATAATGTGTGGATGCACCTTGATGTGCTACGCATTCTCCAACGCGCCTAGGCATGCTTCTGATCAGGTGGTCAATGTCCTCCTGTGGTATCTCATTCCAGGCAACCACCAACTCCTCTCGAAGTGCTTCTAGAGTCCGAGGAGGACGTTGCAAATTGAGCAATCTCCTACCCATCATATCCCACATGTGCTCAATTGGGGATAAGTCGGGAGATCTTGGTGGCCATGGTAACAATGTGACATCATTATGTTGAAAGAAGTCTATTGTGTCTCTTGCAACATGTGGTCGGGCATTATCTTGTTGGAAAGTTGGATCTTCCAGGGTGTCACGATAGGGTAAAAGATGGGGTTCTAGAACTTCGTGGATATAACGCTGCGCGTTCATGTTACCTCTGATGAAGATTAAAGATGACCTGGAACCATAAGCTATAGCACCCCAAACCATAACTCCAACAGTGTGATGAACATGTCCTTCAACAAAAAACTGTGGATTCCTCCTTTCACCACGTCGCCTTCTAACCCTGGCACGACCATCGTGCATGCCTAAACAAAATCGAGACTCGTCACTAAAGACAATACTGTTCCATTCCTGATCCCAGAGTGACCGTTGTCTGCACCACTCAAGGCGATTACGTCGGTGTTCTCGAGTTAAAGGGAGGACCCAGTGTGGCCGGTATGAAAACAAGCCAAAACTTCTCATTCGTCGGTAAACACTTCCCATGCCAATAGGTCTTCCGTGTTCTGCAAACCATTCATTTGCAATGGACCTCGTAGTGGAGAAACGGTCCCTTAAGGCCAATAATCTTAGGCGGCGATCTTCACGGTCTGTTGTTCTACGGCGGCGTCCAGTGCCCCTTGCTCTTTGCGTACGGCCTTCTCGAAGCCATGCCTGACAACACCTAACCACAGTGTCTACACTTCTTTGCACTCTAACTGCAATTGCCCGAAAAGAAAGTCCAGCTTCCCGAAGTCCCACTATACGGCCCCTATCAAACTCACTAAGTTGACGATATCGTACAGGTCTCCGTACTCTAGGCATCGTAACCGATCGTAAAGGATGTCAAGAACCAAAATCCGCCAACGTTGATTCTTTACTGCGGCTGAAATATTCATTTTTAGAGCGTTAGTTAATTAAAAAAAAGCAGTATAAAAACCGGAATGTCCAACTGATAAGGCTGAAAATTTTTGTTTGTTTTTTTTGTTATTTACAGATACAAGATAAATACATTCACCAACTTTTATTAAAATAAAACCATTTAAACTGGGTGTTTGGATTTATATGTCACTTAGTATCGTTTTTTCGCATATCGTGGCTTAATATTAACTGAACCGGTTACGTTATTTCTTCTAACAATATTTCTCACACTGTATCGCGGTAAGTCTAACAAAGTTGCAATTTCTGAGTTTGATTTCCCAGAATTAAAAAATTTAATTATCAGTAACCGAATTTTCTCACTAATAACCTTTCCTCTACCCATTTTGAAAACCTTAACTACCCAAAACTATTTTAAACGTATTCTGACAGCTGTGATTAATAAAAAAATTGTCATGGCTTTTATTTTTCACAGCCACCTATGCGTTATAGACTTATTTCGCATTGAAATGAAAATAGGTTGTTATGCTGTAATTGCAACCTGTGTTATTTTATGTGTTAGGGAGTGATAAAGTTGGTGTTTTCTACTATATATCATCAAAGATTAATTGTTAATATTTTAAACCTATAACACCCTACTACATTTTTTTTATTTGTGTTTGATAAGAAAAAAACTAAGATTTCAATAGTCGGGCCAACTGAAGTGCGAAGGGGCTCGTATTAAGAATAGGATGAATATATCAGACAGTGTTGTTCCTTCTATTGCAATCGTAATAAATTTTTTGCTATTAGAAAAGGTCTATTGCATCATTCTTCTGTTTCCTTGAGACACCTATTTAGCAGTAGTATAATCAGTTTTTTTTCCCGCCGCTGGTGCCATCTGTGTGATAACTGCTGTACTTTATATCAAACACGATTACGATAGATTGTAATAGCGAAACATTTCGAAAACGACATACTATGTTTTTTGGATGTGGAAAAACCATGTCACTAATTAACGTTTGTCTGTCCGCTATAACTTGGTTAGCACCGGATGTTGATACTCTTCTCATTTTATACTCCTCAATAATGCTGCTCATCATAACCTATTATCTCTTCTTCTTTTTATAGCTAAACTGGCACAAATAATCCTATTATAATGTAACCTATTATCTCTTCTTCTTTTTATAGCTAAATTGGCATAAATAGTCCTATTATACTGTGACTTAATCGTTGCAGTTTCACATTTTTTTTTGTTTTTGTTTTTGTATAACTTGTTTCTTTTCACTTTTGTACGGGGTTAGATGGTGGAATAGCAGGTGCTAAATCTCGCCCCATGTACTGTACGATGTTTTGGTCAATAAAGACGATTATTATTATTATCATTTCAGATTCTGCTAGACTTCTCTAAGGCCTTTGATATGGTACCTACATCATGGTATTCTCTTGAGTAAGCTCAAATTTTATGGTCTCTCTGACAAGCCATTACGTTTCTTCGATTCGTATTTGCGCAATCGTACCCAGAAGGTGAAAACACGGGGTTTTCTTCGGCAAAGAGTGTGGCATCTGGCGTACCTCAAGGCTCTGTGTTGGGACCATTACTCTATTTAGTTTATATTTTTGATCTATAGTCAACGCCAAACAAAGTGGCGTGCACGTCATCACGATAAAAATTCCCCGACCTAATGCCTAGGTTTCTATCACAAACAATTGCTCTATTGCAGTTTCATATTAATGTGATATATAAATTCTAAAATGGTCATTACTCTCTTATTATGGTTAATAGTCATATAAACATTGTTATTAAAATATCACATAAGTTGCTTTCTGATAAATTTAGACGCATTATGCGAAATAAAATATTTTGCAAACGCTCCAATCACTTATCGACATGTAAACGCACTAAACCGATTTCGCAGCGTTGACACATTGTCACCTTGAAACTTATTTAAACTGGGAACTGACATTTGTATTCATTTTGACACTAAATCAATTTGTGGCATTTCAAATCTTTATAAATCCTTTGGCCCCGCATACTGTAAATCAACAACTGTTTGTTTCAAAACTAAATTATTCATTTTACGAGTAGATAAAGGCAATTTTGGTATATAAAGATGCCCAAACAGTTAAATAGTCGGTGTAAGGAACTCGTGGCCTCGTTAATGCACTACTTTGAGCTAGAAAGGGACAACAACGGGCCTTTGTTGCCTTTAAATGCTGTTCAAGAGGTAGGTTACTAATAATTATATGTAATGTATATTAATAATAGTGAAATTTTATTTCATTTTTTGTAGCGTGTTGCTGCTGCTTTAAAAATTAGTTTAAGGACAGTTAGTCGTATTTCCGAGGGTATGAAAAGTGATGCAAATTTAGAATCGCCCAAGAAAAAGCGGAGTTATATTAAACGTGTAACCAACACAGCGACATTGGATACAAGTGCCATTCGAGAAGTGATCTATAATATGTATCACAAAAGTAAGATCTTATTATAATAACTTATCAGAAATTTGCATTAATTTGTTAACTAAATTATAATGTCATATTACACATGGTTTCAGAAGAACAAGTTACGATACAAACTTTATGGTCTCGATTAAGAGATAGGGCATTATTTGATGGTAGTGCCACGTCTTTAAGGCGGTTGCTTAGAGATCTTGGATTTAAGTGGCTTAAGGACAATCCGCGACGAGGGCTCATGGAACTACCAAGTATAGCTTTGAAAAGGGTGGAATTTCTAAGGCAATACAATCAAGCCAAGGTTGAGGCCTTATACCAGTTTGTCTTCCTCGATGAAACTTGGATATTTCAAAATGGGACCATAGGTCGCTCTTGGCAAAATGGAAACCAAAAAAGCGTGAAAGCTATTAAAACAGATGGTAAAAGGTATGTACTTTTACACAATTTGCACTATAAAATTTAAAACTAATATATTTTAGATACATTATATTACATGCTGGAAATGAAAATGGGCTTATTGAGGGTAGTGAAGCGATATTTTCTTCGAAAACAAAATTGAGCGATTACCATGGAGAGATGAACCAGGACAATTTTTTGAAATGGTTTCAACATCAGTTATTAGAAAAATTGGAGAGTCCATCTATGATTATACTGGATAACGCCCCTTATCACAGCATGATATTGAACAAAGTGCCCAACAATGCTTGGACAAAAAAAAATATCCAAGACTGGTTGACAAATCAAAACATACCATTTTTAAACACAATGTTTAAAACAGAGCTATTGAGTATTGTTGCTCGGTACATAATGCTTCTTAATTATATATATTTTGGTCGACAGTTTATATTTCTTTTGTTTATTCCTATTCTTAAAATAACTGCTTTTTTAGAAACAAACCACCTAAAATATACGTGATTGATGAATTGGCGGAACAACATGGGCACAAAGTTCTTCGTCTGCCTCCTTACCATTGTATATTTAACCCTATTGAGTTAATTTGGGGCATAGCAAAAGGTTACTATAACAGACATATTGGTAGAGATGGTAACAGTGAAAAAGACTGTTTGGATATGTGGAACGAGGCTCTACAAACGGTTACCCCAGACATGTGGAAAAATAGTGTTCGACATACTGAGCAAGAAATTTTTAAATGGTATGAAAGAGAACGAATTTTTGATCGACCAGACATCGAACCTTTAATAATCAACTTTGACGGTGATGAAGATTCAGATTCAGACAGCGCTGAAGAAAGAAACTCCGACTAACTTTATTGTACAGAAAAAGCTTACACCAGTAGCTTACCTAATTTTAGAATGCATTTTTCTGTATGAATTCTGTAAAATAAATACCATGCATAAAATTTGGAGGACCCCATTTGGATTTTTATTCAGTACCTTTAAGCTATCAATTAAATATGGTAGTTTCATAGTGTCATCTGATCAATAATTGTCATATTTAATGATTATGCAAGTACAGATCTATAATTTTATTATACTATTATTTTTGTTCTCATTTGAGGTTAATATTGCTTATAAACCTAGATATGTAAATAATAAATTTTATTATTTTACAAAAAGTTTGGCAACAATGTAAATTTTTCAACACACCCACCTTGATGACGTGCACGCCACTTTGTTTGGCGTTGACTATACATACTTGCCTTCAGCACTGTAATATTCAAACGTATGCAGATGACACGCAGCGAACTCTGTCTTTTGACATGCATGAAGTATCATATAAATTGAACTTAGATCCAGGTAACATTGAAGAGTACTGCAAAAGACATTGTCTGAAGAGCAATGCTTCAAAATGTTCTACTATGCTATTTGGCCCAAAACAGTTAGTACAACGGTTAGATGGCACAATTGTTCCTAGTCTTAACGAAACCCATATTCCTATAGTAGACCATGCGAAGTATTTAGGGATAACCATGGATTTAGATTTGAGGTTTAAACAACATGTTACGCATTTATCTCGCTTTACATACATGCGTTTGAAGTTATTATACACCAATCGCCATATTCTGAATTTCAAGACTCGCAAAAAACTGGCTGAGACTCTGGTTCTATCGTTAATAAATTATTCAATTGCTGTTTACTTTCCTTGTCTTGATTACGTGACTAGATATCGAGTACAAAAAATTCAAAATAGCTGCTGTAGGTTCGTTTGTGGTCTCCGAAAGTTTAGCCATGTGTCTAAGAAGATCAATGAGCTTAGATGGTTGAGGGTTGACCAGCTTTTCACATATAAATTACTAATTTCAGTACAACGAATAAAAATCAATAGGCTACCTACTTATCTACTAAAAAGGCTGGTACCACGTGAGGATCTCAATTACAGGAATCTGAGACATAACTCTGACTTCCATACACCTAGTTATAGGAGCAACATTTTCCATCGTATCTTCACCTACAACGCTGTCAAGGTGTACAATATTCTTAATAACAATTACAGAAAGATGGGAATACCTGCTTTCAAGAGAGCCATTAAGAACCACCTTCTGGGGTCTGCTAGCCAAGCTGGCTGATATATTTATTTTTTTTGTCTTTATTGCTTTTTTTTGTTAGAGCGGGCTATGTGGAATAGATGTACACATATTAAGATTAATCTATTTAAGCTTAATTATTGTATATATTATTTAGTCGATTGCTATTCATTGTTATGTTTTTCCTTTTGTACATGTTCCTGCGCTGTGAGGTTAAGTGGTAGAGTAGCCAGCTGGCTAAACTTCGCCTCGCAGTGTGGGAGGATTAATAAAGACATTATTATTATTATTATTATTATTATTATTATTATTTAGTAGATGAATTGCATCAAACTCAACTCCTAACTTATAACAAACAAAAATGTATTTTAACACGTTACGCTCTAAAATTAGGCAGCAAATGTGATTGAAATGTCAGTACTTTGTCGGATATGTACAATTATTGACTATCGAGGTAAAATAAATGATGAATTAATGCATAACAACAATAATCACTGAGTGCATCCATTACGAGCCACTATAAATCCAGCAGTGAGGGCATATTGATAAAGCAAATTATCTGTATAGTAATACAAAACCCTCTCCATCAGCGTAACTGTCACTGACTAGATATCTGCATTTAGTCGACGTGACTGTTAAAATCGTATAAAAGGTCCTATTCGATTGTGGGATGAATGTTCCATTCGTTCAGATTGATACCTATATATCAATCTATGCCCAGTACCGGATTCCGTCTAATTTTATTTTAATTCCGCATAACGATATAACATGACCATTGTCAATGCCAAACTGAATATAATTTTAGTGAAAGATTGCATAACAATCAACCGCGGTTCTACGTATTGTCACGTGCCAAAATCACAGAACCTTTTTTTACTATTTTGATCACTTACTAGTAATTTGAATTTCTCTTTATTAATGGTAGAGTGCCCATTCCTAGGACAAACTCTTTTCAATGATTTTCGTTTGGTAAATTTCATAGTTTATTGTTCTTATAATTTCACACCAGCTTGTGGAGTAGTACCTTACGTTTAGTTGTTTGGGTTTGAGTGCTACCCCGTCCATTTCCTTATGGGATTTCAATCTTCAGCTTGAGCACTGTTTGCTCATTTTATAGGTTTTTTTTTTGAAGTTTTATAGGTTTTTTACGCCGGTGTGTTGCGGCAACAGTTCTGGGTGTGGGTTTTCGCGTTTCTTTGGGGACTTTTGGGGTTTTTGGCACGACGGACGAGGGTGACATATCTGGTACATAAAAAAAGGCAGATAGTCTCATACTCGCTTGTCGTTTTGGAGGGCTAGGCGTTCTTTTTTGGGAACGGAAATGCCTACGAGCCCCTTCCCACTTCAGTTGGCCCAACTATTGAAATCTTAGTTTTTTTCTTATCAAACACAAATAATAAAAATTTAGCAGGGTGTTATAGCTTTAAAATATTAAACTGAATATTTTGATAATATATAGTAGAAAACACCAACTTCATCACTCCCTAATCAAATTTGCAGCATAAAAATAACACATGTTGCAATTACAGCATATCAACCCATTTTCATTTCAATGCAAAATAAGTGTATAACTCATAGGTGGCTGTGAAAAATAAAGCCATGACAATTGTTTTTATTAATCACAGCTGTCAGAATATGTTTAAAATAGTTTTGGGTAGTTAAGGTTTTCAAAATGGGTAGAGGAAAGGTTATTAGTGAGAAAATTCGGTTACTGATAATTAAATTTTTTAATTCTGGGAAATCAAACTCAGAAACTGCAACTTTGTTAGACTTATCGCGGTACAGTGTGAGAAATATTGTTAGAAGATATAACGTAACTGGCTCAGTTAATATTAAGCCACGATATGTGAAAAAAGTTATATCACAAATGCCGACCGAAGAGCATTAAGAAGAATAATCGTGAAAAACAGGCGTGCCAATTATTTACAATTAAGTGCTCTGTGGAGTGACGCTGTTGGAAGGAGAATTTCGAGGTCCACAACTCATAGAGAGGCCCACAAACTGGGATTTAGCACTTGCAAGGTAAGTTTTCTTATAAAAAAAAGTGAAGTAAAAACCCTAAAGTTGCACAACTTGTTTATAGGTCAAAGAAAAGTCAATATAAACTCCACTGCAAAAGAAAAATCGGTTAAGATGGGCTAAAGAACATGGACAATGGACACCTCAACAATGGTGTGCAATACAATGGAGTGATGAGGCCCGATTCGAAGTTTGTGTTGGTGACAGTCGAAGTAGAGTTATTCGCAAAAAAATGAAGCATTCCATGTTGACTGTCTGAAGAGAAAAGTGAAATTTCCAGCATCCATTATGGTCTGGGGCAGTATGTGATCAAAGGGAGTAGGAAAACTTCATTTTATTGATGGAAATGTGGATACAAACAAATATTTGGCAATTTTAGAAGAATCGATTTTACCAGTGATGGAAGTATGTTTGACATCCGGCCAAGATTTTGGGTTTCAGCAAGACGGTGCAGTGTGCCATACCTCAAAAAAGGCTATAAAATGGATGGAAGAAAATAATGTACCACTTTTGAAATGGATTTCTAGCAGTCCAGATCTGTCACCTATTGAAACTTTGTGGCACGAGATGAAAAAGGTTCTACGACAACATCCTGCTCGTACAATCACGGAACTGAGACAAAAGCTTCAAGAAATATGGGGTTGTTTTACACCAAATTTTTGCCAAAACTTGGTTAACACTATGCCCCAAAGAATTTCAGCCGTAATAAAAAATAAAGGTGATGTTACCCAATGGTAATCTTTCAATTGTTGCGTTGTTAACTTCGCGCATTTATTCGCACATTGTTTATTTGTTCAGATGTTCTATTAGTTATAGGTCTAAGTGATTTCAAATATGTATTTTTTACGACTAGAGTGTATCTAAAACGTTTTTGAGAAAATAAATTGTTTTAGAAGTAAATAGTTTCGTCATGTTTAGTTTATAATAATATATATATAATATATAGGCATATTTTGGTACAAATCTTAAAGTGGGCCAACTGAAGTGGAAAGGGGCTCGTACTCTAGGCGGTTCTAGATTATGCTGTTTTGCGTAAATCCATCTCAGAATTTAGAATGATGATTTCGCGAAAACTCAGCCAGTTACGGAACTTTCAGATTGGTGTAGTCACACACTGTATAGGAATGTTATAATGAAGAGAATAAACAAACGAACCGTCACTTGGGCGATAGATAAATCAAATATTGTCATCGTACTGAAGAAGATCACCTTGCGATTTACTTATCAGATACTATTTTTACTGTTTCCCGAAAAATTCAAATTACAGACTTGCAAGGTTTTTGCACACACCGATTCAACTATACAGGTTATTCGTTTGAAAACCTCCCACCACGGATTTGTCAAAAACCACTGATTAAAAGAAAAAACGCCGAGGCACGTCAAAATATTTGTCAACTTTTTAACAAAAAACTACTTCACCCCCTTTCACCCTCTGTCCTCCAGAGTCATCCCCTTATAAATTTTAAATGACAAGGGGTATCGAGTGATAGCTTGTTTGAAAGGTCTTTCGAAGTCCTATATTTCCGTCGAATCGTTTTCAAGAAAATCTTTATTCATTCAACTTGTTCAGATAGAAAACAAAAACACACGAAAATATCACTTTTATTTCAATTAGTGTTTCCCGTTATTGGCCAAACAAACAAATTAAGTTAAATAAAGATTTTTCTAATTTTCTCCAAAATGAAACGACTGATTTTTAAAAATCAAACGACAAAATAAAAGAATTTTAAAAATCTTCCCAACAAGCTATACTAAGTGACATGTAAATCCGAACATCCAGTTTAAATGGTTTTATTTTAATAAAAGTTGGTGAATGCATTTATCTTACTGTAAATAACAAGTGAAAAAATTTCAGCCTTATCAGTTGGACATTCCGGTTTTTATACTGCTTTTTTTTAATTCACTAACGCTCTAAAAATGAATATTTCAGCCGCAGTAAAGAATCAACGTTGGCGGATTTTGGTTCTTGACATCCTTTACGATAGGTTACGATGCCTAGAGTACGGAGACCTGTACGATTTCGTCAACTTAGTGAGTTTGATAGGGGCCGTATAGTGGGACTTCGGGAAGCTGGACTTTCTTTTCGGGCAATTGCAGTTAGAGTGCAAAGACGGACTCCGCCGTAGAACAACAGACTGTGAAGATCGCCGCCTAAGATTATTGGCCTTAAGGGACCGTTTCTCCACTACCAGGTCCATTGCAAATGAATGGTTTGCAGAACACGGAAGACCTATTGGCATGCGAAGTGTTTACCGATGAATGAGAAGTTTTGGCTTGTTTTCATACCGGCCACACTGGGTCCTCCCTTTAACTCGAGAACACCGACGTAATCGCCTTGAGTGGTGCAGACAACGGTCACTCTGGTATCAGGAATGGAACAGTATTGTCTTTAGTGACGAGTCTCGATTTTGTTTAGGCATGCACGATGGTCGTGTCAGGGTTAGAAAGCGACGTGGTGAAAGGAGGAATCCACAGTTTTTTGTTGAAAGACATGTTCATCACACTGTTGGAGTTATGGTTTGGGGTGCTATAGCTTATGGTTCCAGGTCACCTTTAATCTTCATCAGAGGTAACATGAACGCGCAGCGTTATATCCACGAAGTTCTAGAACCCCATCTTTTACCCTATCTTGACACCCTGGCAGATCCAACTTTCCAAGAAGATAATGCCCGACCACATGTTGCAAGAATCACAATAGACTTCTTTCAACATAATAATGTCACATTGTTACCATGGCCACCAAGATCTCCCGACTTATCCCCAATTGAGAACGTGTGGGATATGATGGGTAGGAGATTGCTCAATTTGCAACGTCCTCCTCAGACTCTAGAAGCACTTCGAGAGGAGTTGGTGGTTGCCTGGAATGAGATACCACAGGAGGACATTGACCACCTGATCAGAAGCATGCCTAGGCGCGTTGGAGAATGCGTAGCACATCAGGGTGCATCCACACATTATTAAAGGTCAAAGGGCTTTAAAGCAGTGCAATCATTTTGAAATTTTTATCATTTACTTATTATGCTTGATTAAGTACTTATACAAAATTTTATTAAAATAAAACCATTTAAACTGGGTGTTCGGATTTATATGTCACTTAGTATATTACTCGATACTCCTTGGGCCCAGGGTGAAAGGGGTGAAGTAGTTTTGACGTTTCTCGGCTTCCCTTTAATCACTGGTTTTCGATAAATCCGTGGTGGGAAATTTTCAAATGAACACTCTTTATATTTTTCTCCATGCACTGACATTCAAGTTTCTCTAGTCTGGCCCTGCAGCCATTGGTGTATTGATTTGAAATCCATTTGATTTGTACAATTTTATTCCGAGAATCCGCCTACTCATGAAAATCGTAGTGAAAAAGTGTTAATTAATTATTTGCTTTTCAAGCGGTTGCCAGCTAACTGCCTAACATCCTGTTGTTTACTGTTTACTTTGTTTCTCTTCTACTCGCCGATTTTCCTTTGTAGAGATAATTACAGATAATTCCGTTTCAACATCAAGGGTTTTTCATAGTCAAGTCAAAGCCAAAGAAAATCGGGTTGTAGAGCTGCGGAATTAAATCAGCTTCAGTTGATTTCCTCTGTAATTCGTTATTTCAATCTTTTGCTTTCTTTAGAAAAAATGCATATACAGAGACGGGATAACCAACCGTATATAACGTTGTTTCATGCTTGCTCAGCAGCGAAATCTTTTGTAACCAATAAGCGTCAATTGACCGTATGTTTTCTTTATGCCTTTACATTAATTACGCTTTATTATTATCGTTATTGATTTTTAACTAATATTTAGTTTTTATACAACTCGTATTGTTAAGGGGGCTAGGTGATGGAATAGATATAGTATTTAAAACTTGGTTACTGTAATGCTATTACAAATAAATATTGTTATTAGTAATTTTGCTAAATTTTTCGCTGAATTTGTTTGAGATGGTACTTCAAAATAAAAAGTAAATTCACATCGTCACATTTTCTCCTCTACAACATGGCACAATTGGAGTTTCAACATGAAACGCCCATTGTCCCCAATCATCAAGTTTATTTTTTCTTATAGACGACATGTTGGATTTTTGCATAAGTAAATAAAGCTTTTAATTTTTACTCTTAAATATACTAAGTGACATATAAATCCGAACACCCAGTTTAAATGGTTTTATTTTAATAAAATTTTGTATAAGTACTTAATGAAGCATAATAAGTAAATGATAAAAATTTCAAAATGATTGCACTGCTTTAAAGCCCTTTGACCTTCATGTTACCTCTGATGAAGATTAAAGGTGATCTGGAACCATAAGCTATAGCACCCCAAATCATAACTCAACAGTGTGATGAACATGTCTTTCAACAAAAAACTGTGGATTCCTCCTTTCGCCACGTCGCCTTCTAACCCTGGCACGACCATCGTGCATGCCTAAACAAAATCGAGACTCGTCACTAAAGACAATACTGTTCCATTCCTGATCCCAGAGTGACCGTTGTCTGCACCACTAAAGGCGATTACGTCGGTGTTCTCGAGTTAAAGGAAGGACCCAGTGTGGCCGGTATGAAAACAAGCCAAAACTTCTCATTCGTTGGTAAACACTTCGCATGCCAATAGGTCTCCCGTGTTCTGCAAACCATTCATTTGCAATGGACGTGGTAGTGGAGAAACGGTCCCTTAAGGCCAATAATCTTAGGCGGCGATCTTCACGGTCTGTTGTTCTACGGCGGCATGTAGTGCCCCTTGCTCTTTGCGTACGGCCTTCTCGAAGCCATGCTGACAACATTTAACCACAGTGTCTACACTTCTTTGCACTCTAACTGCAATTGCTCGAAAAGAAAGTCCAGCTTCCCGAAGTCCCACTATACGGCCCCTATCAAACTCACTAAGTTGACGAAATCGTACAGGTCTCCGTACTCTAGGCATCGTAACCGATCGTAAAGGATGTCAAGAACCAAAATCCGCCAACGTTGATTCTTTACTGCGACTGAAATATTCATTTTTAGAGCGTTAGTGAATTAAAAAAAGCAGTATAAAAACCGGAATGTCCAACTGATAAGGCTGAAGATTTTTTACAGTTTACAGTAAGATAAATACATTCACCAACCAACTTTTATTAAAACCATTTAAACTGGGTGTTCGGATTTATATGTCACATAGTATATATAATATGTCATGCATTGCTACTGCCAAACATTAGTTCTTTAAAAGAAACAGAATTTCCTAAGTAGGCTTTGAAATTATCAGATAAGTCATTTGTTTCATAGTATCTTCAGCCAAAACTTTCTTCAGTTTTTATGAACTAGACATAGATGAATTCCTGCATGTAGAGTGTTGTCATCAGCAAAGCTGTGGGATGGGTGGATCGTACAGGAAAGGAGGTCGTTGATTTGTAAGAGAAACAGTGTCGGAGCCAAGACCGATCCTTGGGGAACACCCGCATTGACCTTGTTGGATGAAGAGGAGAACCCGTCAATTACGATGGATATCTGATGGCCAGAAACCAGTATTATTTTATGTAACTGGTGGAAACATGTCGGCAGAGTAAATAAAAGCCTCAACATTGTTGCATATCCGCCATATCTAAACCGATGAGCACATCTTGCATTCAAATACTCATCTACGCCTGTCTGTCCATCGTGCTTAAATAACGCTTTGTCAAAATTGATAAATGGGCAAATTATATGAATTTCGGTTCTCGGAAGCTGCAGCATTGATGTGTCAATAAAAATAGAAAGTTGATTAGTGAGGACAAGAGACGAAAAGTCAAATTGCAATTCTAATTATGGCTCTTTGTAGAGGGCGAAAACTGGCAATGGTAATTCGGTTTTTTTCCGAAAATACTTGGAATTACGAAACTTTCATTTTCTTAGTTACCTATACAGGGTTTCCGCAAAGTTGGGGTTTTCCTTTACACGATGTGTAGATCTTGAAAACATAAACAATTTTTCTCAGTACCATATACACCAATGTCTTAAGAGAATCGAGATAAAGGGCTCTGCAACATCGAAAATATCTGAATACCGTCCTGTAGCCGCGACCCGGGACATCACCGATTGGTACAAGGTCTCAACCCGACGGCAGAACTGGGTCAGGGTCAGTGTGTCAGGTCAGTATGCAACCTTCAACAGACGGTTACGGTCACGCATGTAGAGGTAATCGCGTAGACGAGAATCCCTCAACAAGCACTAGAGACGTGGCTAGAGAAGTGCAAGTATCAAAACTAAAGTGTGGCAAACGCTGCGTGAAGAGGGGCTGTATCCGTTTCACGTCTAACGTGTACAAGCCCTTCAACCTGACGATTTTCCAGCAAGAATGCGGTTTTGTGAGTGGTTGTTGCATCAACATGACAATAATCCGGACTTTTTGAAGTGCATATTGGTGACAGACGAATCTACGTTCACGCGTAATGGGGTGAATAACTTTCGCAACACTCATGTTTGGTCAGTAGAAAATCCGCACGCTGTCCGTCGGGCACATTTTCAACAAACATTTTCGGTGAATGTTTGGGTTGGCATGGTGAACAGTATGCATTGGACCATTTATTCTCCCAAATCGATTGGACGGGATGCAATACCTAGACTTTTACGCAACATTTTGCCTTCCTTGTTAGAAGATGTGCCATTAAGTGTAAGACAATCAATGTGGTTCTGCGTCTGCTCGGTAGCGCTTCAGCTGATTTCATTTTCTGTTGGAGCGGTATAATTTCGGGCAGAGACGTACTTAGCCCTTCTCGTCAACTGTAGAGTGAGTACTTTTTCCTTTATTTTTTTTACTTGGTCGCCCTCGTTTCACTACACATTACCTTTGTTATTTCAAGGGTAGTTGTTTCTGAAAAGGAAAACCCCAACTTTGCGGACACTCTGTATAAGCGGAGTACTAGAGTGACAAACAAAACAAAGTAATTGATATTCAACGCTATAGTAGAAAGTATCTGTACCTATGGCTCAGAAATATGGGAGATACCGAAAAGAAAGGTTGATGTCCCTGGGAATGGATTACTGGAGAAGAAGTTGCCGAATCTCCAGTCCAGAACATGTTAGGAACGAAAGAATCAGACAAATTATGGAAGTCGACCACAACATCTTAGGAACGATTGAAGCAAAAAGATTACTTAGGTACGGCCACCTTCAACGTATGGATAACACAAGATAGCCAGGAAAAGTCTATGAGTGAGTACCACTAGAGCGTCGCAAACGTGGTAGACCTCCAAGAAGTTGGAAGCAAGATGCTGAAGAGTCTATGACATCCAGAGGACTCCAAGAGGAAATCTGGATGGACCGAACGATGTGGCGTTTGAAAAGCGGGAAACGACAGTAGTCGTAAAGAACCAGCAAATATATATATATATATATATACAGGGTGTTCCATAATTATTGCGACAAAATGATAGGGGTTGTAGAGGGCATAAAAATATGCAATTTTGCCTTATAAACCCCTGTTCGTAAATATGCCGTTTGAGCACTACAGTTAATTTTACCTTAAGAGCTCATAGGAGAAACAAAAAATTCACCAGCTGCAAAATGTTCGTCTAGCACATTTCATGGTCTCACCGGCTTGTAAAAAAAGCCTGCTGTGTTTACATTTTTGTTATCGTACACCCGTACCACCTTTTAAAAGTCCAAGCCATGGGTCCAGCAGACTATCTGCCGCGTCGACGTTTTTGCCGTTGGTGGCTGCAGCAGGAGTTGAGGCAACCAAACTTTGGTCGCTACGTTTTGTTCACTGACGAGTCCTGTTTTACAAAGGACGGTTATTTTAATAGCCATAACAGTCACATTTGGGATGAAGAAAACCCTCATGCCATAGCCATCCATAGAGACCAACATCAGTTTTCAATTAACATCTGGTGCGGCATTGTGGACGAGCATATCATCGGGCCATATCTGCTTCCACCACGTTTGGATGGGCATGCTTATGGTCGATCCTTACAGCATGTGCTACCGGAACTATTACAAAATGTGCCACTGAATATAAGAGCCAACATGTGGTTTCAACACCATGGCGGTCCAGCCCACTTTTCTTTACAAGTGCGGCAGTATTTGGACGACAAATTTCCAAATAGGTGGATAGGCCGAGGTGGCCCTGTGCCTTGGCCTGCGCGGTCACTTGACCTGACCCCACTGGATTATTTTATCTGGAGCTATCTGAAAGCTTTAGTGTACGAAACTCCTGTTCCCAACCAACAAGAGCTACTGGGAAGAGTGATGGCCGCGTCCGCACATGTTCAGGACATACCGGGGGTATGCCACAGAGTTCGCCGATCATTGAACAATCGTGCACAGCTGTGTATTGAGCAAGGTGGAGGACACTTTGAGCAATTACTGTAGGTAAGCTATTTCAAGAAACTGATCTTTTTTTTTGCTGCAGCCCAAACGGCATATTTCCGAACAGGGGTTTATAAGGAAAAATTGTTCATTTTGATGCCCTCTACAACCCCTATCATTTTGTCGCAATAATTATGGAACACCCTGTATATACACCTACACAGGGTGTCCCGAAAAAAGTGCGCAATATTCTATCAGCGGTTTCCAGAGCTTAAAATAGGAAGAAAAGTTTATATAAACATAGGTCGACAAACGCCCCCTAAGGGCGCTACGGTCTTTTAAAAGGGCTCCCCTGAAGATGGTTTTTTCTTAATATTTCCGAAACGTGTTGAGATAAAGACATAAAATTTGGTATGCTAGCTTAGTTTTTATGCTGGATTTAAAAATATTAACAATTTTAGACAGTTTTGTTTGGAAGCGTATGTAACAGGGACGGACTCAGGTTATTTTAACCCCAAAATTTTTGTGTGATTCTATTTTTGAAATTTTAGAAATTGAAAACTTAGGATTTTCTACATAAAAAAGGTACTCTTATCGAATATCGATAAATTGTGCCATTTTTGAATAAAATCTTAACGGGGGCAGATTTTTTACCAGGAATCGAGTTTTGCCAGTGGATATTAGCAAATGAAAACACTATTCCTAGAATATTATGGTCGGATGGGTCAATATGTACTAGGAATGGTGCTTTTAATTTCCATAACATGCATCACTGGTCAGATGAAAATCCAAAAGTTGTTCGCCGTACAAATTTCCAACATAGATTTTCATTGAACTTATGGGCAGGAGTAATTGGGGATCAAGTAATTGGGCCTATTGTACTTCCCAACAGTCTTAATTCAGAGGTGTATCTGAACTTTCTTCAGAATGAGCTCATGGATATAATACCATTGGATGTGCGCCAGCAGTTTCAAGAAAATATGTTTTTGCAACATGATGGCGCCTCTGCACATTTTGGACACAATGTCTGAAATTGGTTGAATGTCAATTTTCCAGATAGGTGGTTAGGCCGAGGAGGTCCTATAGCGTGGCCGCCACGTTCACCTGACCTAAATCCATTGGATTTCTATTTTTGGGGGTCATTAAAAGACCTAGTTTACTCGACTGAAGTAAATACTCAAGAAGATTTAGAGGAAAGTGACCAAATATGGAATACCATTTTTGTTTTTGACTGTATTCAGACCATAGTTCAATTAATTTTCGTTTTCTCAATACTGTTGGGTGTAACAGAGCATAATGAAAAAGTCATATCAATTTTTGGCCAAAATACGTCATTTTCCCTGTTCAGAAACTGAAATATTATTTAAGGTGCATTCTTGGCGACTTCAAAAATGTGTCCTTAATATGGAATACCTTGGAACCTAATATGGAATACACCAAATTCTCATCAAAAAAGACATAGAAATGCTATATTTTCAGAACTAAACATCAAATAGAACTCTGTTACATAACGATAAACATAAAATACAAAAAAAAACGGAACTGAATATTATCTACATAACAAACATTAAACAAACTTGAAACATTTCAGAAATTTTACACTGGAACAGAAGCGATTTTACTTGCAAAAATCGCACACAAATTTGCTTCGGTATGCCCCAGAACACTGTTCGTGGAACCACTGAAGGCACAATATGCATTGTATCCACATTTCGCCCCTTTGGTCTTCAGAAAATGTCCCATCACAATATCCGCATATGGCATCCTCGTCAGGATCTACTGTAGTTTCTTGAGTCAGTTCATCACCGGAGGAATCTTGATAATGCAGTGCTTCAGATTTTTCTGAAGAAGTAGAACTTGATGACCTTCTCTTATTCCTCGCCTTCCGTTTGGAGGCCACTAAATGCAGCCCGCTTGTGCTTGGCTGAGTTAGGATACTTTCGGTTTCACGTTGAGGGCATGGTTGAACTTTCCTAGATTTTTTGGGGGCCCCAAGTTTTCGTTTGACTGCTTCAACTTTTTCCTTAGAAACGTTCAATGATGTCTCCAATTCTTTAAGGTAGGGAGAAGGCGTGATAATTTTGGCCTGACCGGGTTTCCTTCCTCGTGTCCCTTTTTTTGTTGCAATTTGGGAAGTGGTAAAATGTAATGTGGGGTCACGTGCGTTTCTACCGCTGGGGTATTCGGTCTACCGCACAGTTGCTCAATTACTGTGGGATTTGTTGCCGTGTTAGTCTCAGATTGTTCAGGTACTGCAGCGGTAGATTCGTCATCAGAGCCTTCTTGTGCAGCTTTCAGAAAATCAGATTCGTCGAAATTATTCCTGCGGACCGGATATAGCCCTGTCGTCTCGAATCCTTTAACAGCATTGGAACCACACTGTATCTTAAGGTAGGCCCTGCCGAAGATTTCTGTGATATCATACTGTGTGATGGGACGTTTATAGGTTCGCATGAATACACGAACCTCCTCATTGTAATGGGCCTTGAGTGCACCCATAACACTTTTGTCTAATGGCTGCAGTTTATGGGTGGTATGAGGAGGCAGACATATTATGGTTACCCCATTCTGTTTTGCTAAGCGCAAGAACTCTAAATTTCGAGTGTGTGTGTTATGCCCATCTAAAATTAGAAGAGCCGGTTCATCCCTTGATGGTTTCACTTTAGTAAGAAAGTGGTGAAACCATTCTGTGAACAAATGTGTTTGGATCCATCCGGATGGATGGCATGCGAATAGAGAGCCTGGAGGTGCTCCTTTTGAAGCTGAACATTCATATTTTTTCTGGGATATATTATCATTGATGGTATAAATGTACCAGCAGCATTCGTGCACATAATAACCGTCACTAATGAACCACGTTCAGCGGATGTTAGCGCTCCCACTTGTCGCTTACCCTTTAAAGAAATTACTTCGCTGCACCTTGATTGTACCACCGTCAAACCCGTCTCGTCAACATTGAATACCCTATCTGCAGGATAATGGAGTTTCTCCATTTCGGCTTCCAGAAGATCGGAAAATGCATTAACATTTGCTTTGTTGAATCCTGCTACTCTGGCGAATGATGTCCCGGTAGGTTTTCTGAGTGTTAAGTTTGAATGTCTTTTCACAAATGCCTTTAACCATTTCCTCCCTGCTTGCCCGAGGTGTTCAGAAAATCTGTGCTCGATGCCATTCACAACTGCAAGTTGGTATGCCATTCTGCGAACATCTGTTCTAGTCAACCCAAAGAAACGATTGTCCATATCAAGCAAATAATCTGCAAGTTCATTTTCTAACTCGATTGAGAGGACTGGTTTTCGTCCTAACCGTGTGTCACACACCGTAACTGGCTCTCCGTGTTGTTTACATAACCGGAAAAGGGTGCTTCGTGGCACATTAATTTGTTTTGCTGCTTTTAAATACCCCATTCTACCATCTCTAACTGCTGCCACTGCTACCTCCATGCTTCCTTTCTCCCACAATTTTCTTCCATTTTCTTTTTTCCCTTTCCTTGACTTAGGCATGTCTGAATACAAACGGAAACCATTATTTATGTTTAAACAAATAGTGCACCTAATATGGAATATATTCCATAATTGGACCTTGTTGATATTCCATATTAGGAACGCCACGCATTTGGAGGTTAATCATGTTATGAACTGACAGGCTTTTATCAAGGGAAAAATTAGGCTAGCAATAGACTAAGCCGTCATCCTACATTGTATTATATTGCGCAGATTTCGAATTCGGCTCAAAACACACTCTAGATATCAAAAAATACTAACCTGCTGCAAAAAATTTAGTAGGCGGCGATTCACTGTACCTCAGTTTTTGACAGACTGCAGAAACTGAAAGACGGTTACAGGTTTCTGTAATGGGTTTTGAACCTTGGGGCGCCACTTCGGGCATAAAAACGGCAGATGGCGCAAATAATTTAGAAATTAATTGCGTATTCCATAAAAGGAGACTATTCCATATTTGGTCACTTTCCTCTACTTCTAAGAATCCATCAGGCTGCAAATGAAAAGGTTTTCCACTTTTCGGGCTACGCAATCATTAGTTCGTCGAGCGAGACTCTGTATCCAACAAAATGGGAATTTATTTGAATACTTATTGTAAAGCTAGTTTTAAGTATATCCAACTGTATGTCTTCTTTTTTAAACAAATTTCAATTTCGTTCGTAGAAAAAATTTATTTCTTTTATTTTTGCCTGAATGTTAGCTATGTTGCAATAAAAATATGTATTTATCTAATATTTATCAATTATTAAATTAGCTAATTGGCTAATTATTCAACAATTCATTTAAATTCGCAGTACATTTCCTATTATGTGACAAAATTTTTAGTTTGATTTTATTCAAAAATGGCACAATTTATCGATATTCAATAAGAGTACCTTTATTATGTAGAAAGCCCTAAATTTTTAGATTCTAAAATTGAATTTCAAAATAGAATCACACAAAAATTTTGGGGCTCAAATGCCCTAATTCCGTCCCTGTTACCATACGCTTCCAAACAAAACTGTCTAAAATTGTTAATATTTTTAAATCCAGCATAAATAACTAGGCTAGAAAACCAAATTTTATGTCCTCATCTCAACACGTTTCGGAAATATTAAGGAAAAACCATCTTCAGGGGAGCCCCTTTAAAAGACCGTAGCGCCCTTAGTGGACGTTTGTCGACCTATGTTTGTATACAATTTTCTTCCTATTTTAAGCTCTAGAAACCGCTGGTATAATATTGCTCACTTTTTTCGGGACACCCTGTATAAGCAATGTTGCCCCCGTTTAGCCGACTTCGTATCTCTTACCATTTTCGAGTACTCCCAATGGTGATCCTCGAACTTGAAACACTCGGTATATAAGACCACCTTGTATTTAATATTTGCGAAACTCAAAAGTTGCCGCTATGAACAATCTCAGCAGTTGTGTTAAGGGTGACCTGTTGTGTCCATCCATAAGCCATTTATATCCAGACACATTGGTGGACATGGTTAACTGCATCATAAAAATTATGCAAAGCTTCGCACGCCGTCACAACATCAATCGATCAAAAATACATAAAGCCGGCCGACGGATATTTTCCAACTTTCGTGACATGAATATTTGTCGCTGATTAAAAATCGTTCAACCGTCTGACAGTTCATCAATCATGCTTCATGGAAATCGAATAACATTTTACGGCATTCTCCATTCAAAGCCAATTTGAACGTCCCGGGTACATTGACCACGTTCGATGCTGTTCAGAGACGGGCTGTTCGACTGGTCAATGGCACTTTTCCAACGGTCAGACGCGGGCGGGCGATCGGCGATCTTGCTCTCTTCTACCGCTATGTCATCAGACGTTGACCTTCAGAGCTCTCCTTCATACCAACTCTATCGAAATTAGCGGAACGAGAACTGGTCGGTACGACTGCTCCTTTATTGCTAGCGCGTCGAGATTGTGGAACAGTCTGCATGAGGAGGCTTTTCTTAGTTCTGCTAACCTTAGAAGGCAAACATTTTTTAAGGTGCCTATAGACGTCGCGGTGCCCCGGTATTTTGGCTTCTGTAAACACAACTTTTACCGTCAGATTACTTTGAAAAGGAGCTAATATCATCGTATTGCAATGCCCTCATAAATAGGTCCTTGAGTGGCGATGGGACGCCTTTAAAGTGCCGACGTTTAGGCAACCAGGGTTACGCCTCCGTTTGTCCAGAGTGGTGATGATTGCAGCATCATCGAGATGGATTGGTCTATATCAGCAATATGCGCAGTGCCATCTAGAAGACTCGAGAAACACAAAGAAGTATCTACCGTCATCTAGACAGCTGCCACGGAGATCGATTTCGATGTGGAAATCATCGCTGGGAGATAAATAACAAACAGATGGCAGAAGCAAGACAGTCGACTCAACGGACAGTGTCTGACAGTCTCTCCAATCGTCATTGTTCGTCAGAGCTTTGCTCTTGGTTAAAGTATTGTAGGTCATTAGGTCTGTCATCCCAACTAACAATTATCACTCCTATTAGAGTTGCAAGAATGATTATACAGTATTCCTTACACAGCATTGTATATTGTAAGAACATTGGCAAAACCCTCTTAGAGCAGCTATACAAGCGGAATAGGCACACCTAATAGGTCATTTAAGAGGTTGTATAAGGGCTGCAGGTAACAGTTATACAACAAAAGTGTAAGCCTCTTGCAGCCGCTATAGGACATTTGCATCAGTGCAAGATTCAGTTTTTGTCAACCATACAACTATTCTGTTACGTGATTCTACTTTATTGCAACCAAACTATTTCTTATGTATTGTATAGACGAAGTGAAGAATATATAACTAACACAATACAGTCATCTTGTTTACTTACATATCGGTCATTGTGAATTTCATACACAGGTATATGATAAACTTCTACACTGGGATATAGGGCTATTGAATTACTTGCGCAGCAAATTTTATTGTGATTATCGTGCAAAGTAGTTACGCAATTTCTACGGGCTTCGTATTTGATTCATATTTTGATAATGATCAAAAGTATGACTAGATTTTTATGATGGAAAACTGAACTTATCTGCGTTAAATCTTCCACAAATCCTATATTTAGGCACAATTACACTAATGTTTATCACTTTATATCTGTAATTTATAATTATTTAATATCAAATAGAGGAATAAATGTTTGCCGAATATGGCGGGTCGTTGTGTATAATCATGGCATCGTCCATATTGTCTTTAGTAGTGCCTGTAGGTGTTATACAACTATTTGACAAATGTCAGAAATGAAATGCCGATAGAGTCGAATGATTTACCTAGAATTTGTACCAGATCTATATCTTCTGTTTGAACAGTTGATAAAATCTTTTTAACCAATATGCATGCGTTGTTGTCTTAAATCATTGGTTATGGCATTTTAACAAAAATATGACAGCAGAAAGTTAGGTTATGGTGAAGTTGTTTACCAACATATTTAGCATATGTAACAGTTGTATAAGTGCTTCCGTTGGGAGCAATTTGTTGGCTAAAGTAGTAAGTTTGCACAGCATAACAACAAGGCTCGGGTTTGTTTTATAAACGTTACCATGGATGCCACAACACAACCATTTCGACTAACCTGCAAATAAGCCATATAAAATAGTTGTATAAACGTTTATGCAACAGTTAAAAATTTGTCCTATAAGGTGTTGAGTAACTATGCTATAAGAATATTTTAAACACCTCATTTTAGAGCAGATATGTTGCAGAAAGCAAATTTGCATTCCACACAACATTAAGCCAGCATTTTGGTGTTCAGGCAACAAGAATAGAGAGCTTTTATGGCTGAACGGTTCTTTTACCAAAAGCTTATAGCACTACTTTGCTAGTTGGGATGTTACTTAGATAACAGACAAAGTCAGAGAGCAAGAAGGGAAGAAGCAACAAAGGAAGGAAGGTTGAAGAGCAACCAAAGGCAAATGGATTTGTTGGAAGGATGCCTTGACATGTTTAACTAGTATTCAGTAATTTAAATCGATCCAAAAATGAATTAAGAATTTGTATGTGTCGAATAATTGTAACTTCGGTTGGACCTGGAATTGCACGATTTAATTTTGTGCACAGTGCGAGCCGTGGTCTTGTGTGCGCGCTTGCGAACTTGCTCGTCTGTGTAGTCTACTGACTCACGAAAGAGAGGGTTGCTGTGCGAGTCAGCACAACAACAACGTAACTATGCCTGTTGTTGGATGTAGTCTCTTAAGTAAGGAATGTCGAGCTCTCTGCGAAGGGACTCGTTGGAAACATAGCTTCTGGCGTTAGTAACAGAGTGCAAGATTTTGTTCAGATTCTTACCTACTTGCACACAAAAAATTTCGCTGCAACCATTCAACAAATAATCGTGTGTTACAAGTGTAATCTCAAATGATGCGGGATAATGTGCCCGATGTACAGGGTGTCCTCAAAGTTGGGGTTTTCCTTTTCAGAAACAACTACCCTTGAGATAACAAAGGTGATGTGTAGTGAAACGAGGGCGACCAAGTAAAAAAAATAAAGGAAGAAGTACTCACTCTCCAGTTGACGAGAAGGGCTAAGTACGTCTCTGCCCGAAAGCATACCGCTCCAGCAGAAAATAAAATCAGCTGATGCGCTACCGAGCAGACGCAGAAACCACATTGATTGTCTTACACTTAATGGCACATCTTCTAACAAGGAAGGCAAAATGTTGCGTAAAAAGTCTAGGTATTGCATCCCGTCCAATCGATTTGGGAGAATAAATGGCTCAATGAGCATACCGTTCACCATGCCAGCCCAAACATTCACCGAAAATGTTTGTTGAAAATGTGCTCGACGGACAGCGTGCGGATTTTCTACTGACCAAACATGAGTGTTGCGAAAGTTATTCACCCCATTACGCGTGAACGTAGATTCGTCTGTCACCAATATGCACTTTAAAAAGTCCGGATTATTGTCATGTTAATGCAACAACCACTCACAAAACCGCACTCTTGCTGGAAAATCGTCAGGTTGAAGGGCCTGTACACGTTGGACGTGAAACGGATACAGCCCCTCTTCACGCAGCGTTTGCCACACTTTAGTTTTTGATACTTGCACTTCTCTAGCCACGTCTCTAGTGCTTGTTGAAGGATTCTCGTCTACGCGATTACCTCTACACGCGTGACCGTAACCGTCGGTTGAAGGTTGCATACTGACCTGACACACTGACCCCGACCCAGTTCTGTCGTCGGGTTGAGCCAGTGACCTTGTACCAGTCGGTGATGTCGCGGCTACAGGACAGTATTCAGATATTTTTGATGTTGCAGAGCCCTTTATCTCGGTTCCCTTAAGACATTGGTGTATATGGTACTAAGAAAAATTGCTTATGTTTTCAAGATCTATACGTCGTGTAAAGGAAAACCCCAACTTTGCGGACACCCTGTATACAAGGTCTATAAATTAAGTGATGGAACTGGCAACGTAGCGTTAGATCTGGCATCACTGGAGGTGCCGGGCAGAAGGGGAAGTAGGGGAGCATGTGATTCGCCTTCAGTACAAGTTTGAACCCGCTCGAGTCATTTGGTTGTTGGTAGCGATTTTTTTCTGTAAAACCGTTTTTTCTATTGTGTTCTAAAAACGAGTGACATCAATTCCGAGCAACAGTGTGCTATCATATTTTGCTTCAGGTTTGGTCACGATGCAGCGGAAACAATATACAGGGTGTAAACGTTATGGTAGTCATTATTGAAATGGTAATAGGGGAGTCAAAACAAGTCAAAAAGTTTATATGACCCATGGTCCAAAAGTCAATAGATTTTTGTCTAAATGGCATTATAGTTTATAACTTTAAGTGCTTTATATCGACCACAACCAACACAATCTTACTAATTTTTATAATCTAATCTGAAACGTTTTTAAATTTTGTAATTAACAAATAAATCGCATGAGGTTTTTCTAAGTTAAGCCAAAATTTGTAGTCATTAAGCAAGTTTCATTATATTGAATATTTAAAACACACATGACAACAGCGCGTCGATCATCATCACTCTTATCGAACCGGCAATCGATCGCAAACGGTAACAGTGGTTAGTTATCGGTCATCGGGCGTGTTGTCTACAATGTTCTCGAATCAAGAGTTCGCCGACATGTTAGTTTACGGTGAAGTTTGTCAGAATTCATGTCTTGCAGCTCAAATTTATCGCGACAGCTTTCGCCAACGGGTACACCCAGACAGAAGGACATTGGTACAAGTGTACCAAAGACTTCGAGATACAGGAAGTGTTCAGCCCACTAATATTCGCACTCGTGAAAGACAGGTTACTGTAAGGCAGATATCAGCACTCGGGAATTAGGCCGCCGCGTAGGACTATCGCATACCATAGTCCATAGAATCCTACGGGAAAATTTGCTATATCTCTAGAATATACAACAAGTGCAGGCCTTGTTACCAGAAGACCATCCTCGCAGACTAACATTCTGACAGTGGTTTTTGCACAAAAACATTGAAAGACCGGATATTTTTAATAACATTCCAGCGACCGACAAATGTACTTTTACGCGAGACGGGATATTACATTTCCATAATACTCACACGTTGGCCCAAGAAAATCCTCATACCATTCGTGAAGGTCATTTCCAACAACGTTTTAAAATAAATAATTGGGCGGGTAATTGGCCCTTTCGAGTTACCCCCAAAGTTCTTAGGAGAAGGATACCTTAGCTTTCTAGCCAATAACCTACCAGAACTTTTGGAACAGACCTTAGACAACATGCCATTACAATGGAGACAGAATTTGTGGTTTCTTCATGACGGGGCACCACCACATTTTTAGAGGCTTTATTCAGTATTTGAATGAACATTATCCAAATAGCTGGATCGGTCGAAATGCTCCTGATCCTGGAAAATGGCCAGCAATATCTCCTGACCTCAATCCGATGGATTTCTGGTATTGGGGAGAACTCAAAGGGATGGTTTATGGTGCTGGTCCAATAACAACTGAAGCACAACTTCGCGAAAAAAAATTTAATGCGGCTGAAATAATAAATGGACAACTTCGAGGACCTAGGGTAAGAAGAAACTGGGTTCGTCGTAATGAAGCTTGTGTGGGAAGTGGAGGACATTTTGAACACCTTCTTTAAATACAAAACAGTGCAGGGTGAGCTCTAAAAAGAGAAACAATGTGTGTATCAAAATTGTGTTCCCTATTTATAAGTGGATTTTTTTGATACGTTCAATAAACTTTCACACACCAGGTGAAGCGCTGAGACAGTTAGTGGTAAGTCCGTTTTTTTAGTTGTTTGCATTTTACGAGTACATTGTCAAATAACAAAATAATACCTAAGAGCCAAAAATAACAAACTCCATCTTTAATTACACTGCGTTCGGTCGTAATTTGCGTCTGACATTGCGGCGTTGTCAGATTTTATTTTACTTTAAAGTCGCTTTTCTCTAAAAAACTGTCGTTTTGTTGTACGAATCTTTTTGCTTCCTCTAACCCCCCATTTAAATAATGACTATCATAACGTTTACATCCTGTATAATTGTAATTATATTTGAATAAAAAAATAAAAAACTCACTGTCACTCACTGAACAGATCTCGTATGTAATTGTTGAAATAGTCAAAACTAGAATTATAATAGAAAACAGTTTTTAGGGATTAAGTTGGAGTCATACAACACAAAAATGTTAATATTATCTGAAAATAGGATCTTTTAAGAGTAATTTGCATGTCTAGATCTAGCGATCAAAAGCATATAGCCGATTTCTCAAGGCTTTAAATTTATTTCCGCTTCTCCTGCAAAGTTGGTGTGATCTATTTATACAGGGTGGTCTATAAGTCATTTGAAATTTCAAATTTGAATAAAATTTAACGGGTGAGCGTGAGCGGCGCGGGCGAGGTGGGGGCAGTATCTTCAGTGTCTGGGAATTCAGTCGCCATGGAGTGTTTCACTGGAGCGGATCGTGCTTTTTGTGTGCGCGCGTTTTATCAAAATAATGATTCGGCAACCATTGCGCGGCGTAAATATCGAGAATACCACAATTTACACAATTTTACAAAGTGTCCAACAGCTCAAACGATTAAGAACTGGGTTGCTAAGTTCGAAGAGACTGGTTCGATGTTAGATAAACAGCGGTGGGGTCGACCAAGGACAACTCGTATTGAAGAAAACGTCAACATTGTGGCACAGTCTGTTCGTCAAAATCCTACCCAGTCTACTCGTAAGCGTTCCAGTGCACTAAACGTACCCAGAACATCTTTACAGCGGATTTTAAGGAAAGATTTACGTCTGCACGCTTACAAAATTCAGTTAGTGCAGGAATTAAAAGATAATGACGCTATTCAGAGACTATACTTTGCGAATGAAATGTTGAATCGATTTTCTTCGCTCAATAATGTGTTGTTCTCGGACGAGGCTCACTTCCATTTAAACGGGCATGTAAATAAACAAAATTGCCGTTATTGGAGCCCCGAAAATCCAAGGCGTAAGCATCAGAAGCCCTTACACAGCCCTAAAGTTACAGTTTCGGCTACTATGTCAGCGCATGGCATCGTAGGCCCTTATTTTTTTGAGGACGACAGAGGTCGCGCATTAACTGTTACTTCGAAGCGGTATGTAGCAATGATAGAAGAGTTTTTGACAGCAGCGTTGCAGAATTTTCCAGGCTATAATACGCAGACCTGGTTTCAACAGGACGGAGCAACTGCCCACACCTCCAACACTTCTATGCCCGTCGTCTGTCAACTTTTTGCCAGCAAAGTAATTTCTCGAAGAGGAGACATTTCCTGGCCACCACGTAGTCCAGATTTGACCCCAATGGACTTCTTTTCAAGGGGCTACCTCAAGAGTAAAGTGTACGACACCACTCCGCGATCAGTTGATGTCCTGAAAGAAAATATCCGAAGAGAAATGGCAAGCATTACAGTGTTGACTTGCCGCGCAGTCATCGACAATTTTAGACGTCGTTTATATGAGTGCCGTGATCGTAATGGATTGCATTTAGACGATGTGATTTTTAAAACATAATTCCCATTCAATGAAGATGATAACAAAATATAATAATTCTTCATAATGTAACTAGTTTGGTTTTATTCCTTTTTTTCCAGCTCAAAGGACTTATGGGCCACCCTGTACAATTCCTGTCCATCGATATTTTTGTCCATCTATTTATAAGAGCCCCAATCAGCTAATTGGACAAAATCTATTTTTACCTGTCTACTCTGAGATCACCCCTTATCTGTAAGCACTGCGTAAGCGCCTCCAATCTCCAATCGACCATGTATATTAACTGCAAGCTATCCGTTCCGCCCTTATGCATGAAACCATTCCTTTACGGATAGATTAGCCCCCTCTAATAAAGCCATTAATTATTTTTCCGTGGAAAATTCACGCTACGGGCGGCTGTTTATGATTAAATTGATTTCTGTGTCAGAGAGCTACGATAGCTGAAGGGGATGGGGTAGTTTGGGCGAGCATATACAAGACTACACAGCCAAGCAACTCGGTAAATAGTAATGATAAGAATGATATACCTTTATTTTGAGTAAAGCAAGGCTCTAGAATTTAAAATCCAAAAATCGAAATGGTTATACAGGTTGTTCCTTAATGAGATGCGAATATTTAAGGGTGTGAATCTACATGAAAAACTAATGTTAGTTTCCTTTATAAACTATGGTCCAAAAATGTTTCCTTACAAAAACGATCGGGATATCTCCGGTGATAAATCCGTATGGCTTGTTCACCATTACCGTCGGCAAGGCCATATCCGTAATTTTCGCCCTTTCTGCATTTGAATAGTTCACCATTATTAACAAGGTTGTTAAATCTAAATAATGAAAAGATGTCACAGCGAACAGATTTGAATAACAGATACTTGTCAGATGTCAAAAGCCAGTGACAAACTCCAGAGCAACTAGATATACTAAGTGACATATAAATCCGAACACCCAGTTTAAATAGTTTTATTTTAATAAAATTTTGTATAAGTACTTAATGAAGCATAATAAGTAAATGATAAAAATTTCAAAATGATTGCACTGCTTTAAAGCCCTTTGACCTTTAATAATGTGTGGATGCACCCTGATGTGCTACGCATTCTCCAACGCGCCTAGGCATGCTTCTGATCAGGTGGTCAATGTCCTCCTGTGGTATCTCATTCCAGGCAACCACCAACTCCTCTCGAAGTGCTTCTAGAGTCTGAGGAGGACGTTGCAAATTGAGCAATCTCCTACCCATCATATCCCACACGTGCTCAATTGGGGATAAGTCGGGAGATCTTGGTGGCCATGATAACAATGTGACATCATTATGTTGAAAGAAGTCTATTGTGACTCTTGCAACATGTGGTCGGGCATTATCTTGTTGGAAAGTTGGATCTGCCAGGGTGTCAAGACAGGGTAAAAGATGGGGTTCTAGAACTTCGTGGATATAACGCTGCGCGTTCATGTTACCTCTGATGAAGATTAAAGGTGACCTGGAACCATAAGCTATAGCACCCCAAACCATAGCTCCAACAGTGTGATGAACATGTCTTTCAACAAAAAACTGTGGATTCCTCCTTTCAGCACGTCGCCTTCTAACCCTGGCACGACCATCGTGCATGCCTAAACAAAATCGAGACTCGTCACTAAAGACAATACTGTTCCATTCCTGATCCCAGAGTGACCGTTGTCTGCACCACTCAAGGTGATTACGTCGATGTTCTCGAGTTAAAAGGAGGACCCAGTGTGGCCGGTATGAAAACAAGCCAAAACTTCTCATTCGTCGGTAAACACTTCGCATGTCAATAGGTCTTCCGTGTTCTGCAAACCATTCATTTGCAATGGACCTGGTAGTGGAGAAACGGTCCCTTAAGGCCAATAATCTTAGGCGGCGATCTTCACGGTCTGTTGTTCTACGGCGGCGTCCAGTGCCCCTTGCTTTTTGCGTACGGCCTTCTCGAAGCCATGCCTGACAACACCTAACCACAGTGTCTACACTTCTTTGCACTCTAACTGCAATTGCCCGAAAAGAAAGTCCAGCTTCCCGAAGTCCCACTATACGGCCCCTATCAAACTCACTAAGTTGACGAAATCGTACAGGTCTCCGTACTCTAGGCATCGTAACCGATCGTAAACGATGTCAAGAACCAAAATCCGCCAACGTTGATTCTTTACTGCGGCTGAAATATTCATTTTTAGAGCGTTAGTGAATTAAAAAAAAGCAGTATAAAAACCGGAATGTCCAACTGATAAGGCTGAAAATTTTTTCACTTGTTATTTACAGTAAGATAAATACATTCACCAACTTTTATTAAAATGAAACCATTTAAACTGGGTGTTCGGATTTATATGTCACTTAGTATATTTATTGCTAAATTGCATTCTTCAATTATTACATTAATTTTCTCGGACAGTAGAACGGTTTTTATTTTTTTACTCAAAAATGGCCCATCGAAGAAAAACAATTCAAGAAAAATCATTTGTTTTAAATTGAACAGGGAACTCAAAAATGATTTTTATTTGGTAAAAAGCCATTGGCGTACCATTTTTTTCTTAAAAAATATCGAAGTCATTACCCGTACGCACGCCACTATTAAAGATAAAAATTATTTTGGCATTGAAAAATATGCAACTTTATTAACTTTCACTAGCTACTAAATATCAGTGAAATATCTGAAGCGGTTCTGAAAATATTAATTAATTTCATTTTTTCCTAAAACTTAAACACCCCGAATTTTTGCAAGTAAACATTTTTGGACCATAGTTTATAAAGCAAACTAACATTAATTTTTCATGTAGATTCACACCCTTAAATATTCGCATATCATTAAGGAGCACCCTGTATACGTCGTACCTAAGTGAACCTACCTAATCACGATTCGATTTCGCCGTTTGAACGATTTGTATCATCTCTATTCTTTGAAACCTCCGAAGAAGGCGTAGGAAGTATAGAGTCAATCTACCTGACGCCATTTTTTTTGTAAGATCAGACGGCATTACAAAAACCTCTTTAACGATATGGATGACAAGCTGATCGTAGTTTGTCCTACCCCGAACAAACATATACGAGCCCCTTCCCACTTCAGTTGGCCCAACTATTGAAATCTTAGTTTTTTTCTTATCAAACATAAATAATAAAATGTAGCAGGGTGTTATAGGTTTAAAATATTAACAATGAATATTTTGATAACATATAGTAGAAAATACCAACAAAATAACACATGTTGCAATTACAGCATATCAACCTATTTTCATTTCAATGCAAAATAAGTCTATAACGCATAGGTGGCTGTGAAAAATAAAAGCCATGACACTTGTTTTTATTAATCACAGCTGTCAGAATACGTTTAAAATAGTTTTGGGTAGTTAAGGTTTTCAAAATGGGTAGAGGAAAGGTTATTAGTGAAAAAATTCGGTTACTGATAATAAAATTTTTTAATTCTGGGAAATCAAACTCAGAAATTGCAGCTTTGCTAGACTTGTCGCGGTACAGTGTGAGAAATATTGTTAGAAGATATAACGTAACTGGTTCAGTTAATGTTAAGCCACGATATGTGAAAAAAAAGTAATATCACAAATGCCGACCGAAGAGCATTAAGAAGAATAATGGTGAAAAACAGGCGTGCCAATTATTTACAATTACGTGCTCTGTGGAGTGACGCTGTTGGAAGGAGAATTTCGAGGTCCACAACTCATAGAGAGGCCCACAAACTGGGATTTAGCACTTGCAAGGTAAGTCTTCTTATAAAAAAAAGTGAAGTAAAAACCCTAAAGTTGCACAACTTGTTTATAGTCCAAAGAAAAGCCACTATTAACTCCAATGCAAAAGAAAAATCGGCTTAGATGGGCTAAAGAACATAGACAATGGACACCTCAACAATGGTGTGCAATACAATCGAGTGATGAGGTCCGATTCGAAGTGTGTGTTGGTGAGAGTCGCAGTAGAGTTATTCGCAAAAGCATTCCATGTTGACTGTCTGAAGAGAAAGGTGAAATTTCCAGCATCCATTATGGTCTGGGGCAGTATGTCATCAAAAGGAGTAGGAAAACTTCATTTTATTGATGGGAATGTGGATACCAACAAATATTTGGCGATTTTAGAAGAATCGATTTTACCAGTGATGGAAGAATGTTTGACATCCGGCCAAGATTTTGTGTTTCAGCAAGATGGTGCAGCGTGCCATACCTAAAAAAAGGCTATAAAATGGATGGAAGAAAATAATGTACCACTTTTGAAATGGTTTCTAGAAGTCCAGATCTGTTACCTATTGAAACTTTGTGGCACGAGATGAAAAAGGTTCTACGACAATATCCTGCTCGTACAATCACCGAACTGAGACAAAAGCTTCAAGAAATATGGGATTGTTTTACACCAAATTTTTGCCAAAACTTGGTTAACACTATGCCCCAAAAAATTTCAGCCGTAATAAAAAATAAAGGTGATGTTACCCAATGATAATCTTTCAATTGTTGCTTTGTTAACTTCGCGCATTTATTCGCACATTGTTTATTTGTTCAGATGTTCTATTAGTTATAGGTCTAAGTGACTTCAAATATGTATTTTTTACGACTAGAGTGTAAATAGTTTCGTCATGTTTAGTTTATAAAGGCATATTTTGGTACAAATCTTGAAGTGGGAAGGAGCTCGTACCTAGAAAATATTTGTAACAGATTTATCATTACTGGGTGTTCTTTTGGTATATAAATTGTGGTAACTTTTGTAAACACATCTGCGACTTAAGTGAATGCGATGTTCTGCATTGTAAGACGAATACGCTAACTCTTCATATCGCCGGTAGTTGCGTTGCTTATGTAGTATTACATATGTTGTGATATGGGGTTTGTTTGGCAGTGGGTTTTAGAGATGGGGGAGAACAAACTGCCACGGTTTTGGGAGGGTGATAAATGGATCGACCCGCTAGAGATAAATGGGTCGGGAGGATGCTGCGGTGGCTGCTCAGGGAGTCAAGGGTACGAAAGATGAAGGGTTGAAAAACAGCGTGTGGCTGGAACGTGGAGCGGCAAGGACAGGTATATGCAGATTGAGCTTTTTTTATTCCTGTTATACAGTGGAATTCAAAATACAGTCTTTGTTCATTCGTGTGAAATATGAAATGTTTACAGGAGGAACATCAAGCTTCGTTCCACGGGGATCTTGAAAACATCGGCTAATGAAACGACGTATTTGTAAAACCTCTGCTAATGAAACGACGTAATTGTGGTAGGAAAACTAAAGGCAGAACAAAGTTGTGTAATATTGGGACCATCAATTTTTATGCAATGGACGCGTTCGGGAATATCGGAATACTCCACTGTAGAATTAATAATCATAATTCATTTTGCGAAAAAATACAGATTTCTATAATTGTTGCCAGTACAGGCGCAACAATGACAAATTACAGCACTGCCACGAAAGAGAAACCTCGTGTGTGGCAATAATGTAATCTTTTGTCACATTTGCCATAATGGTCACTGGCGAAACAACTTATGAGACGTGAAATGGCGCTGGTTATTTGTTTGTTTAAAACCAAAGTTAAAAAAATGCGTTGAAGCTATAGCTATCCGTAAAGTATTAAAAAAGTGAAAATAAAAATAAAGAAGAATATTAAAGATATTAAATCACAAGAAATGGTACATTCACAAATCATTGAGATGCACACATTAAAAAAGTATTCAAATTTGCCAATAATCAAGTTATGTATATCATAAATGTAACAAAATATAGTAAACACAAATTAATATAAACCGAGCACCAATATACGATAATTATCACATACATACAAGCTGGTAACTACATCAATCTGGCCTTTACATAGAGGCATGTACAACGATTTGCCATCTACAGGGTGTTTCAGTTTATTGTTGCATAACTTTAAGATTCGATAGAACTTTTAACTAATGCATAAAGTCTATATAAACAAGGGTCGAAAAA
The DNA here is from genome assembly GCA_963669975.1 of Acanthoscelides obtectus. Classification (NCBI taxonomy): domain Eukaryota; kingdom Metazoa; phylum Arthropoda; class Insecta; order Coleoptera; family Chrysomelidae; genus Acanthoscelides; species Acanthoscelides obtectus. Next base: position 17,535,217 of record CAVLJG010000010.1, read on the forward strand.
TGCGTGGCTTCCGAGATACACTGTGTTTAAATTTACTTTTAAAAATAGTTTTTTTTAAATATTTCGAACAATATTTGATGTATAACAGTGAAAATTGGTATACAAGGGTTTATTGTTACGACAAAACGAACCATGGGCATCGTTTTACTGTAGCCGCTAGAGGGCGCTCACTACTGTACCTGTAGTGTATTAAAATGACCGAAAAATTTTTCTTAGTGCAATTTTTTGCTTTTTGAATAAAAAAACAGATTCTTCGCACTTTTCTGCATAAAAAGCTCTTCTGTGAGTTTTCGTTATAGTTAGCCGTTTTTGAGATATTTCGATTTTTAAGGTTCGATGCATTTTTAATTATCTGTGGGAAAATAATATTTTTTTTAATTTTCGATTTGGGCATTACAAGTAATCAAGATGATCGTTTAGACTGTGTTTTTAAACACAGCGATAGTTCCTAAATCCAAATAAACACAAAAAAAACAGAATATTAATTTGTTTAATTTTCCAATATTATTTTTAACAAATTAAATTAATTATTTACAACTAAAATGCTATTGGATAGTTAGGACAAACATACAAAATCTAAAGTAGTTGCTCGAAATGTAAACCCAATTGTTCAATACACAATTCACATCTACGAATTATCGAACGTGGTATAGCATTATTCAAATAAGGCCTTATTTCATCACATGCATTCCTGATTCTGATTAGCATATCTCTTGTGGTTACGGGAGTCTGGTACACTTTTTCTTTTAGAAATCTCCACACAAATAAATCTAATGGATTTAGGTCAGGGGATCGTGGAAGCCAGGCGACTGGTCCTCCACGGCCATCCAACCATCAAGCTGGAACCAGGCCAATCTTCTTAAATCTATCATAACATCATCCCACATATTTGCATGTCCAGCCTTTAAAAGTTCCAAGAAGGTCACAGCATTTAACCTTGCAGGCAAAAGGTAGGGTCCAAATAGTCGATTACGGTAGATACCAATCCACACGTTCACACTAAATTCATGCTAAAAATTTCTTTCCCGAACTGCATGCGGATTTTCATGCGACCAAATATGTTGATTATGAAAATTTACCACTCCACGTCTAGTGAAACATGACTCATCGGTCCAAAAAACGTTACTTAAAAACTCCCTATTATTATCAGTTCTATCAAGAATCCACTGACAATATGTGATTCTTCGTTCTCCGTCCCCTGGCTGTAGTCCTTGCACAGGTTGCAAATGGTAAGGACGTCTATGGTCATTTCTAAGAACACGGTGAACATGGTTTGCTGAAATTCCCAAGGCACCAGAAACTCTCCTAACACTTGTGGTCGGATCTCTATCAAACTCACGCAGAATCATACGGGTAAATCTGCGCTGATGAACATTTATGTTTTGATCCCTTTGGAGATTTCCAAAACCATTTTCAATTATTTGGCGATGCACTCTTACAAATACTGAGTGAGTTGGATATCGTCTGTTTGGAAATCTTCGTGCGTATTCTCTGGCTGCTTCTGCTGCGTTTCAGTTTACAAAGCCATGCACGAAATGAATATCCGCTAACTCTTGATTGGAGAATAAAAATCGCATTTTTATAAAACTTACAAAAAGAAAACAGGGAAAAGAAACTAAATTTCGTGCATTCACAATTGCAAAAAAAGTTTCAGGTTTCAACAGACAACAAAACCAACTGTCAACTAATTGACGTTTAACCTTATTCTGCTTTCAATTTCAAAAATATTTGCAGCCACAGCCTACTTCTAAAAATTATCGAGATACTGACTTTTTAACGTTATTTTATCATAAATAATTAAAAATGCATCGAACCTTAAAAATCGAAATATCTCAAAAACGGCTAACTATAACGAAAATTCACAAGAGAGCTTTTTTATGTTGAAAAGTGCGAAGAATCAGTTTTTTTATTCAAAAAGCAAAAAATTGCACTAAGAAAGAAATTTTCGGTCATTTTAATACACTACAGGTACAGTAGAGAGCGCCCTCTAGCGGCTACAGTAAAACTATGCCTATGGTTCGTTTTGTCGTACCAAAAAACCCTTATATACCAATTTTCACTGTTATACATCAAATATTGTTCGACCCATGTTTATACAGACTTTATGCATTAATTTTAAACGTTCTATCGAATCTTAAAGTTATGCAACAATAAACTAAAACACCCCTGTATATACTCATGGTTTTTTTCTAGGGACGGTTTTTATCCACAATGAAATTCTTTTTTTTAACAGTCCAATATTTTGTATAGTTTTGTAAGCGACACGCATTTCATTGTACAGCTTGGGGCATAGATAAACCTAAGAGCGTTGTAGTAGTGTTTTTTTCTGGCTTGATGTAGAGGCGCTTTCTGGCGGGTGTCATATTTATGGATCATTTTTTCATGATACGTTTTATTTTTAAAGTAACACACCATGGAGTTATAAATAAAAATTTGTCTTATGTCCATCATTCCGGTCTCATGATATAGTTCATCAGACGGATGGGTTTTCTTTTTGCTAAAAATAATCTTTAGTATATATTTTTGAGCAGTTTCTAAGTTTCTTAAATATGAGAATGCCGCTCCTCCCCAACCAATTGCTCCGTAGCAAAGTTGTGACTGCGCAAGTGCGCAGTATAAGACTCTCATGCAATCAAAGATAATCACGTTTGTAAGGTACTTGAACTTTGGCATACGGCATCTTATTTTCTTGATTACATACTCAATTTGAGAATTTCATCAATATAAATTCCAAGGTATTTAACGCTGGTTTGACGTTTAATAGTTACAGTACTATTTGCTGTTTTGACGTTAATTTCAGTGAACGGAGACAAGTGAATTAAGCCCACATATCCAACAAAATCGCAATTTTGGAACTGAGGTGTCTGAATCGGCATTCTGTAAATTGTCCTGGGCTCAAACTCGACCAACCAGAAAGCAACTAATGGATCTAATGCACTTCTTCTAAGGTATCTCTCAAACTAGAGAAAAATATTAAGATTTGTGCAAGATAAGCCCCTAATTCCCATATATCACCTGGTTTAGCTACTAGCTACTGCAAAATTTAAATACAGGTGCTTCCTCAATTAGTCTCTATTATGTGTTAATATACTCGGTCCTGTCATATAATACGAGTATTGTTGTCTGAGGACGGCCTCAACTATCGACAGAGTCTTCATCACACAAAAAAGAGTCATTACAAACTTGTTCAGTTTATCGTTCAGGGCGTCCTGTAGGGACTATTTTAAGAAATATCAACTTTTAACCGTCTCCTCAATTTATTTGCTAAAACTACTATCCTATACTCATAAAAACAAATGCTCTTTCCAAAAAAACTCACATTTTCATGACAATAACAGGAGGAATAAGAACCAATTTTGCTTAGGTAAGCATAACTTAAGTACGCACGAAAAGTCGCCTAGATATGCTGGTACACGAATATACAATAATTTACCAGAATCTCTTAAACAAATAGATAATATTATGCTCTTCAAAAAGCACCTTAAGAGGATGCTTTTATCTAACACCTTCTACAGCATATATGAGTTGCTTGCGTTTTTGAAGGACCCGAAATAATGCAATTGTCAGGAGGTCCATTAACTTGGCATTTACATGCACTTTTTAAATTTTATGTTAGCAGTTTGTCTGTTGTTCTCTTAGTTTGTTTTTCATTTCGAATTTACTTTTTAGAAGTATTATATGTGATACTTATGACGTGTCTCTTTATACTTATATATAGTGTTCGGAACTAATAAAAGAATTTGAATTTGAATTTGAAAACACCTATTTCACCAATTTTTCCATTTGACCGCTGGCACAAAATTTGCGACTAGGGCACAATTTCTACCAATCTATATGAAGGATTAGTCGCAAATTCGACCAACCAAAAAAAAAGGATATGTGCACGAGACATGGATCAAACCAGAAACAATATCTAAATTGATATGACAGAAAATACTGAGCACTTTAATGAAAATAACAATTGCACTACTTACCTGATAGAGATAATTCAGAAAAAGAGTATATTTTTAACAATCCTTCAGTCGATCAACATGTCCATTGAGCTTAACTACAAAAACCTATTTTTTTTTATAGATTTGTGTACAAACTTCCGCTTAATAAATTCTATGAAGACATGACCACAAGAAAGAAATTACAGAATGCTCATTTTTAACAAATATTGAGTGAATATTTAATTTACTTGAGTATCGTGCGAAAAACCCTGTTATTTTCTAACTACTTATGTACGAGTCAATTTTCCTGATTTATGGCCACAAGAAGCCAATGATACCGCTAGCGCCCTCATTTGGACCGATTTTCAGAACATTATCAGCGGTTGAAAATTGGGGAGTTGGGGATACGTTTCCAACCCCAATAATTTTACGTACCTTTGAGAACGTATGCGTATTTCACACATCAAAGGTTTCCCATACATTTGCGAGAGGATGCTATGCGACGACATACACCAACATTGCGGGCAGGAGTATTATACAGGGTGGGCGATTTGTAACTGACTGGTTTGTATCTTGAATATTTGTGAAATGAAATAAGATACGTCCATTTTTTTCATCTTAATCTTTTGTTGAAACTTAGAAATTATGCATAACAAATAATATCAGACAAATGTCCGCCTCTGGACGCCGCGCAAGCCTGAGCCCTTTTGATTACATTTTCCATGACTTTTTCGTAGGTTTCGGGAGGAATATTTTCAATCGCTGCCGTAATATTGTTGTTCAGCTGCTGAACAGTATCTGGTTTGTTGGTATAGACTCTATTTTTCAAAAATCGACACAAAAAAGCCAGGAGCCGTTAAATTCGGTGACCTTGGTGACCAGTTGACATCACCAAATCCAGAAATTAAACGTTCCGGAAATATTGTTCGCAAAAGATTCATTGTTTCCCTAGCTGTGTGACAAGTTGCTGGAACCACATGTTTTGCAGGTTAAATTGTTGGATATGAGTTTTGCACCATATATCATGGTCACTAGGCTCTAGTTCTTGGGTTAATTAAATTTTGTATGGCCGCAAATGCAAGTCTTTTTTTAAAATAATGCATAATGACGTGCGACGGATTCCCAGTTCTTGAGAACAATGTCTGGTAGACGTCTCAGGGCGCCCCACTACACGTTCACGAACTCTCTCAATATTGTCGTAGCTTCTTAATCATTGCAACAATCGACTTACTATTTAAGTAAAACGTTTTAACAATACGGACGCGTTGTGGGTTCTTGTAGCGCTCCATGATGAATAATTGGACACATGTGCCTTAAACAACTACTATGGCGCCACCTACTGAAGTGCGTGTATTAAAAATTGCGCGCAATATCAATCAGTCATATATTGGTCACCCGTAGAATCGTGACTTGCGCTTATGACAGGTGTGATTCAGTAGTGTTGCCAGATGGTTCATACTTGGAACAGGGAAGAAACTAGTAATAGGGTAATCAAATCGATAGGGACTATGTAGTATGTACTAATTGTATACGGGCCTATTTGACTGACTTGGTCCTTTCAATTTTTCTGTTATACATGTTTGTAACTAGTTATAAGGGACTAGCTTGTGCCAAACATAATCCTTTACGAACTGATGATAGCGTTGCGTGGGAAGTGCATGGTTAATCCAATTGACGCCATTTTTTTGCTATTTAACCTAGGCGCCGGCAGTGTATGTAAACCAAACATTTATTTACCAATCGGTTCAAAAAAAAATTATACACTCGTATCCCAATATCGCACCTGTCGATATAATTTTAATTTATAGTGAGCGTCTTCAAAATGCTACAGAGGCTTCGCGAATGTACGTAGATCGCTTTCGCAGACGTTATCGTGTAGGGCCACGCAGATTTGATTTCCTTGTGCAAAGAGCTAGGGATGCAGGTCGTTTGCAGGAATATCGAGGGGAACATTGGGAAATCTAGACAACCCCGAATGGTGAAAACTGAGGAATCTGTAGAAGAAAATCCATCAACAAGCGATAGCGTTATCAACTGGATCAATTGTATATGGTCCTGTTTGGCTGACTTGACTCACTCGATTTTTTATTACACCTGTTTTTAACTAGCTGATTGGGACTAAAGGGCCGAACTACTACGGCGCCACCTACTGAAGTGCGTGTATCAAAAATGGTGCGCTATTTAAATCAATTTGATAGTTAGGACAAGGAAGAAACTAGTAATAGGGTTATCAAATCGATAGGGACTATGTAGTATGTATTAATTGTATATGGGCCTATTTGACTGACTTGGTCCTTTGAATTTTTCTGTTATACATGTTTGTAACTAGTTATAAGGGACTAAATTGTGCCAGGCATAATCCTTTACGAACTGATGACAGCGTTGCCTGGGAAGTGCATGGTTAATCCAATTAACGCCATTTTTTTGCTATTTAACCCAGGCACCGGCAGTGTAGGTAAACCAAACATTTATTTACCAATCGGTTCAAAAAAACAAAATGATACCGCAATATCGCACTTGTCGATATAATTTTAATTTATAGTGAGTGTCTTCAAAATGCTACAGAGGCTTCGCGAATGTACGCAGATCGCATTCGCAGACGTTATCATTTAGGGCCACGCTGATTTGATTTCCTTGTGCAAAGAGCTAGAGATACAGGTCATTTGCAGGAATATCGAGGGGAACATTGGGAAATCTAGACAACCCCGAATGGTGAAAACTGAGGAATCTGTAGAAGAAAATCCGTCAACAAGCGATAGAGTTACCAACTGAATCAATTGTATATGGACTTGACTTACTCGATTTTTTGTTACACCTGTTTTTAACTAGCTGATTGGGACTAAATGAACTGATTGCAGCATTATCTGGAAAGTGCAGAGTCAACCTGATTTTTAATTAGTCGAATTGGCGTCTGGGTCGCAAATTTTGCTTCCCGCGTATCAATAGTAAGATCGGGCCTGAGAGAGACGTCAATTTAATTATGGATCGTTTTACGACCAAAATCCCGGACTTTCAGTGCCTATAAAACCCTGGAATAAGTATATGTCCGGTAAAAACCACAACTAAAAATAGCTTTGCAAACCGTCATTCGTCTTGGCAAACCTAGCAAAGTGAAGTATCTCTAAGAATAAAGTACGTTTTAATTACTGCCATGTTTCAAATACCACTCGACCTCGGCTTTGCTCTGCTAATGAAAACGAATTTTTGCGTATTCTTTACAATTAGGAAGACAAAGGAGACGTGCGCTATACTTTACTTAGAATAGATTACATAAGACTTTTAACAATTAAATCTTTTAAAGGTTTTTTTTAAGATCCTTTTGTGATAATGCTTTACCATTGATTAATGAACATCAAACAAACTGAATCATTGTTCCAGCCAGCAATCACATAAAAAATGACTCAGTCGATTTTAGTATAATGTATTTTACACCATCCTGAACAAGAGTTGACTTGAGACCAAAGCAGTTCTGTGATTATTTTCTGAGGAATTATGGGTGAAGTTTGCAAATTTGCAAAAATGGCGAAAAGAAAACGAGATAAATTTTGAATGCTCATCATATTATTTATACAGTCATCATCCAATAAAAAACGATTAATTGTTTTTTCAAATAGTCACAGACAAAATCCTGTATGATATTGATACCATATTATACAATCGTGCGACATTGAAAGAAAAAAAACCTTTTGAAAAACGATCTAAAGAACCTAGGAGTAGAAACCAACCCTTCCTTGTTAGTGTCAGCGCAGCCGCAAAGCTGATTGTGTTGTTTAATAGTTTCAGACCCGGCGCGACTGAGTACCGATTTCTCACAATGTCAAGACTCTTATGGGGAGAAAATCTGAAAATGCAGCAGTTAATTTGTCATTATTTATTGAGGCAAAGTTTCTTATTGATCATTATCTTTGCGTTCAATGTTTAATTTTATTGTTTTCTTTTTTTGACTACTTTTAGTTTGACCTTTTGATGTATACTAAGTGACATAAATCCGAACACCCAGTTTAAATGGTTTTATTTTAATAAAAGTTGGTGAATGATTTATCTTACTGTAAATAACAAGTGAACAAATTTTCAGCCTTATCAGTTGGACATTCCGGTTTTTATACTGCTTTTTTTTAATTCACTAACGCTCTAAAGAATCAACGTTGGCGGATTTTGGTTCTTGACATCGTTTACGATCGGTTACGATGCCTAGAGTACGGAGACCTGTACGATTTCTTAGTGAGTTTGATAGAGGCCGTATAGTGGGACTTCGGGAAGCTGGACTTTCTTTTCGGGCAATTGCAGTTAGAGTGCAAAGAAGTGTGGACACTGTGGTTAGGTGTTGCAAGGCATGGCTTCGAGAAGGCCGTATGCAAAGAGCAAGGGGCACTGGACGGCGCCGTAGAACAACAGACCGTGAAGATCGCCGCCTAAGATTATTGGCCTTAAGGGACCATTTCTCCACTACCAGGTCCATTGCAAATGAATGGTTTGCAGAACACGGAAGACCTATTGGCATGCGAAGTATTTACCGACGAATGAGAAGTTTTGGCTTGTTTTCATACCGGCTACACTGGGTCCTCCCTTTAACTCGAGAACACCGACGTAATCGCCTTGAGTGGTGCAGACAACGGTCACTCTGGGATCAGGAATGGAACAGTATTGTCTTTAGTGACGAGTCTCGATTTTGTTTAGGCATGCACGATGGTCGTACCAGGGTTAGAAGGCGACGTGGTGAAAGGAGGAATCCACAGTTTTTTGTTGAAAGACATGTTCATCACACTGTTGGAGTTATGGTTTGGGGTGCTATAGCTTATGGTTCCAGGTCACCTTTAATCTTCATCAGAGGTAACATGAACGCGCAGCGTTATATCCATGAAGTTCTGGAACCCCATCTTTTACCCTATCTTGACACCCTGGCAGATCCAACTTTCCAACAAGATAATGCCCGACCACATGTTGCAAGAGTCACAATAGACTTCTTTCAACATAACTATGTCACATTGTTACCATGGCCACCAAGATCTCCGGACTCATCCCCAATTGAGCACGTGTGGGATATGATGGGTAGGAGATTGCTCAATTTGCAACGTCCTCCTCAGACTCTAGAAGCACTTCGAGAGGAGTTGGTGGTTGCCTGGAATGAGATACCACAGGAGGACATTGACCACCTGATCAAAAGCATGCCTAGGCGAGTTGGAGAATGCGTAGCACATCAGGGTGCATCCACACATTATTAAAGGCCAAAGGGCTTTAAAGCAGTGCAATCATTTTGAAATTTTCATCATTTACTTATTATGCTTCATTAAGTACTTATACAAAATTTTATTAAAATAAAACCATTTAAACTGGGTGTTCGGATTTATATGTCACTTAGTATAAATCTATCAAGAGGTATATATAAACGCATTTCATTTCGTCGATGTTTCATTTTTGAAAGTATGAGTTGACATATGTCAAACAATATACTGGTTCATGCGTTATTCTAGGCAAACGACATTTTTATACCAAAGAAGACGGAAAGTTCGCCAACAAAACCAGGGCGCGACTACAGGAGGGTTAAATGTCTGTAACGCTGAGAGTGCGGACGTCTGTTCTGTAGCGAATTTTTAATAAAGATAAGAAGGAGCTTGTTTGGTGATACTTTTATGAAACTTTCAAACTGAATGCAGGATCCCTACATATTTAATTCCTAACAGTTGTAGGTTGCAGTAGTGTTCAAACGCACGCATGAATTTTGACATTTCTATTGCTATGTGAGGATACATCTACTATTATGTAAGATTTTAAGGTTACGTATCCTCTTTTTAACATAGATAAGACTTGTTCTCTGATGATCGTGATTTATTCAAACAAAGCTTGTGAAACTGCATTATTTTTTCGGAAATATTCTGTCAATGGTATACATTACAAACTGTTTTTTTTTAAATCCGATTTCTTGTTGTTTCAGCATATGGCCAATGCGATTTTGCTGGTGACAGCCAACATTCTGGGACTGACTTCCTATTTAGTGGAAGACAAACAACAAAGGAAGGCGTTCCTTGAGACTAGACAATCCTTAGAAGTAAAATTGGTTATAGAGGAACAAACGGCAGAACAGGTAACACGACAGAAGCAATTGATTAACGTATTCTACCTCAAGACAGCCAAACATGTACTGTAATTAGGCTTCCACAGACAAATCTGAAAGATACTAGAGCCATCTCTGACACATTAGCAGAATCAAACAGTCTCCTTGAGAGGGACATGCGCTGTTTCTTGCTCATTAGCAACTCGTCAGTGCGGTATAGGTATAAGTTTAGTAGCCAATTTTGGTGGTGCGACATATAAATGTGCATTACGCAGAGCATCGAACAGATATGGAGCCGGTAGCGTAGAAATCTTCCGTTACCTTTCAACGTATGGGATGAGGATGAATATTAACTTGGCAAACCATTGGTGGATGGAGATCTTCAGATTTTTCGCCTACCTTCCAAAGTAGGGTGATTTTTTGCTAGTATCTTTTTGGCAACACTGTTTTTTGACTGATGACGCGTGAATCGTGTCTTGTGTCATTGTCAGACTTATTCAGTTTGGTCTATAATTTAACCATGAATCGACTTACGAACGAACAACGCTTGCAAATTATTGAATTTTACTATCAAAATTCATGCTCGGTTAAGAGAGTGCATCGAGCACTGCTTAAAATTTATGGGCAATTTGGTTGGCCTACTGAGGGAGCTATTCGGAAGCTTGTGACTAAATTTCGAACCCAGTTTACATTATTGGACATTAAGCCACCAACACGCAGACGTAGAGTGAGGACTGAAGAAAATATTGCGGTTGTATCCGCCAGTGTTAGTGATGACCGTGGAAAATTTTGCTACAGGATTTGGGTGTAATACCTTATCAGATACAGCTGGTGCACGAATTGAAGCCACACGACCTCCCACAACGTTTCCAGTTTGGTGAATGGGCGCTGGCAAAGTTGGAGGAAGATCCACAATTTTATCGAAAAATTGTGTTCAGCGACGAAGCTCATTTCTGGTTGAATGGGTACGTTAACAAGCAAAATTGCCGCATCTGGAGTGAAGTCCAGCCAGAAGCAGTGCAAGAGATACCAATGCATCCCGAAACAATCTCTATTTGGTGTGGATTATGGCCGGTGGCATCATCGGGCCGTACTTCTTCAAAGACGACAATGGCCGGAACGTAACGGTGAATGGCGAGCGCTACCGTGCGATGAAAATAAACTTTTTGTTGCCCAAATGGAAGAGCTGTACTTGGCTGACATGTGGTTTCAACAATACGGTGCCACATGCCACACCGCACACGAAATAATGGCCCTATTGAGAGGCGAGTTCGGTGAACAGTTTATCTCACGTGTGGGGCCCGTCAATGGGCCGCCTAGATCGTATGATTTAACGCCGTTGGACTATTTCTTGTGGGGCCATGTTAAGGCTAATGTCTACAGGGATAAACCAGCAACGATTGACGCACTGGAAGCCAATATTGAAGCATTTATTCGTGAGATACCGGCCGATATGTTGGAGAGAGTGTGCCAAAATTGGACCTTGCGCATGGGCCATCTAAAGCGGAGCCGCAGCCAACATTTACATGAAATAATCTTTAAATATTGAATTAACATATATCGACCGTTCTATCGACTCAAATAAAGATTTAATCGTTTTTTCAAATTTTTGGTTTTTTTTTTTTTGAAAATCAAATCCTATACCTCTTAAAAAATCACCCGTTATATTTCTAAATTAATTTTTGCATTCTGCTACTGTCTCCTAGATGGCGCTGATGTCTTCCAGATCCCTTTTTGGACGCCGAGGTATATGGTTGGCCGTCTTCAGATAGTATGCGTCAATAAATAATAAAAGACATTTTTCATTACTGTATTTTCGTTTATTTTTTGTTTGTAGGAACGCCTATTGCTTTCTGTTCTACCGGAACATGTAGCCGTACAAATGAGGCAAGATCTGGTAGAATCTACCGATAGTCAGTTTAAGAAAATTTACATGAGCCGCCACGAGAATGTTAGGTGAATATTTCAGTTTATATTCAATATTAATATCATACCAGAAAAATACGATCCAATGTATCTCCGAATAATCTCTTTTTGTTGTACTGCTGTACTTGTACTTGTGTTGTACTTGCCCTTGAGACGGCGAAGTAAAACATTTAAGACCACACTATTGTGTCTTAGACTATTTTCTCACAAGCCAAACAACATGGTTTTCTTTAGATATCGAAGTACTATTTCTCGCATTTCAGATCCATGAACAATGCACAGCGTTAGTAGTTGAATATTGCATAACAGTTAGCCGGTATGTTGCGATAATAGTTTGTGTCGGAAGGGGTCACAGTATTCATATTTAGGAAGGTGTTTGTCTCCGGCGGGGTATTATGTAAAAAATCTAAACAAGTAAAAAAAATGACGAAATGACATTTGCAGACTACGTAGATTTTAAGAGTACAAATATACTCAGTGACAATTAATAAGAAAAATAAAATAATGTGTTGAGCAACCCCTCAGCTGAATACACTCCTGTATATATACCTACTTATATAAGAAGGCCTGCACTCGTTTTACATGGTAGGGATAAAGCAAATTTTCCCGTAGGATTCTATGGACTATGGTATGCGATAGTCCTACGCGGCGGCCTAATTCTTGAGTGCGAATATTAGTGTATTTGGTACACTTCTGCCTGGGTGTACCCGTTGGCGAAATAAATCAGCGATAAATTTGAGCTGCAAGATTTAAATTGTGACGTAAACTAACAACATGTCGGCGAACTCTTGATTCGAGAACATTGTAAATAAACACGACGACGTACGCGAACAGTAACTAACCACTGTTACCGTTTGCGATCGATTGCCTGTTCGATAAGAGTGATGAATGACCGACGCGCTGTTGTCATGTGTGTTTTAAATATTTAATTTAATGAAACTTACTTACTTACTAACTACAAATTTTGGCTTAACTTAGAAAAACACTTAATGCCATTTATTTGTTAATTACCCAATTTAAAGCGTTTTAGATTAGATTATAAAAATTAGTAAGATTGTGGTGATTGTGGTCGATATGAAACACTTAAAGTTGTAAGCTATAAAGCCATTTAGACAAAAATCTGTTGGCTTTTGGACCATGGGTTGTATGAACTTTTTGACTTGTTTTGACGCCCCCCTATTACCTATTTTAATAATGACTACCAAAACGTTTACACCCTGTATTTGCAAAAGGTCTTTGTTTCATTAAATTTATCGAAGATATTCAAAAGACCTAAATATTACTGGTCAAACTGTATACGCCCAAGGAGGTCGTGGATCCGTGCTTGCATATACAATATGAAGCTCTTAGTACCTTGCAATTTTCAATTCTAACTAGGTCCTTTGGAATGCTCCTGATATCACAACTTATGTGTGTTATAAGTTTGGAAAGTTTTTAACCTGCCGCATTAGGAATATACAAGACACTGATTATATCTATGTTTTAGTATATTATATGCTGATATCGTGGGATTTACGGCTATTTCGTCAACGTATTCAGCTCAAGAGCTGGTGAAAATGCTGAATGAGCTGTTTGCAAGATTCGATAGACTTGCAGAGGTAAGTTGAATCAACATGATGGGATCTTATGTAGTGTTATCGACCTCTCCACCCATGATGAGATAATAAATATTAACGATAATTATCGCTGTATTTAGATGCATCGAAGGTATCTACTTTGTTCATATTATAAAAAGTGGCAAGGGCAAGGATTCCGCGTCTAGTTATTATTGGTTTTTATATATAAATCATAAGTTCTAGTAGACTTTCTATATCGTTCATAATCTTTATTAGAACAGAAACATGTGACTTTTCGAACACAATTTTTTCTAGAAGTTAAAACTAGGCGGTTAGATTGAAACACCCGTAATTAAATTTTTGGTCTCTTTTTCAGAAATACCATCAGCTGCGAATAAAAATACTAGGAGACTGCTATTACTGCATTAGTGGTGCTCCAAAAGAGAGACCTGACCATGCAGTATTATGTGTTCATATGGGGTTATCAATGGTAAAAGCAATCAAGTAAGTTCTCAAGGCTTTTTATAAAATTGATTCCCAGTAGTCTAAAGTGCGATCATCTAATCTATCTGTTTTTAATTGTGAAAGATCAAGGAAAATGTATTGGATTTTTTATTGACCATCAACTACAATAAAACATATTACAATGCCTTTTGTAACCACACAAAGCACTAAGTTGCCTGAATATCAAGCTCTAACCATCAGCAAAACTAAAAATCAAACAATTAAAATTTCACGGAAACAACATATAAAATACCTTGGCATTTTTTTTTTCGATAATTGATTTTACTAGAATATACACATAGGCTAAGAAATCAAGATTCCTACTGTAAAAGTTTGATTACTTTAAGAACTTAACAAAAACAAATGATTGCACTCTATCATACTTTAGTAAAGTGACATTTTTTTTTTTTTTATATCGAAACACCGCGGCTGCTATGATGATCCCAAAGAAATTTTGTTAATACGATTTTTGAACTGCCTAAGGTTAGTAGAACTGGGAAAAGCTTCCTCCCGTAGTTTGTTCCACAATCTAGACACCCTCGGGACAAAGGAGCGGTCGTATCGGCCAGTTCTGTATGTACGAAGTTTGACACGGTTAGGATGGGACGCCGAAGTCAGGCGGGTCTGTCTGGCAGGCACATCGCGCGGCGGCATCATGGAAGAGAGCTCTGAGGAGCAAAGCCCGTTGGTGTAGCGATAGAAAAGAGCTAGATCGCCGACGGCCCGCCGGTGCGAAAGAGTCCCGAGACTGTCTGTTAGAGAAGAGTCATCGATCAGTCGGACCGCCCTCCTCTGGACAGCATCGAGCATGGACAATGTAGTCGGGGCGGCAGCACCCCAAATGTGTGAGCAATACTCGAGGCTAGGCCTTATCTGGGCCTTGTATAGAGTGAGAAGGTCATGCGGAGAAAAGTACTTCTTAGCCCTAAACAAATAGCCTAGCTTTTTCCCAGCAGCTGCAGCTATTGAAGAGATGTGTTCGTGCCAGATCAGGTCCTCGGTGATCTGGACTCCGACCAGCCGAAATGAATGGCTCTTTGGTAGAACTCGACCGTCCATCGAAACTGTATGAGCGCTAGGACACTTTTTGTTCGTCAAAGTACAGTACTGTGTTTTGGAAGCATTGAACTGTACAAGATTGTTGCGTCCCCAAGCAGTGATAGCCTCCAGGTCTCTTGTAAGAGAAGAAGTCGTCGCTAGTCTTCTTTTTTCCAGCTCAGCGGCAGAGATCGGCTTGTCACTCCGAATTCCTGCATGTAGAGTGCTGTCATCAGCGAAGCTGTGGATTGGGTTGATCGTGCAGGAAAGGAGGTCGTTGATATGTAAGAGAAACAGTGTTGGAGCCAAGACCGATCCCTGGGGAACACCCGCGTTGACGTTGTGGGATGAAGAGGAGAATCCGTCAATTACGACGGATATCTTGCGGCCAGAGATAAAGTCAGCCACCCATCTGCAAAGCTTTTCTGGGAGGCCGTAGGATGGAAGTTTGCTCAAGAGGGCAGCGTGCCACAGCTGATCGAACGCTTTCGTGATGTCAAGAGCAACGACATGAGCCTCACCATGAGACTGGATGAGTTTACTCCACAGTTGCGTGACGTAAGCTAGGAGGTCCCCTGTGGATCGTTGGTGCCGGAAACCGTACTGCCTGTCGCTAATCAAGCTGTGACATTCGAGGTAGTCCAGAAGCTCGCGATTTATGCACCTCTCCATCACTTTACTGATAACAGAAAGCAGAGCTATAGGCCTGTAGTTGTAAGGGTCGGTTTTAGATCCTTTTTTTGGGATGGGCTGTACATGAGCAAATTTCCAGTTTTCTGGGAAGGTGCCGGATTCATAAGATATCTGGAAGAGACGCGAAAGAACTGGAGCAAGCTCAGCTGCACATCTCTTCAGTACAATGGCAGGAATCAAGTCCGGACCAGAAGCTTTGTTGATGTCGAGCGACAAGAGCACTCGTCTTACGGTCTTATGCCTGAATGTTACCTCCCGCATAATGTGGGGAACCCTTTGAATTGACGGCACTTGGGCGTTGGTGGGGACGTCCATGGTGGAGTTGGCAGCAAAGATCTTGGCTAGCACTTCCGCCTTGGCCTTTGAGTCGAATACAATAGTTCCATCCTGACACGTAAGTGGTGGAAGGCTACTGTGTGAGAAGTTCTTTTCAATCTGCTTGGCCAGCGTCCAGAAAGACCGACTGCCATTGCGCTGCGTCATTACCCTGTGCCTAACTTTTATATCATGCTGGGTTTTGGCATTGCGAACCGCTTCGTTATATTTGTTTCTGGACTCGACGTCGGCTTGTCTGTTCTCTACAGTGGGGTTTTGTAGGTAGGTTCTGTGGGCCTTGATCTTCTGCTGGCGAGCAGTGTCACACGATTTGTTGAACCAGCCGTTGGACCCTGGTTAGGAACTTTCACTGTGTGAGGGATGTATTCCTCCATTCCGACGTGGATAATTTCGGTTATTGAAGAACAGACAGTCGACGCATCCGCGTCAGTGAAACAGACATCTCTCCAAGGAAAGCTAGGGAAGAAGTCTCTGAGCCCCTCCCAGTCGGCATGTCCGTAATGCCAAGTTTTGCGGCCTGTGCGAGTTTCTGCGGCCACAGCGGCTTCTGACCGAAACCTAGCCTCCACAACACCGTGATCTGAGTTACCCAGGGGGGACAGGACGGCAGTGCTGTAAGGGGCAGGATGCGTGGTCAGAAAGAGATCCAGCAGGCTACTGGCGTGTGACGAGATGCGGGGGAAAAAGTAGGGCTCGTCACCAGCTGGGTCAGCCCTTGAGTAAGAGCGAACGCTTCGACTGCACGACCTGCTGCATCGGTCTTATTTGAGCCCAACCAAAGCTCATTATGGGCATTGAAATCACCGAGAAGAACTACCTCTGAAGCGGGGTGATTGATGTTCAGGAAGTCGATCTGGACGGCGAGGTATTCGAGTAGGTCATCCCAGTTATGGTTCGAGGGAGAGCGATAAAGGCAGCAAATAAATTTGGGTGATGTTTTGGAGTTGAGGCGAAGCCACAGAATGTCCTTCCGGTCTGATTCCAAAGAAAGATCCCTGGAGCAGGAAAGCCTGCTGCGGACAAAAGCCACAACTCCCCCGTTCTTTCTCAGATTGGAGTGCACCTCGTAGTTTGGGAAGTTGAGATGGTTAATCGGTGCAGCCTCTGAGATTTTTGTCTCCGCCAAGAAAAGCACGGCGGGACGATTGGATTGCAGGTAGTGATGAACAGCATCAATGTTGCTGTTGATCCCGCAGATGTTCGAAAAACAAATTTTATCTTCGATGTTGTTCCCTCGAGCCCACCCTCCACCCGGACATTCCGAGAGTGGAGTGAGTTTACGTCCGGAGAGAGAGAGAGAGAAATTAAAATTCGAAAAAGTAACAAATAAAATAGAAGCTGAGGTGTGTAAGTTTTTTTAGATACAAAATTCAGCACTCCAAATTCCAAAATGGCGGATTGAGGGGTTGCCGAATTGGACGGTTTTCTGGACAAAACACCTCACATCTCAGTAGCTAATTACCAAAACCCCATAGTAAGTTATATCAATCTTCTTCTTTTGAAGTGGTTTATCCGAATATGCAATAAAATTTGAGGCATTCCTTTTAAAAATCATAACTTTGATATGTAGGTCAAACTTCGGACACCCTGTATAATTGCCAATATTTTAGAAATGTGCACTCAAATGTTATGTATAACATGCCATAAATAGATTTTCCCAAAATATATTTGTTTATGAGTAATATTCCGTCCACACATGGATGGGCCACCCTGTATACTTATGGCATATATTGTCTTCCGATTGTCTACATGGAATCGTAAAGAATCAATGTATACGCTTAAACGCCCACCACAGGTCCAACTAGTAAACTATAATATCGTTGGTCATTATGCCATAAACCTTTTATTATCGCGCCTAGACATCGTTTTGATAGCAACCACGAGAACAGTAAACATTTAAGTATGCTTTAACTTCTCCTTTAGCGACGTAAATATACTTTTATATGTCTTTTATCATTGAATCTAGAGCTGGGCTCAAAATATTACTTAAGTAATTCTGAAATTAGCGTTCAACAATGAAATAAACAAAACACGCTCTAAAAGCGCAACTTTCCACCTCGTTAAGCGGCTTCGTATCTCTTACCGTTTCGAACATCCCAATGGTGAGGATCGAATTTAAACCACCTGGTATATTGAACTGATAATCTCGTTAACTTATAGGTATGTTCAACAAACTGGCAATTGTCCTTTAGACATGAGAGTAGGGATTCATACAGGAGCAGTTCTAGCTGGGGTACTAGGACAACGTCAATGGCAGTTTGACGTATACTCACAAGACGTAGAGCTGGCGAATCATATGGAAAGCAGTGGATTGCCTGGGTACGATATAAGTATATATATAAAAAGAGAAAAAGATCATGTGGAGAAAGGTATATAACAAAAAGTAGGAAAATAATGGGCAAAATCCGCAAAAAGGATGAAAGTGAATGCGAGCATAAAATAGGATAGGTAACCCGAGCGATACGTATTTCTGCTGGTTGGCCCAAAATGAATGTACATATGCAACTACAAAAGTAGATACACATGTCCACACATCCGGATACGGGTGTAACCTGAGGAAACGAAGATGTAGAGAGAAAAAATCGACACACAACGTCCACAATAACAGCCAGCCTACACATTGTAGTATAAAATGGCTAGAAGACCTCGAGTTTTCAAGGACACATCTAACCACAACCATCCATCTTCGTTTCCTCAGGTTACACCCGTATCTGGATGTGTGGACATCTACTTTTGTAGTTGCATATGTACATTCATTGCGGGCCTGATGAAGCCAACTAGCAGAAATACGTATCGCTCGGGTTATCTATCCTATTTTTTCTGCTCGAACCCACTTTCCCTCTTTTTGCGGATTTTGCCTATTATTTTCCTATTTTTTGTTATATACCTTTCTTCGCATGATCATTTTAACCACATATACATGTGGTTAAACTACAAATCGCTGCAGAAAATTATTTTCGGTTCAAAATAAAACTTTTCGAAATAATTTCTAGAGATTTTGTTTTAAAATGTTTCCTTATTATCTGCAGAAATCTATATTTCGATAAATTTTTTAGGCGAGTTCATATCTCAAACGCAACTTTGTCGTTCCTCAATGACGACTTTGAAGTTGAGAGAGCACACGGTGAAGATAGGGATGAGAATTTGAAAGCGAATGGCATTGTTACGTACTTTATAGTAAAGGTGCTAAAACCAGTAAGTTTCTAAAGAATGGCTTGATAGCGTTCTAGGTATTAATATATGTATTTTATATTCAGTTTCAGCCGAGTTGCCAAGATGTTCAAAATGGCGGTGGGATTGTACCAGAAGAGGATAGCTGTGTTATAGCAGAAATTGTATGTGATAAAGAAGATGTAAATGTATGTTATTCGTTATATCAGCATGTTTGTCAGTATTGGTGTTTTCACAGTTAAACTACAGGATGTACTTTCACATCTTCCTCACACATGCATTCGCAATCATTTTCTATGCTTGGATGTTTGTGTAAGCTTGCAAAGTTTTGCCCCACCGCCTTGAAATGAAATTTTCCCGTCAATGTATGAAACTTCCAGATTTATGTTTATCCCCGACACTATTACAACTTGATTGCCATCGGCGTGTGATTTGAGCTTACCTTTTATTTAATAATTAGCATTGGTGTGCTTGCAGATACAACTACAATGTTGACAGTCTGTGTTGAATTCATTGGGGAGTTTTCGGAAAGTGGGTAAAAACAACGGTCTTCAATCACCCGATCCATGTGTGTGTACAAGAGCAAGTAGCAGCTGGACGGTTCAAAAAATCATAAAATAGTTAATTTTTACTCGAAAACAAATTTATTGATGGAATCAGGTTCACAAGGAAATAGCATTTGAGACAATCAAGTGTGGAAAATCACATCAGGCATGTGGTGGCCGAAATCGTTGATGCAGTGCTGGAGGCGTTCTTGGAAGTTCGCGTAGACTCTCTCCAACATCGCTCTCTCAACTTGGGCGACTTCCACGCGAATTTCGCCCTTCAATTCGTCCAGAGTTCGGGGCTTGTTCGCGTATACTCTAGCAGTAGATACTGGTGCACTCTGGGCGCCCCCCACCACTTCCACTTTTTGGCCACGCCCACCACATCCACCGCGTGCTCTGATTGGCGGATCAAACGGCGGGAAATTTGAACGGGGTTGATGGTATATGTTGATTGGCGGGAACCGCTAGATCCACCGCGTGCTCTGATTGGCGGATCAAACGGCGGGAAATTTGAACGGGGTTGATGGTATATGTTGATTGGCGGGAACCGCTAGATCCACCGCGTGCTCTGATTGGTGGATCAGACGGCGGGAAGTTTGAACGGGTTGATGGTATATGTTGATTGGCGGGCCCCGTTAGATAGCGCACCCGACCGGAAGTGATTCAGACAGCCGACGATAGTAAGGTGTAGTATAACGTCTATGCGTAAGCGATGTGACTCATTTCATGTTTTGCGGTAAATATTTGCATATAGATCGATAAAAGCCCATGAATAATGATATTTATAGATGCAATTCTGCTGATTCAGTTTAAATGGAAAAACGTATAAAATTCGCGGGAAACAATGCGTATAGGATGATCTCAATAATCAACACGTCATATTCAGTGTGCATATAAAAATGGAATTGCTCATATATGTGGTGCATACAGTTAATGTTAGTTAATTTTTAACATTGATACAATATTGAAAACCTACGTCGCAAATGAGGTTAGGTTCAGGGCAGGTGTTGTCGTAGCGGTGATATGCAAGAAGTACCGGGCGGGGCTGTTAAGCATGGGTGAATGGGCAGGAAGCGCAGGCTGTCAACGAGTTAATACTGACCAACGATAACAGCGGTGACCTTGAAACACTGTGGTCAGTTAAAAAGTGGTGGGGGTAAAATCGAGATTATAAATACCTATGAATCACCGCAAATTATCTTGTCAGTTATCTGCAGCGAACAGACGTGCTCAGTTCAGATTTAGTCGCTAGTTAACGTTTTAGTTTTTAAAAAATGGAAAAATTCTTCATCGTTAAGGATTCTACTAAGAAGATTAAAAAATTTAATCTATATGGGCGAGAAGTGGAATTTAAAATACGACCTATCCCTAAAGACGTCGAACCTGTGGGATGGATCAAAGACGCTCTGGAGGAAATAGTAGCCAAAGGAACTGAACATCTCCAGCCCAGTGATCAAGTTGGATTCACTTTCTGTTCCAAAGACTTTACCCGCGGTCAAGGATGGATAGCTTTTAAAATGTTTTCCGACGTTTCAACTGAGGACATATGGGAGAAGATATCTTCCATCTATCAGTCAAATTCTGTGGGGTTGAATACCGAGACTTTTTGCTTGGGTATTACGTCCGTAAGGTTGCCTGCTGGTCGTGGTAGAGCTCAGAATTTCAATACCTTTGATGAGGAATGCGCCAAAAGAAAAGGCATTATCACCGTTAAAAACACCGATAATTTGTGTCTCCCACGAGCCCTTGTCATCGCCATGGCCCATTTGAACAAAGACAAAGATTATAGCAGAATCCGCCGTGATCGAGGAAAAAATACAAGGACAAAGAGCTGTACAACTTGTGGAAAAGGCTGATATTGTTATCCCTGAGGAGGGGTGTGGAATACCTGAACTTCAAAAGCTACAACGATATCTGCAAAACTACAAAATTGTTGTATACAAGTTTGGGTGCAAAGGTCGTGACGTCATTTTTGAAGGCGTGTCCGCTGGTCCGACGCTTAACCTAATATATCACGAGGGGCACTACAGCGTCATAACATCCCTCACTGCTGCCTTTTGCTGCAGCTTTTTTTGTGAGAACTGCCACATTCCGTATAATACTAAACAAATTCATAGATGTGATAAACAATGTTATGCTTGTAAAAGATCTCCGGCCTGCCTGAAAACGAAGCACATCAAATGCAAAGAATGTAATAGAAGCTTTTATGGACAAGAATGTTTTAACGCTCATTTACCATCGGTCTGTTCTAAAATTAAAAGATGTGTAGACTGTTTTAAAGTTCACAACGGTAATGATCACATCTGCGGATATATACTTTGTAAAACATGTTATAAAAATCAACCAATTGAACATATGTGCTATATACAGCCTGACAGAAGTATTCCTAAATCAAATGATGTCTTATTAATATTTTACGATTTGGAAACCCGTCAGGAGAAGGAATTACCCAATGGATCTTTACTGCATGAGCCAAATCTATGTGTATTCAAACAATGTTGTGAATCATGTACCGATAATCCTATATGCAAGAAATGTGGCCTTCGAATACAGATTCTTCGATGTCAAGACGTCATTTCTCCATTTATGCATCATATTCTGACACTTCGTAAAAAATTCAAGAAAGTCATTGTACTGGCGCATAATGGTGGAGGATTTGATCATCAGTTTCTACTTCGTTACATTTTAGAGAAGACTAGTCTGTACCCGAATGTAATTATGAGAGGAACAAAATTAATATTGATGGAGGTAGGAAATGTAAAATTTCTGGATTCTCTCAATTATTTTCCTATGCCTCTAACTGCTCTACCCAAGGCGTTTGATTTGAAAGAGCTAAAGAAAGGATACTTTCCACATTTATTCAACACTTTGGCTCATCAGAATTATGTAGGGCCAATTCCAGCGCTCGACTTCTACGATCCCGACCATTTAAAGGAAGACGCTCGGGAAAAATTATTAAAATGGCATGGCGAAAGACAAGCGGAGGGATACGTTTTTGATTTTCAGAAAGAAATCGTTGAATACTGTATCTCCGATGTGGAAATATTGACACAGGCGTGTCTCAAATTTCGAGACCTGATGAAAACCGAAACCACAGTCGATCCCTTCCAGGAAAGCACCACTATTGCATCATGCTGTAACAAAGTCTTTAGACGCAATTTTTTAAAACCTGAGACGATCGGGGTAATTCCAAAAGGGTTCTATAGATGGCGTGAAAATCAGTCAAAAATTGCCATCCAATGGCTGTTGTGGGAGGAACATCAAAGAGGAATCAAAATTCAACACGCCGCTAAGGGTATAGAAACCATTGTTAAGGGACATAAAGTAGACGGTTTTTGTAGCGACACAAATCAAGTGTTTGAATTCCAAGGATGCTATTTTCACGGTTGCCCTCGATGTTTCAAATACAAAAGAAGCAATCCTCTGCATAATGATCCGTTGAATACATTGGAAAGTCGATACGAACAATCAGTTAGCAAAGTAGAGAGACTCCGAAGCCTTGGACTAGAAGTAATTGAGATATGGGAATGTCAATTTCGAGGAATGCTAAACGATGAAATTAGAGCCTTCACAGAAGCACATCCATTGATAATCAATTTACCGATTAACCCCAGAGACGCTCTCTACGGGGGACGTACAGAAAATATCGTTGAATACTACAAGATCAAAACAAATGAATGCATAAAATATGTCGATATATGTTCCCTGTACCCCTTCATCTGTAAATATGGAAAATTTCCGGTGGGTCATCCAAAAAAAATTTACGTAGGTGAAGAATGTGTTACAGCCTCTCTGTCGCAGATGTCAGGACTTATTAAATGCCAGATTCTACCGAACCAGAACTTATATCACCCCGTTTTACCGTCAAAAATGAACAACAAATTGATGTTTGTTAACTGTCAAAAATGTGGTGAAGATTTCGTTCGAGAAGAGTGTCAGCATTCTATTCAAGAAAGAAGCCTAAAAGGAACTTGGGTGATAGAAGAGGTGCTCAAAGCTATTGAAAAAGGTTACCAGATTATAGAGACTTACGAAATATGGGAATACGATACAATTCAGCTCAGTAAAGACCAAGAGGGGTTATTTAGCGGAATGATGAACAAGTTTCTACAAATAAAACAACAAGCTTCAGGATGGCCCAAACATTGCTTAACGGATGAAGAAAAAAACCGTTATATTGATGCATTTTTGGATAGAGAAGACATAAAGCTGGAATTTTCAAAAATTATAGAGAACCCCTGTTTGAGATCGTTAGCTAAACTTATGCTGAATTCCTTTTGGGGTAAATTTGCTCAAAAAGAAAACCAAAACAAAACCTCAATAGTCAGAGACTGTGGTGAATTCTTTGATATGCTGACTAATCCTTCTATTCATGTAAATACAGTTCTCCCGGTAAACGAAGAAACCCTTCTCATAACTTGGGAATTTAGAGAAGAGGCCTATGACGTTTCTTCAACGGTTAACGTTGTATTGGCTTCATATGTCACGGCCCTAGCTAGACTAAAATTATATTCATTCTTGGAGAAAGTGGAAGAAAGGGCAGTTTACGTAGATACAGATTCATGTATTTATATCTCTCGTAAGGGATTAGACGACATATCTACAGGCGACTTCATAGGTGATATGACCGATGAGCTCAATGGGGGTTTCATATCAGAGTTTGTTTCTGGAGGACCTAAGAACTACGCCTACAAATATACTACTTTGTCTGGAGAGGAACAGATCGTATGTAAAGTAAAAGGCATATCACTCAACTACAAGGCATCCCAAGTAGTCAATTTTGAGAAAATAAAAGACATGGTGCTGAAGAAATCTGATCCTGTTTCTGTACTTTCTCGACAGCTACGACGTACAAGAGAGCATGCAGTAGTAACAGTCGAGTTTCCTAAGGTATACAAGATAACTTCAATGAAAAGGAAATTCTATGAAGATCATACCTCTGTACCATTTGGATTTAAGAAAATAAAGTATTGATTTATTAATGTATGTAAATATTTTTTAATAAACATGTAAAATAAAATGTATGCAAATGATTTTTTGTTTTTTATTTCCCGCCTAATTGAAAAATATTTTTGCACCCGAAATTGTTCAGCCTTTTTACTCCATATAAAATATTTAAAAGTATGCATTGTTATTATTAAACGCCTGCAGTAATATACACCAAAAAAAATTGAGAAGCAGTGTAACCATGTGGAACTTTGTATAATCACAAAAAAACATATCTTGGAAAATAAAAAATACAGCAGATTCATAAGCAGTGTAGAGAGGAAACTACGTAAAAGTAATCGATTATTACTAATAAAATAGAGTTTTGAATTCCTATTTTTACAATAATAATCATTTTACTATCTTACGTGTTGGGCACTGCACTGCACGGGTACCAACACTGTACTGCACGGGCACGAAAAATTGAGAAGCATGATAACCATGTAGAACTTCGTATCACTACGTAAATGGTTATTACGAAAAGTAGAAATAAAAACTATATTTTCGATAATAGCTATACTATTTTTTATGAGCACCGAAAAAATTGAGAAGCACAATAACCTCATAGAACTTCGAAACAGCACCAGAGACAACCGAAGGCTACAGAAAAAAACACATAGTGAAAAGGCATAACATCTATCAGCGCTGGTATCCGATAATACTGTTTCCTTTGACATTCGTTGGGATATGAAAACACATATTTGCTTCCCACCGTTATAACGGAAATAATAGTTACTGCAAAAGCAGTTTCACGATAAGACCATACATTAATCTACAAAGTTGATAATAAAACATATGTACTATTAAAATGCAGATATTTTTAAAATTATACAATTAAAAAATCAAAATAATATATTATAAATGGTAGGGGATACAGGGTAAACACCGAAATATACTTAATTTAGAATAGTTACTTATAATCTCCTCAGTTCTTTGGTCAGCCGTATCGACAATTTACCGGTGGGTCCTCTATTTTTGTGCATGTAAAAGGTTAGACTATGGCGCTAGCAAAAAAACAAAATGCAACAAAGTAGAGTCACTTAATATTCTTGTTGAAATTACGGATAGAATATGGTAGAAAGTAACAATCAGATATTGTAGAAGCCATGTAATTGTTTAATTGTTGAGGAAAAAGTATTTTTCATACGCTGACCATGTTTATGTCCGCTTGGTACGCGACCAGATCTTTTCCAAACCTTTGCCCGTAGGGTTCATGAGCCTACGACCAAATGTGTCGTCGAAGGGGCATTTTTGGCCAAATTCGGTCGAAACCGATGCTGCGTTCGTACCCTAGAGCCTACGAACAGTGACTCAAACTTAATTTTAATTGATATGCAAAGATCTGGCTAGAATGCTTGAGCTAGTGATTATATGCAATTTATCGGTGACGAGCTTTCCTCTAGCATATCTTGATTTATTCAAGCGAATCAATGAGAAACTAGTGAATAAAATTACCTGACAGCCATAGTACAAGTTGGTATATCTACACCTTCTCTTACATTTGGCGCCACTAAAATGTTAATCTCCTTGTTTCTAAAAACGATCAAGTACTTATCTGTTCTTCTTATTAATCGGAAGTGATTCTACGGTGCTATTAAAAGAGTTTCCGTTATATCCCACAACGAAATCCGGCTTTATATGTCTGAACTCTGGTACATGTTCACTCAAATCTTTCAGTACATGGTGCAATATTTTTGGCAGTTGATCTTTCCTTCGTGAATATTAAACCACAAATGTCTTCGTTTGAAGATGAACTGTTGAAAAGTGTTACGTTTATATTAGTATTAATATTTATGACATTTACTTTTTTAAAATAGTTAAATGTTTCTGTAACCCAATTTAGGTATGTATAGCAAGTCTTACGCAAGACAATAATAAAAACAGATAGAATTCGAGGGCGATTCTTGGAAGAAAAATTCATAGTATTTCTAAGGCAACACCGACCGGAGTGCTATAATTTTAGCATACATTTACAGGTTATAGGTCTAATGATAAATAGAAAGTGATTAAAATTTTAACTTCAATTTTCGTAAAATAGCTGAGATATGCCATCTTGCAGTAGCCTGAAATGAAATACCCGACAGGTTACCCATCACCTGATAGTCTGTGGTTCTCGCCGCTAGATGACGCTACATACAAACGTCATCTGTCAAACGTTATGTGTATCATTGATAAGTGTGAGTTGTGTCTCTAAGCGCTAGATGGTGTCGATGTCGCACTGGTGTCGTAGAGTGACCCACATACAGGGGTCGATAGAAATTTTTGGGGCCCTACCGACGGGTCGATGAACCGACGGTATAACGTCAGATCGAAATAAGCTCCATTCACATGGGAGGTGTGTGTGGAATTGCTCGTGGGAGACACGGACCTTGTCGTATATAGCAAGACGTGTCCTAAAATGGTGATACCCATTGGTCGCTCAGCCATACAGGTCGGTCAGACAGAAGTTTTTGGGACCGGGGTGCTCTGATTGGTGGATCAGACGGCGGGAAATTTGAACGGTGTTGATGGTATAGCTGAATGGTGGACGGCGGGGTCGGGTGCGTTGGTAATCACCTATGTCGCAAATGAGGTTAGATAGATAGTCGTTCAGTGAAGGTGTTGTCGTAGCGGTGATATGCAAGAAGTACTGCTCGCGGGGGTGTCAACGAGTTAATATTGGCCAACGATAACAGCGGTGACCCTGGAACACTGTTGTCACACGGTTGCAAAAGATGACAGGTTATCTCTTAATTTTCGTAAACAACGATTTTTCTAAAGTGGTAAAAACAGGTCGAAATTTTAAATACCTATGAATCACCGCAAATTATCTTGTCAGTTATCTGCTGCGAACAAAACATGCTCAGCTCAGACTTATCTAAAAAGTGGTGGGAAAATCGATATTATAAAAATATTTATGAATCACCGCAAATTCTCTTAGACGTGCTCTTATCAGTTCAGACTTAGTTAAAACTGGTAGGGTAAAATCGAGATTATAAATACCTATGAATCACCGCAAATTACCTTGTCAGTTATCTGCAGTGAACAGACGTGCTCAGTTCAGACTTAGCAATTCCCAACGCTCCTCCGTGGCCATTCCCCTTACCCTCTCGCGAGTGCGGGCATGCGCATGCGGCTCGTTCTGGTCTATAGACATATGATCGCTAATGATCTTGAACAAAGATGTCCTGATACACGAACCGCCAGAGGTACATCAGAAGTAATGTTAGTATTGTGTGTGCGTGTTTTTTGAACACGCTAAGTCGTGATGTACATCACGTGACGTACGTCACGTGACCTACGTGACGTGCGTGTGACAGGTGACGTACGTGTGACAGGTGACGTGCGTCACGTGACACGTGACGCACGTGGCACGTGACGTGCGTCACGTGACACTTGACGCACGTGGCGTACGTCACGTGACACGTGACGTGCACACTTTGTTCAAAAATACCAAAAAGCTGTCTTGATAGCCCGAACCGCCAGAGGTACAACATCAGAAGTAATGTTAGTGCGTGGTTGAGGTTCAAAAACTTAGCG
>CAVLJG010000010.1:17563977-17877567 GCA_963669975.1 Acanthoscelides obtectus
CAGATAGTCGGTACTGTCGGCAGGGTAGTGAAGGAAGATCGTAATGTTGTCAAATGTTTGGGGTCTGTATGGGCCTGCTTGACTGATATGATCTATTGAATTTTTATTATACGTGTTCGTAGCTAACTTTTTTCTCACAGGAGCTAACTTGTGCAGAGGATAATCTTTTATGAATTAATAATAGCGATGCTTGAATAGCGCAGTCAACCAACTTGACGCCATTCTTATTTTATTTACCTTCAAATACTGTACTGATAGATCACATTGAACGAAAGATCGCTAAAAGGCAATGCGTGATTCATGGCATGGCTTCAAAGGGTATAGGTACATATTTAAGACACCTCGTATATTATCCGTGCTTATACACAATATTCATCGCGATGTATATTAATAGGGTTGTCTGAGATAATCCCAAGATTTACGGTTCCAAATAAAACTAGATGGCTGCTTCTATATGGTAATACTTGTACAAATATTATGGTAGCGTCAATGAAATTTTGGGGGTTAACAAGCCGTGAAGAGGGGCAGGTGGATTTAAAAGAGCTTTTTAAAATGCTAAACTATACATTAGTTTTGCTTGAGGTTTCCTTATTTATATAATTTCTAGGCAACAGGTTACATTTTGCCTAGACCCAAGGACTTTGAGATGCATTGTTATTGGGTTCTAAGAAATGTACCTCTTTTCTTTTATCTTATCACACCGTACAAACTGATATACTGTATTTCATAAATGGAAAAATTCAACATCTAACATTAATCTTGTGGGTAGCCAAGTGGTTTAGCGCGTCGAGACGCCAGTCCATCGACTCGAAGGCTCACAGGTTCGAATCTCCACCGCGGAAATTAATATCGAGCAAAGGATGTTGTGTTTGTATATACGCTATCAACATAAAGACATCACATTGCTGGAGCTGGTTCATTCAGTAATCAGTTACCAGTAGATAGAATTTGGAGTAGTGCAGTGTGATACTACGCGATTAGGAAACGTGGTAAAAAATGGTGATAGGACTCCATGATTGTCTCAGTAAAAAGTAGTCATCCATATGTGGTTTCATTTAGCGGTAAGAATCATGGACTGCTTTTCCCAATTTTTGAATCCCCCTTTAAAATTAATCATTGGAAGTTAAAGCTTTGAGGCCTATTTAGCTGAAGTGAAAAGAATAGTAGCAAAGGCGAATACCTTAACAAATCTTTAAACTACAGTGGACCCCCTGTCTAATCCGGCGCCCCCTGTCTTCCGACATCACTTTGAATATGTATTACATACATACGTATTTGACAATCTTCGCTAATGTAGATCACGCAGGTTTGAACAGGTTACAACTTGTACGCGCCACCGCTATCGTGCTCGACGCGTAAGCATTGTTTTACTTAGTTTGAATTTGACTACTGGTGATAGCTGCCACGGCCTAGCATGCATTCATTGTTTACGATTCATTCATTGTGTATTAAGTATAGTACCTAGTAATGTTATCACAAACTCAGAAGCGAAAGCACAAAACATTGACAATTAAAGAAAAATGTGATATTTTGTACCGCTTAAATCGCAATGAAACTTTCAGTAGTTTAGCAAGTGAATACGGCGTCGGCCGATTTACAATTTATGACATTAAAAGGAACCACGAGAAAATCCAGAAGTTCGTGTCAACCACTGGCTGCGGGCCAGGCAAGAGACAGACACTCAAGAAAGCTGAACATCCATAAGTGGAAGAAGCTTTGTACATGTGGCTTCTTCAGGAAAGAAATAAGCATGCACCAATTTCAGGACCCATGTTGGCCATGAAAGCTAAGTTTTTTCAGAAGGAAATAACAAAAAAGATGATTTTGTGGCCAGCAAAGGATGGCTAGAACGTTTTAAAAGTCGTCATGGCATACGTTTAATGACTATTACAGGAGAGAAACTTTCTAACGATGCCACCTGCATAGAACCCTTTAAATTAAGAGTTTTGCAAAAGTTGAACGATTTAAATCTTGACCCGTCACAGGTGCACAATGCAGACGAATCAGGGCCTTTTTGGCGTCTGATGCCTAACAAAAATTTCGCTTCTTGTAACGAAAAATCCGTACCTGGACGAAAAGTAAGTAATGAGCGTGTAACCATACTACCATGTGCTAACGCTGCGGGCACACACGCGCTTAAGATGATGGTCATTGGGAAATCTAATAAACAAAACATTGATTTACCTGTACACTATTACGGACAAAAAAGTGCATGGATGACAAAAGACCTTTTCAAAAAGTGGTCTGATGAATGCTTCGTACCTGAAGTTAGAAAATGGTTAAAAGATCATAATTTTCCTCAAAAAGCGTTGTTGCTTCTTGATAATGCTTCCCGGTCATCCGTCTGATGAAGAACTAACAACTGAGGATAAATGCATCACTGCGATGTTTCTTCTGCCAAATTGCACCGCACTGATTCAACCAATGGACCAGAATATCATTCAGTTTGTCAAGCAAGACTATAAGAAAATCCTACTTCTGAGAGCCGTATCAAAAGACCAACCAATAGAAAAAACTTTTAAAGAATTTAATATGAAAGACTTGGTTTTTTCTCTTTGTCAGTCGTTACCGTCATCAACTATTAA
The DNA here is from genome assembly GCA_963669975.1 of Acanthoscelides obtectus. Lineage (NCBI taxonomy): Eukaryota > Metazoa > Arthropoda > Insecta > Coleoptera > Chrysomelidae > Acanthoscelides > Acanthoscelides obtectus. Next base: position 17,566,563 of record CAVLJG010000010.1, read on the forward strand.
AGCGTCTTGGAAAAAGTTATGGCCAGATATAGTCACCACTCCTAGCAACGTTCCACAAATCAGTGTTACTTTGGAAGTTATAGAACAAGCTGCTACTGGAACACAGATAAGTCCGGAAGATTTGGAAATCTGGTGCCGTGGAATGGATAAAGAGGAAAATATTTTTCATGAAATAGCTGACGAAGAGATTATAAAAGAGGTTTCTAATTATGAACAAACAATCAGGAAAATAACGACGACGTGATTGCAACTGCTCCACAAGTCAGAGCACAAGACGCAATTAACGCCTTTGAGCTAGGTTTACAATGGGCTGAAGAGAATGGTACATCCTACAACGAACTGTTACTTTTAAGAAGACTGACGGAAAAAGCTCTGATCTCGCATTATAACAACCTTAAACAAAAATAAATTGATGAATATTTCCAAGCTTCATACTTTGATAAATTCATTAATGATTTTGATTAATAATTCTTGATTATTTTGGTACATAAATGTGCATTTATGCTTAATTTTATAATAAAACATAAGCTCTCTATTGTTATTTAATTTACTAAATTCGACATACATAAGCTATGTATGATTTGTACTTCAAAGTACATACATATACATAACATATATAAGCTTACCATTGGATATGTAATTTGTCGGATTACAAGGTAGCCTTTTGTAAAAAATTCCGGACTATAGGAGGTCTTAGGCAGTGCTCTATAATCCGACAAATTCGATAGTCCGACACTGATCTGCATAATGTTTGTCGGATTACCGGAGGCCAACTGCAGTTTTGGTAAACACCGCCTGTAGTTATGGTGTGACTACTTAGCCATTAAGGTATCATTACATGACAGAAGGAGACAGAATTCCTCTCAACTGCCGACACATAATGCGTCTAATAATACATCTAAATCGGACTACACGCGGACCATGCTCGGCTTTCATTCCGAATTCCCCAATACCGATTTATCAGCTCGCTTGTTGAGTATTTAAACAAATTCTTGGATAATTGACTTACATTTCTACAGTAACGTTTTCTTCTTGCTCAAACTTCATATGGTCCTGTTTCTTAGCATTTTTACAATTAATGAGCCGTATTCATAAAAGAGAAGCATATCCTCGGAAGCATAAGGTATGGTCTTGCTTCGGAGAAAAAGGTAGAAGTATAAGCCTATCCTTGATTTCATATTCATAATGATTACCTTATACTCGCGAGGATATCCTCCAAGAAGAAGTAAAAGGTTGACTGGTATTTGTATCTTGAGCGACATGTCCTGACTTGTTCCAGCTTGTAGTTGACGTGGGAGTTCGTTCACTCAGCATCACTGACAGTTGTACTTCAGAGCTTACACAGACCGTTCCGTATTTTTACTGGATACAGTTTTTTATCAAATTAATAAGCATGTTATCCTCAAGTGACGAGGAAACTCTAGAAAATAATGGCAACGACCTTCTGTTGATCGCAGATTAAATTGCCATTGCCCCCATTATTTTGCAAAAGTTACAAGTTCCAAAAATAAAAATGAGAAAGGACGATGCCTTGAAGAAGATGTTGCAAAAATACAAATCAACATTTGGTAAACCATTAGATACTAAAGGCTTATTAAAAAAAATCAACAACATGAAATCAAGATTGAAGAAAAAACAAAAACTGGTAATAAAGCAATTAAATTGTTGGATTAGGAAAGAAAGTTGCTGAAAGCTATGGAAAGTGACTGTAATCCTACAATTGGAAAATTAGAGGTGCCACTCAGGTTGGTAGTGTTCAAGAAGAAGGATGTGAACTATATACCGAGCGCAGAGGACAAGTGGCTTGCACATTTAAAGTAGGTTTCCCTTTTCGGTTGATATACTCATCCCCATGGCGATTTGGTTTCAGGATTCCTATATATGTACAGTCAATTACACCAATTGCTGTTGGAAATTTATACATGCTTTGCCATATCCGCTTGGCCTCCATCAGTTCATGGTTGGTAGATGGAAACTTGATCCATTCGTTCGACTGTGCAACTATGCTGTTCACAACTCTATCCACAGTCCGAGATACCGTTGTCTGACTAACACCAAGTTTCTGACCAATACCTTGTTGATATCCAGGGTCACCGAGATAGCGAAGACATATCTTCATTTTATTAATACACGAAAGTGTTCCTCATTATCCTGTAGGTTCAGGACTTACATAAATGAATTGTTGACAGAGTCTCAGCATTGATTTCCAGTTCGTTCAACCACTTTCCACTGTGGATGTTTTTTTTCTGTTCATTCATGTTTCCACAAGGTGATTCCCTGCTTCTCTGCTATCTACTGATGCACCAGCATCAGAATCTAGAGATCGCTGGATCGTTTAAACATTTCTACAGTATATTCAGATAAGAGATAGACCGGACATAAACAAGACCACGTGATCATCGAACGCTGTAACATTCGGCAGGGACGTATTAAGAGTCACGCAGTACATATTTTAGATAGTAGATGCTGCTTTGCGTAACTTTGTAGTAAATTAGCACAATTCGATGTGTATACGATTGGTGATGGATATAGGATCATGTGGGGGTGGGGTAAGAAATATATAATGATGTAAATTTACATAAGGGTTTTAAAATTTTCGCTTCGATTTCCAGCGTCGGATGCCGTCTGATGTTTGGTGAAATACAGTCGAATATAATCTCAAAATGGCGTTTAAATTAGCCTAAATTAAAAATAATCGTATATCTCTTAAAATTGCTTTTAGAATATTGATTAGTATATTTTTTGATTTCTAGGTAAATATGTAACCAAATTAAAACGTTCAAAACGTAAAAAAATGTGCATGGTTGAACATTGTCAGAAAGTAGATTCTTGAATAGGTTTTGCCAAAATGGGTTCAAAAATGTCAATAATTAATTAAAAAATACAGTAGCTTTATAATTACTTATAACTTACCGAATTTGATGAACGACATCTTTTATTGGAAAGATGAGCTTGATGAGCTTTCATCATCGCTACTGCCTGAAGCACCAACGTCAATAATGAATGGCTCGACTTGTTCCTCTAAAATATTGTCCAGTTCCCACATTCTCTTTTCAACTTTGTCTTTCACGTGCTTAATACAGTTTTCCCATTTTTGCGCTGTTATTAATTCTAGTGCTTCTTTGAAAAGTCCTTTGAAGTCACAAAATTTAAAAGTTGTATTGTGCTTAGCTATATAATTTTTAACCTCTGCCCATATGAGCTCAATGGGATTGAGCTCGCAATGGTATGGAGGTAAACGGAGCACAGTTTTATTTTGACTTGCTGCCATTTCGTCAATGGCGTATTTTTGATATTCCGCCTTGTGATCCTTGACAATTCTTAATAATTGTACTTTCAGCATTGCTTCTTCAAAGTTGATATTTTTCGAGCGGAGCCAATTTTGAACATCAACTTTCCTTGAAGCCGTTGTTGGGACCTTCTCCATTCTTCGAGAATGATAAGGCGCATTATCCAACACAATTACTGCGTTTTCCTCTAAGTTCGGTAAAATTTTTGAAAACCACTGTGCAAACGATTCGCCATTCATTTCCTCGTGGTAAACTCCAGTTTTCTTAGACTCAAAGCACCACAGACCGTCAACAACAAATCCATCCTCACTGCCAATATTGCAGATAATGAGCCTTTTCCCTTTACCTGGAAATCGAAGTACTAACTGGTGTAGATTTATTTCAATAAGCGAATCTTTTTCAAATGTTTTCATCACATTCAGCGAAAAAACATTGAGACATGAGTATCAGATTGCTATAATTGGGATTATTTAGTCATATTGAAAGAAAGGATATTGAACGTCGTATGATTACTCAGCGCTTCACAATTTAATTTAAAGTTATAAACCTTTAAAAAATGAATGATCAGGAACCTGAAATACGCGCAAATATTAATATTAACAAATTATAACTTTATAAAGCTTAAAGTATGAATTAAAATGATTAGAAATATTAGGAACGGTACACAATATAAAACTTAAAAACTTTTTTTAAGTTTATAATATTCGACATATTTTAAGATTATATTAAAAAATTATTGAAATATCGAAAATACATAAAAACATGGCTTAAAAAAGTTCTAACAAATGAAAATGACAATAAAACATCCAGGCATTTTATCGAAAGTTATAAAAGTTTTGTTACTTGTAATATGTTTTATCTGCCCCCTGGAATTAATGTTTAGAACCTTGTTCCCAAGGTTTGAAAAACATCCGATTGTTGTCTATTACTCGTATTTACCTGCTGGATTTTTTAATCCGGTGGACAGTCCATCTAGAAAGGCCCTCCTGGATGAAGTTACAGAATCATCAACCCATACTTTACTTGTAGTGTGTCCTGCGTTTACCCACGTTTCATCAAGGTAATAAATCTTCCTGTTTTGATGTCTATATTTCCCAATTTTTGTTAAATAATGCCTCCTCCATAGCACAATTTCTGCTCTATCCAGTACTAAACTATTACGACCCCGTTTTTTCCATTTGAAATTTAAATGCTTCAGTCACGCCTGGAAAGTTGATCGTTTGAAATTTGGCAACGTTGTATCTCCATTTACCTCCTGCAGTACTTTATCTATAGTAGGTATTTCATTCCTAAAGAAGAATTCATGCACTTTCCTCCTAATCGCATGCTTATCAGCTTCATCCAATGATTTAACAATACTTTTGCGATGTTTACTGGTCATTGGCTCAGAAAAGGTGTGATTTTCTTTGTATTGTCTTAACACATTAAACACTGATGTGCGACACACCCCAACTTTGTGAGAAACCTTCACAACAATTTCTTTGATGGTTGATGCCTCGTTCTCCTCGCGCTCGATCTTATATATATATTCAAAATGACCTCTTTCATTTCTGCACTCAGGTGTCTTTTTTTAGAGCGTTTCCTAGGTGGACTACAGGAGTTTACAACTTCATCGGCAGTATCTGTACTACTGGGCATTTTGCGCAAGCAGTTGATAACAATAACAATTAATAACAAGGTATAACAATAACAACGACAAACTCAACAACTTAATAAGGTAACAAACGAAAACGTCCAAAGAAATATCAAATTGCAATGATGCACACGACATACGTAACACGTCTGAACCTGAATGTGACTCTGCCTTGATACGACTGCTCTGCCGCTCGGCATAGGCATTTAATTGCGAATTGACCAATGAGGGCTCCTGTTTTACGTCGAGACGGCGGCGTTAGCGTGAAAATCACCCGAACCTTTTGTTTACATCTGGTCTATCTCTTATCTGAATATACTGTATAGATACAGAAATTTCTATAGACAGGCCGGACTATTTCATATCAACGTTTATATTTGCATTAACGTTCATTTGCAAAAACAGCACTACCAAAAAAGTGAATCATCGCTGCGCGTACGTCATTCCCAACACCTAAAAATTATGACACCAGCCGTTTTTTACAAGATGCACAAGACCGAACCATAATCACACCCGAGATATTGTCCGAGATGTACGTCGAGATTAAAAGTCTTTTTGTCCACCAGGAATGTACCGTTGTGAATTCTTTCTGGGAATTCTCCTGTGGTATTTATAAAGTCGTCGGCAGCCCGTCTGCGAGACATTATCGACCCGCATCGATCGAGTATTGTATGATAATTTGATTTCGAGAATTCCGTAAAGTCTCTGCTGGTGTTTCAACCACGCAGGATTTCATGAAATGGTGAATTTCTCCCACATACGTCTGCTTTTTCAATCGCAACTTATGTTTAATTTCACTACTAACCGGCTTGAGTACTATGGAAAAAACCTATAAAACGTCAAAAAAAAACCTATAAAGTGTCATATTGCAGACTCACTAGGATCTTTGTGAGCGTCCATCTATGGAAGAATGACCCAACTACACGTCTGCACGCATTGTTGGTTGCATATGTTTTGTGAAGTCTAGTAGTCTATATTTTCATCTCCGAGAAGAAAGTTGGTTGAATAGCAAGACCGCATTTGGATGGTTGTGTGTAGTGGTCTGCATGTGTATAAAATCAGTGATATTAACTTCTGTGAGAAAATCATTCTCGAAGCCATGCCTGACAACACCTAACCATAGTGTCTACACTTCTATGCACTCTAACTGCAATTGCCCGAAAAGAAAGTCCAGCTTCCCGAAGTCCCACTATACGGCCCCTATCAAACTCACTAAGTTGACGAAATCGTACAGGTCTCCGTACTCTAGGCATCGTAACCGATCGTAAAGGATGTCAAGAACCAAAATCCGCGAACGTTGATTCTTTACTGCGGCTGAAATATTCATTTTTAGAGCGTTAGTGAATTAAAAAAAAGCAGTATAAAAACCGGAATGTCCAACTGATAAGGCTGAAAATTTTTTCACTTGTTATTTACAGTAAGATAAATACATCCACCAACTTTTATTAAAATAAAACCATTTAAACTGGGTGTTCGGATTTATATGTCACTTAGTATATATATACTCTTTCATTTTTTTAATTCAGCGTTTTTCCAAAAAAAAACTGAGCTGCCAGCAAATGCGTCTGTTTCGTTTTCGATGCGCCACCCTGTATATTTCAAGGTTAATTTCCGTTACGATCGAACTTCTTTTATTTTTGGAGCCGAAAATCATAACTGAAGACTTGGATGGATTAATTTTTAGGACCAGCGAACAAGAGATGTACTACTTGTTTTGTTAAATCTTCGTTGATTAATCCCTCTGCCATTTTGAAATCTTAATGTTGAAAGCTAGAATAAATTAGATTACCATCGGCATAGTGATGGATTGTACAATTACGGGCATATTGATGGAAAAGGCCCAACATACACGTTACTTTATAGAAGTTCCTTCCAACAACACGAAGAAGAAAATTGTAAGCATGTATCAATAGAATGCTGCAACTGTAGATATGGAAATGAAAGATATAAAAAAAAATTATAATATTAACCTACAGACAAAAACTGTCCATCGTACAAATATTATCAGGAACAACAAAACTTAAGGATACTTTTTTAAAATTCAAGTTCATCTTTTACTACTCCTATCTCTAAAGAGGACCTAAAAATGTCAGTAAATAAATACATTAATGATTTCCAAATTCCAAGTATTGCAACAAATATAGCACAAAACGTCGATGAACTTAATTTATGTACACAAAATTCTGATGCAAAATTTCGAATTTTTAATATGAACATAAGGAGTATAAAACACAACATTGATTACTTAAAAATACTACTCGACCAAATATGGTACAATTTTGATCTAATAGTTTTAACTGAAACGTGGCAAGTGGCTGATATTTCTTGCTTCAATCAGCAGGGATATGACACGCTGTATAACTTTGGCACTTATAACCAAAACGATGGGGAGTTTTTGTTAGAAATAAACTGCAATATAATCATGATACATTCACTTTCACCGATGGAATCAAAATTTTAAGCATAATGATCCAAATTAACCATAACAAAATTGAGGTATCTGCAATTTATCGTCCGCCATGTTCAGAACCCCACGAGTTTTTAAAGAATATCGAATTTTTTTTTCAAAATCAAAATAAAGTTCATTTAAAGCAACATATTTTCTTGGGAGATGTCAATATAAATATTTTGGACGATGATCCCATCACAAATGAATACTTGAATATCCTATCAAGTAACGGATTTCTGTCCTATATAAACCTACCTACAAGGTCCATCAGTGGCACATGTATAGATCACTGCTTTGTGAAAGACCTATCCAACAAAATTACTTGTATACCAATAATCCTAGAAAGCGATATTACTGACCACATCTCCACTATTTTACTGATATCTTCAAATGAAAAACATTCTAACATCCCTACCGTTAGTAACAACCAGGAAAATTACAAATTATTTGTCAACAATTCAAAACTAATATCAAATGTTAAACAAGAATCCTGGGAACAATTATACTCTATAAATAATATAGACAAAGCAACGGGACTGTTCATAGAGAAAATAAAAAAACTAATAGATATTAGTACCAATAAAGTAATAATTAGTCACAAAGAGAAAAGCAGAAATGCCTGGATTACCAAAGGATTAATAACATCGGCAATAGAAAAAGAAAGACTATATAATGTAATGAAACTAGCGCCAACTACAGAGAATACCGACTGCTACAACCAATATAAAAATAAATTTATAGAGCTTGTAAGGCAAACCAAACGAAAACATTACCTAAATAAATTGAATAATAATTTGAATGATCCTAAGCGGCTTAAACAAAAGTTAAAGAGTGTGTCACTGAGTTAAATACAACATCGGGAACAGTATTAAAAAATACTCAACAGATATGCGATGAATTTGTACAATTCTTTACTGACATAGGCGAAAATTTAGCAAGTAATATACAAGCAAATGTACAAAATACTCAACCTCCAAAAAGAACTTTGAACTCATTTATTTTGGATCAAGTCGAGCAATGTGAAGTATACACCACTGTTATGTCCTTAAAAAATCGGAAAAGTCCTGGGTTCGATGGTATTAAAAGCGAGCATTTGAAAATTATAGCCGAGGACATAACAGAACCACTCACTTACCTAATCAACAAATGCTTTGAATCAGGCATATATCCCTCAATTTTAAAAAAATGTAATATAATTCCGATACATAAATCAGGAACAAAAACAGATGTTAACAACTATAGACCAATATCAATAATATCCAGTGTAGCAAAGGTTTTTGAAAAAGTTTTATCTACTAGAATGATTCGATACCTCACAAAATTCAAAATGTTAAGTGAACATCAATATGGATTTACAGAAGGGAAGGCTACATCGGACGCAATAACTAAAATTGTAAATCAAATACATCAAAATATTGATAACAGAATCCCTTCAATCTGCATGTTTGTTGATTTAAAGAAAGCTTTCGACACAGTTAATCACAAATTATTATTAGAAGCATTGGAGAGAATTGGTTTCAGAGGAAACGCGTACCCACTGATCGAAAGTTATTTGTCAAATCGCCCACAATCTGTGCAGATATCAGGATCATTTAGTAAACAAATGTATATTAAGTGTGGTGTCCTACAAGGAACTGTCTTAGGTCCGCTGTTATTCAATATATATTTAAATGATATTTTCCAAATTAATTGTGTTGGCAAAATAACTAGTTTTGCAGATGATACTGCAATATTATATGAAGGCACTGACTGGTCTGATCTGAAAAATGTAATTGAAAATAATTTTATCAAAATTATTCGGTGGTTTAACAGTAGAAAATTAAGCATTAACTACTCTAAAACACATTTTTTACCATTTGGATCTTATGCTAGACATCTGCCAAATTACACAAATTTCTCCTTCAATATTAATGATCAAAAAATGCAAATTAATAGAGTGCCCAACATAAAATACCTTGGAGTGGTCTTGGATCCTCACTTACGATGGGACATCCATGTCAATTATATTTTAAAGAAAGTTAGATTTGTATCCTACAAAATTAAATACCTTGGGAATATATTGACAGAAAAATATCTTCGAACATTATATACGTACCATGCACTGATTGAGCCTCATCTCACATATGGTATATTAGCATGGGGAGCTGCATGTTCCTCACATATCTATAATTTAGATGTTTTTCAAAAAAGTATTCTAAAAATGATATTTAAAAAACCGAAACTTTATCCCACTGAAAAATTATGCGCAGATGTTCGAATGTATGATATAAGACAGCTTTATTTCTTACACAGTATCACTCACCATAAATTTGTAAACACCGACCAAAAAATTAAACATAATCATTATACCAGGTACAAAATTCGTGGCACAGTAGTTCCTCAACCGCATAAATCTATAATACAGCGATCATATCTCTATTTAGCGCCTAAATTTTATGAAATTATACCTAAAGACTTAAAAGATTTACGTTTCGGAAATTCTTTCAAAAGAAATTTAAAAAAGTGGCTACATTCTATATCTAGGACTGAAATTCATAAACTCATAAATACGAACATCAACTAAATACATAATCTACTGTAGCTAATTTTTGTCCTTTTTTGTCATTTGCATTCTACAGTTTTAACTTAAATTTATTGGTCCATGTACAGGCGATGCCTTCTATTGGGCCTGTTTTGATTTTATATTTATTTACTCATATTGTTTGTTATCCTTGTACATTGAGTGAATAAATATTATTATTATTATTATTATTATTATTATTATTATTTGTGAAGCTGATAGGAACTTTTGATTTCTATTTGATAAATAACCAGAGTAAAACAGCTTAAGTAGCAAAATGTTAGTCTAACATATCGAAAGCTTTTGTGTAACTTACCAGAACCAAACAAGTCACATTTCCATGATCAAGGCACTTACAGAGGAAATTTAGAAAAAACGCTTGTAAGAATCTTATTGTTTGGCTTAAGTTTTTCCACAGTAAAGATAACTATGAACCTCTAGAAAAGACGTCTCCGGAAGATTTAGCTACGATGTTCCGGCCCATAAACTTTCGAGACTGCCCATCTCTTGTGTTCGTAATGAAGCAATATCTGCCGGTCGTAAGAAACTTCGTCGGTCGAGAAAGAAGGAGTATATGGTGTAGTTGTAGGTACCTTGGGTGATGATAAATGGCAGATATTTCATCCGAAAATTAGGTCCTCCATGTTTATTGCCTGACAACGGAACAGAACGGGGAATAAAAAACCGTGGCTCTTGTAGGGCGCATCATTGTTCGAACGCGAGACCCGCTGAGCCAGCGCACAGGGGGGCCAACTGGGAGTAGCGTTGGGGAGGGCAGGGGTTAGGAGGAGCCGAGGGGGCACCTCACGTGATAGGAACGCAATATGCGCACTTTACCGGTATGGTGACTGCTACTGGATCAGGAGTTCGGTAGCTACGTTACGCTTCCTTAGTGAAGCGGTTATATGTGGTTAATCTAATGCTCAAGGACCTTTAGGCCGGAAAAATTAATGATTGGGCAAAACTTGGAATTAGCTATATTTAAGTGAAAAATTATTGTATCTAGACCAAAAAACAACTAAATTACTGTGAAAATATCACAATATTTTCATCATATTACTAATATGTGTATATATACTAAGTAACATATAAATCCGAACACCCAGTTTAAATGGTTTTATTTTAATAAAAGTTGGTGAATGTATTTATCTTACTGTAAATAACAAGTGAAAAAATTCCGGTTTTTATACTGCTTTTTTTTTAATTCACTAACGCTCTAAAAATGAATATTTCAGCCGCAGTAAAGAATCAATATTGGCGGATTTTGGTTCTTGACATCCTTTACGATCGGTTACGATGCCTAGAGTACGGAGACCTGTACGATTTCGTCAACTTAGTGAGTTTGATAGGGGCCGTATAGTGGGACTTCGGGAAGCTGGACCTTCTTTTCGGGCAATTGCAGTTAGAATGCAAAGAAGTGTAGACACTGTGGTTAGGTGTTGTCAGGCATGGCTTCGAGAAGGCCGTACGCAAAGAGCAAGGGGCACTGGACGCCGCCGTAGAACAACAGACCGTGAAGATCGCCGCCTAAGATTATTGTTGAAAGACATGTTTATCACACTGTTGGAGTTATGGTTTGGGGTGCTATAGCTTATGGTTCCAGGTCACCTTTAATCTTCATCAGAGGTAACATGAAGGCGCAGCGTTATATCCACGAAGTTCTAGAACCCCAGCTTCTACCCTATCTTGATACCCTGGCAGATCCAGCTTTCCAACAAGATAATGCCCGACCACATGTTGCAAGAGTCACAATAGACTTCTTTCAACATAATGATGTCACATTGTTACCATGGCCACCAAGATCTCCCGACTTATCCCCAATTGAGCACGTGTGGGATATGATGGGTAGGAGATTGCTCAATTTGCAACGTCCTCCTCAGACTCTAGAAGCACTTCGAGAGGAGTTGGTGGTTGCCTGGAATGAGATACCACAGGAGGACATTGACCACCTGATCAGAAGCATGCCTAGGCGCGTTGGAGAATGCGTAGCACATCAGGGTGCATCCACACATTATTAAAAGTCAAAGGGCTTTAAATCAGTGCAATCATTTTGAAATTTTCATCATTTACTTATTATGCTTCACTAAGTACTTATACAAAATTTTATTAAAATAAAACCGTTTAAACTGGGTGTTCGGATTTATATGTCACTTAGTATACTATTCACAAAATAAATACAACTTTTTTTAACTATGTAAGTTAAATTACTTCCACGGAAATACTTGTTTTTTAAAAAAAACTTTATTTTGATTTATGGTACAAAAGGACTTTTGTGAAACCTTGTCACGACGACGCGTAAAACAGGACGGTTAGACAAGAAGTGACAAGATTTCCTCACACATGGATTTAGTACAATGCAGTAGAAATACAGGGTGGTCCATAAGTCCTTTGAAATTTCAAATTTGAATAAAATTTAACGGGTGAGCGTGAGCGGCGCGGGCGAGGTGGGGGCAGTATTTTCAGTGTCTGGGAATTCAGTCGCCATGGAGTGTTTCACTGGAGCGGGTCGTGCTTTTTGTGTGCGCGCGTTTTATCAAAATAATGATTCGGCAACCATTGCGCGGCGTAAATATCGAGAATACCACAATTTACACAATTTTACAAAGTGTCCAACAGCTCAAACGATTAACAACTGGGTTGCTAAGTTCGAAGAGACTGGTTCGACGTTAGATAAACAGCGGTGGGGTCGACCAAGGACAACTCGTATTGAAGAAAACATCAACATTGTGGCACAGTCTGTTTGTCAAAATCCTACCCAGTCTACTCGTACGCGTTCCAGTGCACTAAACGTACCCAGAACATCTTTACAGCGGATTTTAAGGAAAGATTTACGTCTGCACGCTTACAAAATTCAGTTAGTGCAGGAATTAAAAGATAATGACGCTATTCCGAGATTAAACTTTGCGAATGAAATGTTGAATCGATTTTCTTCGCTCAATAATGTGTTGTTCTCGGACGAGGCTCACTTCCATTTAAACGGGCATGTAAATAAACAAAATTGCCGTTATTGGAGCCCCGAAAATCCAAGGCGTAGGCATCAGAAGCCCTTACACAGCCCTAAAGTTACAGTTTGGGCTGCTATGTCAGCGCATGGCATCGTAGGCCCTTATTTTTTGAGGACGACAGAGGTCGCGCATTAACTGTTACTTCGGAGCGGTATGTAGCAATGATAGAAGAGTTTTTGACACCAGCGTTGCAGAATTTTCCAGGCTATAATACGCAGACCTGGTTTCAACAGGACGGAGCAACTGCCCACACCTCCAACACTTCTATGCCCGTCGTCTGTCAACTTTTTCCCAGCAAAGTAATTTCTCGAAGAGGAGACATTTCCTGGCCACCACGTAGTCCAGATTTGACCCCAATGGACTTCTTTTTATGGGGCTACCTCAAGAGTAAAGTGTACGACACCACTCCGCGATCAGTTGATGTCCTGAAAGAAAATATCCGAAGAGAAATGGCAAGCATTACAGTGTTGACTTGCCGCGCAGTCATCGACAATTTTAGACGTCGTTTATATGAGTGCCGTGATCGTAATGGATTGCATTTAGACGATGTGATTTTTAAAACATAATTCCCATTCAATAAAGATGATAACAAAATATAATAATTCTTCATAATGTAACTAGTTTGGTTTTATTCCTTTTTTCCAGCTCAAAGGACTTATGGGCCACCCTGTATAATATGCTGATACAGAGGATGTTAACATGTGAACTTCAAGGCGCGAGATAATATTCCATAGCGTAGCGACAATTCTAGCAAGAAATACAAGTACCAATTATAATATTATATAAAATACAGGGTGATGATGGATATAACTTGTATATCTAAATCATGCATGGTGTTCCAAATTCGGACCCTCACCATCGGGATCTCGGAAACGGTAAGACATACGAAGTCGCTTAAATTGGGACAAAGTTTGTATTTAGTTAACTGACAACACGCCGATTAGAAAGTTTGGAAATTGAAAATACTTCCAGAGAGAGAGAGAGAGAGAGAGAGAGACGGAAAAAATCGAATTTTCCTAAAATCGTTTTGATATTTTCCTGAATTTATTTGCAGTGGGATTTTAAAATAAATTTCACAAATTTCATTGCCACTTTTTCTCTTCTCCGAGATGGGAGAACATAAATTTCAATAAATGACTTTTCGTCTATTATCCTCCAGCTTCTACTTTATTTTTTTCTTATGAAGGCCAGATTGGATTTTCACACAGATGAATAGTTTTTTAATTCTGATTCCAAAAAAGTATACAGGGTGTTTCCAACTTATCCGACAAGTTTTAAACACATATGCGCTGTTACGAAAGAAGTTGATTTCTCAAAAAAATATAATGAAAGTCCTACAGAGACTAAGTTATAAACCTGAGTTTCAATAATAAATTGAAAAATAAATATCTGTATTTTGCGTTTTGCGAGAATTTACCTACGCTCTCCAGTAGAGAATATAGCAATGCTAATGTGCATTTGAGTTTAAAACCCCGTTTAAAATAATACCGACGCAACGATTTTGTGATAAATCCGGTATACGAAACAAATAAAACTCTGATAATTCCAAGGCTAACCTTGGAAATTCTATACATATTTTTTTTTTAAATAACTAAGGGAGGTATCGTTATTTGTTCCTAGGACGCCTTTATGACCTCCTTGATTTTCATAGTTTTTCCAGTCGTTCAGAAAGGTGCTTTGTTTTGAGGTTATGTTACAAATATCTTTGATTTTTATCAGCTGTTTTATCGGCCTGGAATTTCTTATAGTTTGAAAAGAAAACAGCCTCACAACAGGAGAGCGCTGACGCTGACGCGAAACAGGAATCTAGAAATATTCCAGCGTTTCTGAATGAGAGAAAATACTATGAAAATCAAGGAGGCTACAATTGAAGGAACGACTGACGATACGGCCCTAAGCCTTGGTAATGTTCATATGTAACATATTATATATTTTGAAAAACCGAAAAGTCAAACAAAATTCAAAAAAAAAATGTCTGAGTACCCCTTTCTCCTTAACCGAACGCAAAGTAGGGTCTCGGATTTTGCTCTGCCGTGGGGCCCCTGCAGCCGCAGGCCCCGAGCTTGTTGTGTGTCCAGGGGCCCCCACACAGCTTAAGATAATCCTGTATTCAGAAGTTCTTTCGCTTCAATTGTAACTTTGTGTTTCTTTGGTGAATATCACACAATCAGTATATATACTAAGTGACATATAAATCCGAACACCCAGTTTAAATGGTTTTATTTTAATAAAATTTTGTATAAGTACTTAATGAAGCATAATAAGTAAATGATAAAAATTTCTAAATGATTGCACTGCTTTAAAGCCCTTTGACCTTCAATAATGTGTGGATGCACCCTGATGTGCTACGCATTCTCCAACGCGCCTAGGCGTGCTACAGATCAGGTGGTCAATGTCCTCCTGTGGTATCTCATTCCAGGCAACCACCAACTCCTCTCGAAGTGCTTCTAGAGTCTGAGGAGGACTTGGCAAATTGAGCAATCTCCTACCCATCATATCCCACACGTGCTCAACTGGGGATAAGTCGGGAGATCTTGGTGGCCATGGTAACAATGTGACATCATTATGTTGAAAGAAGTCTAATGTGACTCTTGCAACATGTGGTCGGGTATTATCTTGTTGGAAAGTTGGATCTGCCAGGGTGTCAAGATAGGGTAATCGATGGGGTTCTAGAACTTCGTGGATATAACGCTGCGCGTTCATGTTACCTCTGATGAAGATTAAAAGTGACCTGGAACCATAAGCTATAGCACCCCAAACCATAACTCCAACAGTGTGATGAACATGTCTTTCAACAAAAAACTGTGGATTCCTCCTGTCACCACGTCGCCTTCTAACCCTGGCACGACCATCGTGCATGCCTAAACAAAATCGAGACTCGTCACTAAAGACAATACTGTTCCATTCCTGATCCCAGAGTGACCGTTGTCTGCACCACTCAAGGCGATTACGTCGGTGTTCTCGAGTTAAAGGGAGGACCCAGTGTGGCCGGTATGAAAACAAGCCAAAACTTCTCATTCGTCGGTAAACACTTCGCATGCCAATAGGTCTTCCGTGTTCTGCAAACCATTCATTTGCAATGGACCTGGTAGTGGAGAAACGGTCCCTTAAGGCCAATAATTTTAGGCGACGATCTTCACGATCTGTTGTTCTACGGCGGCGTCCAGTGCCCCTTGCTCTTTACGTACGGCCCTCTCGAAGCCATGCCTGACAACACCTAACCACAGTGTCTACACTTCTTTGCACTCTAACTGCAATTGCCCGAAAAGAAAGTCCAGCTTCCCGAAGTCCCACTATACGGCCCCTATCAAACTCACTAAGTTGACGAAATCGTACAGGTCTCCGTACTCTAGGCATCGTAACCGATCGTAAAGGATGTCAAGAACCAAAATCCGCCAATGTTGATTCTTTACTGCGGCTGAAATATTCATTTTTAGAGCGTTAGTGAATTAAAAAAAAAGCAGTATCTATAAAAACTGGAATGTCCAACTGATAAGGCTGAAAATTTGTTTACGTGTTATTTACAGTAAGATAAATACATTCACCAACTTTTATTAAAATAAAACCATTTAAACTGGGTGTTCGGATTTATATGTCACTTAGTATATTTGCTCCGTACCATCAGTATTTATCAACAATTCCATTGGTGACAGTGGCTCTCTACTTAACTTTATACATCAGTAATTATCAATAAGTATCACCCTCCTTTATAGATACAGTCAAATCACATTAAATACTGTTCGTATGACATTCTACTTAGGTTCACATGTCAGATAGGCTTGTATATTTCAGCTTTACCTATTCACCGTAATTTAAGCAGCAAGTGTAACCCTAGAACCCTATCGCAAAACCTACCGAAAAGTCTTGAAGGGTTCTTTGCGGTACTCCCATAGACACACTCTCATCATTTCTCTTCTAATATATACTAAGTGACATATAAATCCGAACACCCAGTTTAAATGGTTTTATTTTAATAAAAGTTGGTGAATGTATTTATCTTACTGTAAATAACAAGTGAAAAAATTTTCATTTACTTATTATGCTTCATTAAGTACTTATACAAAATTTTATTAAAATAAAACCATTTAAACTGGGTGTTCGGATTTATATGTCACTTAGAACAGTAGCTACCCTCCTCAGGCGCTCCATATCAAAATTAGTAGGGGTTGCCCACCCAACTATGCTGAATCCCAAATGAAGGGTAAAATTTTAAGTATAGATTTATACAAGAGAAGCACAAACGCTTGCTTTGAATAATATGAATTTTCACGTATTGACCATGAGCGCCCGTAGGGAGTTTCCTCAGTCAGATGGGGTGCATTACCGGCAAGAGATATCTTTCTGTAAAAGTGTACCTGCCCTCAAAACTTTCTGAAGAGCGAGCGGTAGCAGAGTAGCAGAGTTCTTCAGGGCGGGAGGGTTAATACTTTAAATGCAATCATGTGAGAGATGCAGATGAATGTTTTTTGTTTTGCGATGTCTAAAATACGTAAATCCATGTGGGGTCATAGTACGTAACGCTACCTTATTTGAGAGTCATTTAAATGGCAGCCATGTTATAGGTATATAATGGGTGATTTTTTTGCTAGTATCTTTTTGGCAACAGCGTTTTTGACAGATGACGCGTGAATTGTGTCTTGTGTCATTGTCAAACTTGTTCAGTTTGGTCTATAATTTAACCATGAATCGACTTACGAACGAACAACGCTTGCAAATTATTGAATTTTACTATCAAAATTCATGCTCGGTTAAGAGAGTGCATCGAGCACTGCTTCCAATTTATGGGCATTTTGGTCGGCCTACTGAGGGAGCTATTCAGAAGCTTGTGACTGAATTTCGAACCCAGTTTACATTATTGGATAATAAACCACCAACACGAAGACGTAGTGTGAGGACTGAAGAAAATATTGCGGCTGTATCCGCCAGTGTTAGTGATGGCCGTGAAATGTCGATTCGCCGCCGTTCGCAGCAATTGGGCCTCTGTTACTCCACTACGTGGAAAATTGCGACAACTTTATGAGATACAGCTGGTGCAAGAATTGAAGCCACACGACCTCCCACAACGTTTCCCATTTGGTGAATGG
Organism: Acanthoscelides obtectus; assembly: GCA_963669975.1. Classification (NCBI taxonomy): domain Eukaryota; kingdom Metazoa; phylum Arthropoda; class Insecta; order Coleoptera; family Chrysomelidae; genus Acanthoscelides; species Acanthoscelides obtectus. Next base: position 17,584,584 of record CAVLJG010000010.1, read on the forward strand.
GCGCTGCAAAGTTGGAGGAAGATCCACATTTTTATCGAAAAATTGTGTTCAGCGACGAAGCTCATTTCTGGTTGAATGGGTACGTAAACAAGTAAAATTGCCGCATCTGGAGTGAAGACCAGCCAGAAGCATTGCAAGAGCTACCAATGCATCCCGAAAAAATCACTGTTTGGTGTGGATTATGGGCCGGTGGCATCATCGGGCCGTACTTCTTCAAAGACGACAATGACCGGAACGTAACTGTGAATGGCGAGCGCTACCGTGCGATGATAACAAACTTTTTTTTTGCCCAAAATGGAAGAGCTGGACTTGGCTGACATGTGGTTTCAACAAGACGGTGCCACATGCCACACCTCACACGAAACAATGGCCCTATTGAGAGGCGAGTTCGGTGAACAGTTTATCTCACGTTTGGGGCCCGTCAATTGGCCGCCTAGATCGTGTGATTTAACGCCGTTGGACTATTTCTTGTGGGGCCATGTTAAGGCCAATGTCTACAGGGATAAACCAGCAACGATTGACGCACTGGAAGCCAATATTGAAGCATTTATTCGTGATGTACCGGCCGATATGTTGGAGAGAGTGTGCCAAAATTGGACCTTGCGCATGGGCCATCTAAAGCCGCCAACATTTACATGAAATAATCTTTAAACATTAAATTATATCGACCGTTCTATCGACTCAAATAAAGATTTAATCGTTTTTTCAAATTTTTTGTGTATTTTTGAAAATCAAATCCTATACCTCTTAAAAAATTACCCGTTAGGTGAATGTTTAGGAAGTGCCGAGTCAATCTACCTGCCACTGTTATTTTTATATTTCATTAAACCATCCACAGCGGAAAACAATTTCAGGGTTTAAACATTTTCAGCCTTTGAAGACCATGGCCATGCTTGACAGTCAAAATTGCCTTTAGAAGTCCTAAGACATTTTAATTACTTTTTTTCAGCTGTTGCAGTTGTAAACTAGAGGGTTCAAAATAAGAAGCATGCTACTATCACCTAGCCGTACAATCTAAGGTTTAGCACTTGAGCATTTTTAATTTAGTGTACAGACTGAAACCTTGTGAAAAAGAAGATTTTTCTTCTGATGATGGTATTATTAATATCGAACTGATAAACTTTGTGTTGCTACTGCTTCCATCAACTGTGGATTTGCTTGATTCCCCTAATTCGTACTGCACAAGAAATAACCTAGTCTTCTCCTCAACATATCTCACTCTGCCTTCAATATCGTCTTAGCAATAACGATGCCACATAAATTAACTTTGTGGCGCTTAAGTATGATGATACCTAGCTTTGTCTAGACGATCGAAATTTGAATACCTGATGAAGAAGGCCATAAACCATTAAAGTATATGGATACATGTGTGAGTATATAGTGGCTGGTGTATTGGACGTTAAAATTCCATTTGGACGTTTAGAGAAAAACGACAGCGATGGCCGAGATCGAGATAGGAGCCGCGTTGCGACGGCTGCGAGCACACGGCGGCGCACCACGCGACGCCACCACAGACGCCAGACTACATTCCTGAAGCAGATCTCTCAATGTTGCCAGCTATAAAATCACGTAGTTATGTGTGGTTTCAAGAATTGGATGTCGAGCTTCTGCTCCACGAGTAGATCATTTTTTCTTACAAAAAGTGCTGCTCGGAAGAAGCTAAGCTATTTGATTGGGACTAAGAAGTACTTTTCTGCGCATCACCTCCTCACTCTGTGCTACGTCCAGATAAGGCCTAGCCTCGAGTATTGCTCACATGTTTGGGGTGCTGTCCGACTGATTGATGACTCTTCTCTAGCGGACGGTCACGGGACCCTTTCGCATCGGTATCGATATTGTGAGACAATCTACATGAGGAGGGTTTCCCAGTTTTACTAGCCTTGGGCAATTCAAAAATCGGATTAGTTTCTTTAAGTTCCTCATAGTAGCCGCGGTGCCCTGGTATTCAGGCTTTGCCTACGTGGCTGCTTCGGTGTAAGCAAGAAATATTAATTTGTAAAGATAGGGCGACAACAGCCATTTCGATAAACGCATTGAATCAAATATCTCGTAAACTGTCGATACTACTTAAACAAGCCATAAATATAATTTTGCAGGGGATTAAATTATATTTATTTCGTTTCTACAAAACATTATCGTATATTCAACATTTTAAAGAGAATACCGTATTTGCTGTTACGCGTACGTATATAAAATTTCGGATAACTTCTTCATCATGAAAATGAGAGGTAGTCACTTACGTCAATCCACCTATTAGTCATTTTGACACTGCGTGGACTCAGTAACGATTTTGAAGGATGCAGCTTCTCTTACATTAAAATCGCTAACAAAATACAGGGGCGAAAGTATTTTTTTGAGAGGTCCATATCGTCGTCCGTAACACGAAATGGCGTATCTCATTCTTTCCAATTTTACAGGAGAGCGCTTTAAATATTTTCATGAGATTTGAGTTGTTGCTGACAAAAAAGTATTATTGCTACATAATTGAATTTGTGGGTGTATCTGCTCATGTTTACAAGCTTTTCAAAAATCAGCAATGATTAACCCATTTTTTCATTTTATGTGTTCAAAATTTCAAAAAAAAAGATACGTCTTTTGTGAAATTGAAGGGACGTAACTCATACAATAAAGACTTATTTACGTCCGTGTTATATTAAAGTCATGAAAAATAAAAAAACATTGATTAAAAAAAAATGTTTCATTACAAGACAAAATGGTTACAATAAGGGGAACAGTGAATGTTAGGGGGATATAGGTGTCCGCAGTATCTAAAACTATTTAACTACCTACCTATTAAAGTAAGTACGGCAGCACAAACAAAAAACTCACTCATATAATAATGGTACATATAATACCTGCTAAAGATGAACAAAATAATAATTAGTATTTCATCTATGAGGCAGATTTCGATACTTATAATCTTTGGTATTCTGGTAAACGAACCACCTTTATATACGAGTATCTCCTTCACGCAGCGACTTCAAATCCATATTCTTTTCGCAGTAATTTTTCTTGGCACTGCATTCAGAACTTTGAGAGGCATACCTGTTAAACTAAGTTTTTTTCTTTTTAATCCAAAAAAGCTATATTCGGGTTGCAGGTGACTAGTTTTGTCAAATATTGTTAGCATTTCATGTTTTTTAACCTTTATTTCCATAACATCGGGAGATTCTATAGACTCACCTGTTCTTATAGATAAAATTCTCAACTCATGGGATATTTTTTGAAAATCTTGAATAACTGCAGGCAGTTATATAGGTATAAACATTTCATCTACTTTGGACATTGTTGTAAAAACGGCACTGTGGGCAGAATCTCCTTCATTTTGACCAAGAAATGACTCAAAATAGTAAAATGAGATATCATTTATATTCGAAGTTTTAGCTACAGCATATAAAAGTTAAACCGTTCGGGCACTCGACGAGACATAAACAGATTGGATCGAAGCATAGGATGCGAGTCATGACAAACGATAGACTCGTTACAGTGCGTATAGTGATAAAATTATAACTACAATTTTACGAGATGGTTAACGATTTTTTTTATACTCCAACTACCACGAAGGCCTAAAGCCTAAGCACCCATTGCGTACCGTGGGGCTATAGGGGGATACATGGGAAAGGGGGGACGCCACACGGACTCTGGCGAGGGAACACGTGTGCACGCAACATGCACACATTCTGGCTCCGCCTACGAGATCCGCCGCGTGGTACCTCCGCGTTCGACAGTCAGAGACCGTCTACCACCTACGGACAATCACAACATCCATAGCCAAGAGAAACATTTCTCCTGGGACGGGACTCGAACCCGCACAGCGCACGGCGACTGATCAGGAGACCGAAGAGTCTACTACTGCGGCCACCGCTGCTGCCTAAAACCAGACTTGTTAATGATTTGAATACAGTGTTGGTATGTGAAATTGCGCAATACGTAAGTATTTAATATACTACCAAAGAATATTAAGGAAACTGAAAGGATTCTTTGTATCTAATTGTTAGTAAGCCGTCTCAGAATTTGTTTGTTTATAATTGTTATTTTGCTTGTTGTTTTTCTTTTACATGTTTATTGATTGTTATATATATATATATATATATAAGTTAACGAATCCTAAATATATATCTCAATGTCTAAAGAATAATAAATAAATTGAATTTAAAATATTGAATTTAATATTTTTCCCATAGTACCTAGGCACCTAGAAAATCTTTGGAACAAATTCATTATTACTGAGTGTTTTTTTTTTCTATGTCCCTTAGCATGTTTCATTATTTGTAAGAATTAGAAACTGACTTCGTGATATTGAAAAGCAACCAGTTTTAAATAATAAAACCGACTTTTTTAATTTTTGTATTTTTTGATGAGTTTGAAATTTTCGGCTCAAAAAAGTGCTATGGTATTAGCGATAGAAAATTGAAGGGCGGGGGAGTGGTCATTTATAATGGGAAAAACATTCGAAATTTTTTTGGGGGGAGGGGTAATCTTGACCCTAAAGACACCTCCCATGGATCCGCCTCTGACAGAATCATGAAAGCGCGTGTTCTTGATCTTATTCGCGGCACTAAGAAAATGGATTCATTTTAAAATGATATTATTAACCACAGATAATGATTAGGTATTGAGGTATCTCCTCATGAAATAATGTTGTATGTTAATACGTGGACAATGTAGGAAGCGAGACCTTTTTGGTAGTATATTTGTTTCTATTACCTTTTTACATGGCAATTTTAGCGAATTGAAAATGGCCACTCCACAGAAGGTAGCGAACAGACAAAAGGCGTCCTCGTTGTTTTTTACACTGAAACATCCGCGAAGGCATAGTCTAAATACTGGAGTACCACAAAGAAGTTAAAGTAATCAGACGATTGTTTGACATTCTTGATACCGTCTTAAAAAAGAAGTGTAGCGAAAGGTTCGTTCGTACAGTGGCGGCGACTTATGAGTGACTGTGTCTGGCATCCGGCCGTGTGAATTCTGTCTATATCGCATAGCAGAGTGAACGGAATCTGTGTGGCGTTATGCTGGACATACACCGTCACTGGCAGTTTGGCGACTGCTGTACGAACAGGATTTATATGGCCTAGAAGGCAATGGAATCGGTCAAGAAGGCATAGAGTAGCAAGTTGGCCATAGGCGTCAACTGGCCCGACTCGAGATCAGGAAGAGCACCGATGATTCGTTTTGCTCATATCAAGTGCAACTGTTTTAGTTGTTTTGCATGGTATGAGAACCTAACAAGATGGCCAGTACTTGGAAGCAGTATATCTTTTTACTGCTTCGAAGTACTGTTTCTGGACAGCTCTATTCAGATAACGTTGTTTCTATTGTGTAGGATGATTTGAAAGCAACAAGGTATTAAGCTTTTTCTCTTCTCCACAGTTTTCTACTTGGCAACGCTGTGAAGCTTTTACGGTTGATCGCCGGCGCTGCCTGTCATATTTCAAAAAATATGTCTCCGTCGCGTCGGCCCGCGGCCGTTGCGGCGCGGTCCCATGCCCAAAACTCGTCCCTCAATGAACATACGCTATTTGTTTCATTCAGGGTATTTGTCATTCATGCCACTGCGACTAAGACCTGTTCCTCGATTATAGAGATATTAATTCCTACTAATGTTTTACCGTTTATATTATACTATAAATAATAGGATAAATTAATAGAAGACGCCTCAACAGGATATAGTTAGCTGACAAACATGTAAATTTTGCCTTAATGAAAGCAATCGCTGGAGGTTTTTGATTTGAAATGGAATCATAAAATGAATGATTACTTCCGACGTCAGTAAGCGTAGATCAATCGAAAATAGTTTCGTGTCTGAGATTTTCTATTTCCATCCTACGTTCATCCGTCTAAATTGATTCATAGGTACTTTTCCAGATCGATACAGGCGCGGATCCAGGGAGGGCAACTGTGTCATTGCGCCCCAATGCCTCAGACTTGCAGGAAAGAAATAAGGGAAGGGAAAGGAGATTAAAAGGAAAGAGAAAATGGTGATGATAGAAGGTAAGAAAAGAGGGGAAAGGGAGAGAAGCTGGAGCACAAACGGCTTGTCAATAGCCTCTGTAGTAGGCAACCCACACTACTTACCCCCGCCCACCTATCCGCACCTATATTATAGCTCTTTCGTAGACAGTATTTGGATCTAACTAAACGTGAAGACTAGAAAACTATAAAATTGAGATCAAGTAGTTGACATTGTAAACCAACACAAAATATCAGAGCAGAAATTAACACTAATTCCGTATAATGGTTTCAGCACCATATAGGTGTTTGTAGGAATTTAGTGTAGGCTTAGAAGTACATATAGAGCTTTAGTGTAGAGCTTTACTTGTAGTTATGGATGGAGTAGATGTGTGAATTGCAAGGAGTGTGCAGTTATGTTATAGATCCGACAGAAGCTGATTACAGATAGTTTTTACTTCCCAAGTCTACTGACGGGGAAGTATTGTCATCGCGAAAATTTTCAAAAATATTATGTTTCTTTTTGGAAGGAAGCTATGTGGCATGTACATCACGGAAAATCATGCAACTCATTCCGGTCGATCCGTCTGTCTATATGTCGGCCTGCCCGCATGTAACTTGAGAATTAACGCTCGGATTTTGATAAATCGTTTACACAATGTTACTAGTATGCCAAGGATGCGAAAGCTTTGTAGTTTCCAAAAAACGAACCAGTGGCGGCGGGGAAAAGAGCTAAAAATGAAAATGAGATAAAATCGCTAAAACTTCGTTTTCCAACGTTTAAGAGGATCCTTAAAAAAATTTCCCTTGTAAATATTGACTCATCCGACCATAATATTCTAGGAATAGTATTTTCATTTGCTAATATCCATTGGCAAAACTCGATTCGTGGTAATAAATCTGCCTTCGTTACATGCTGCACCCGTTTAAAATGATAAGGATGTAATCCTTGCATTCTTGTCATTCTTCCCATCTAAAATTATTATTTTTAGGATAACTGTCAAATAGGTATTCATAAATTTTTCTTACTATTGATCGGGGTATATCCATAATCTCTGAAACATTTCGTATGCTTATTTGCGGATTATTTTCAAACATATTTAAAGCAATATCCATACGATGATTTCCAGTGGCCTTCCTGAGCTCTGCATGCGCTGAAAACTTCCATGGTTTGACAAATTCCGGTGAATATTAGTAAACATTCGACGTCCAGGTACTATGCGATTGGGAAATCTTCTTTGATATTCTCTTACGGCTGCCAATGAACTGCCATTGCGAAACCCGTACACAAAATTCATGTCAGTCAGTTCTCTGTCTGTAAATGTTGGCATTTTAAATCGATTTAATAAAAATTTTGATTTTAATCTAGTAATTTTACAGTGCTAACAATGTCAGCTTAACGTCAAAATAAGTCATAACAAATCAAAACAACTTTTTTTTGCAGTCATGCATCAACAATTCATTTAAATTCGCAGTACATTTCCTATCATGTGACAAATTTTTTAGTTTAATTTTATTCAAAAATGGCACAATTTATCGATATTCAATAAGAGTACCTTTTATATGTAGAAAGCCCCAGATTTTCAAATTCTAAAATTGAATTTCAAAAATAGAATCACACAAAAATTTTGGGGCTAAAATAACCTGAGTCCGTCCCTGTTACATACGCTTCTAAACAAAATTGTCTAAAATTGTTAATATTTTTAAATCCAGCATAAAAAACTAGGCTAGAATACCAAATTTTATGTCTTTATCTCAACACGTTTCGGAAATATTAAGGATAAACCATCTTCAGGGGAGCCCCTTTAAAAGACCGCAGCGCCCTTAGGGGACGTTTGTCGACCTATGTTTATATAAACTTTTCTTCCTATTTTAAGCTCTAAAAACCGCTGGTAGAATATTGCACACTTGCACTTTCGAGACACTCTGTATAGGTTTTTTACGTATTAACCCTACCGCGGCCGTACTAGCGATTCAGATACTCGCCAGCGACCACCGTGATCGACATGTGTTCCGAGATTAAGATTAAAAGCTCAACCGTTCTTCATAAAGGGATGTTCGTTTGGATCCTCGTATTACTTAAGGTAATGTACTGTATTTCAGGACTGTGCTTAACTGTACCAAAATCCTACATCCTCAGGCAGTAATAACCTCTAGGTATTTCTTCACAGATAAAACTGTTAAGAGTATTCTCCTCTCCAACTCAACCATAGCTTAGTTTGATACTCTGGATGTATAATTTTATTTCATAATCTAATGTATAATAGAAACATTGTTGGAGCTGGAATTGGGCCTTGTGGAACAACCGTGTTGATATTGTGGAGTGGAAAAAAGTCATCATTTACATAAGATATCTTACAATCCAAATAAAACACGGTTGGATATCTGCCGGGTGGCACCTCCGCGTTCGACAGTCAGAGACCGTCTACCACCTACGGACAATCATAACATCCATAGCCAAGAGAAAAATTTCTCCTGGGACGGGATTCGAACCCGCACAGCGCACGGCGACTGATCAGGAGACCGAAGAGTACACTACTGCGGCCACCGCTGCTGCCTAAATATCAAGAGTAAAGACTCAAGCTTAAATCATCCCACAAACCGGCGCGAAATAATCGTGGCGAAGTATTCGCAACGAAATTCAGAGCGAAATTCGCAATCTGTTTCGCCTGTTTATTCATACCAAAGCGTCTTATTCGCTCCGCGAACGTGAAGGTTTCGACAGGTTGCGTACATTTTATTTTTGCCTTTTGCAATGAGCTCGTCTTCAGAAGAAGAGGAGGCACTTCTATTTCTTGCTTTAGAAGAGGAACAAAATGCACGGTAAGTTATGTTTATTTAACGCCATTTGATAGTTGGGTATGTATTAAGTTTAACGAAGTACATAAAACAAATATTTTCAATTTTGTTTAGGAAACGAAGGAAGTGGGTACATGATATTAACTTGGAACGAAATAAATTTGGGGAATACCATACCTTGATGCCACAACTTCGGCTGGATGAACAGCGCTTTTACGTATATTTTAGAATGACTCCAGAGTGTTTCGATGAAATATTGAACTTGGTGAAAGATGAAATACGAAAATCTGACACAAATTATCGTGAAGCTATTTCGCCAGAAGAACGACTTGCTATTACACTCAGGTAAAAAAATTATATGTATTAAAATTAGTAGGCTTATTGAATACGAAAACTTCAGGGATCGTGAAATAAATATTTTATTGTAATAATTGGACTACATGTTGCCACTAGGATTAAATGTTGCTAAATAATTCGAGGCAGAATTTGCCTCCTCTGTTGGGTATATTATTGGAGTAAACCCAGTGCCGCTTGGGAAGGACGACATACTACTATCATACATACTACAGAATTCTGGGTAGACGCTGAAGACATTTCTTCAATATGTTCAAATTCTTCGTGCGCTATTAATTCGGCTATTTTTAGTTTTATTCGGGCTTGACGCTTTAAGGGAAGTGTTTTCACAGTCTGTGCATGTGCCAAGAAAAGTGAATCAATGGCCTCGTTCTCTTTTTTAGGTTTTTTACCTTCAAAATAATTAATGAGCTGTTGTACAGACGAAGATGGTGGTTCATAGCGTTTTCTGCTCGTTTTATATTTTGGTGTAGTTGCAGTCTGCGGAAAGGTGTGCCCTGGAGTAGTCACTGCTGTAGTGTTCAATGAAGAAGGTGGTGCTGTCTGTGTTGCCGAGGCGTTCTGTGCATCTTCTGCATCTACATCAGCATTTTCATCTTCTCCAATGCCGCGGCCTTCCAAATTTTCGGTTTCTACATTTCCAGCCCTTTCCTGATATATATTTGAGTTAAATTCGGCAGTCTCATAATGTATGACGTCAATATCTTTCACATTAGACGACGTTTTGGCAAATGCCAAAAAAGGACGGAAAAATTCCATGTAGTCAGCCCACTGCCATTTTTTTACGTTGTCACTGCTTGGCCGGTCTTTGGTTTGGTAGATTTTAAATGCAAATGTGTCTCTGATATTCTTCCACCTTTTTTTTACTTCATCACCTAAAAACGATTTTTTTTATAGATTCCTTGCCACTGGTAACACCTTCTATACCATTGGGCATAGCTTTCGAGTTGGCTTTACAACAGTGAGTGCAATCGTAACCGAAGTCTGTGAAGCAATATGCAGACATATGGAGCATATATATTTACCAGAACCAACAGAGAATATATGGAAAAAATGTGCTGAAGAATTTGAAAATAGATGGGGATTTCCCAATTGCATTGGCAGCGTGGACGGTAAACATGTAACAATCAAGAGACCTAACAACAGTGGCTCCAATTACTGGTGCTATTTACATAAATATTCAATAGTACTTATGGCCATTGTTGGCCCGGACTATACATTTATATGTGTTGATAGTGATGGAGGTATTTTCGAAACCTCAAACATGGGAAAACGATTTGAACAAAATTTACTGAGTGTCCCTGCACCTAGATTTCTCCCTGGGCAAAATGAAATCTGCTCGTACGTCTTAATTGGTGATGAAGCATTTGCTTTAAAACCATACCTTATGAGACCATTTCCTTATAAGCAGACTTTAACAGACGTCAGAAAAGAGAAATACAATGTAAGACTTTGTAGAGCTAGAAGGGTCGTGGAAAATGCGTTTGGTATTTTGTCTCAAAAATGGCGAATATTTTACAGGCCATTAGAAACTAAAGTAGATACTACTATTCTAATTGTACGTACGGCATGTGTTTTACACAATTTTTTCGAAGTAAAAGTGGCGATGACAAATATTTTCAATTCTTAGATCCCCCAGAACCCGTGCTTGGAGCTTTTACTGATATAGCAAATGATCCTCGGCGGGCAGCAAGGCTAGCATTTTCTACTCGTGACAAATTCGTAAATTATTTTAATTCTGATATGCCTATGCCCAATATATAGAATGTTCGTTTTCACATTTGTGTAGATTGTAAATTATTTAACAAGTTAATAAAAAATATTAGGTACATACCATTTGTATTTAATTCTTTTCCTATTTCCATCCAAATCTTGTCTTTCTTTCTCACATTCCTGTATTCATCGTTCGACAAATCATACAAACAAGGATACTTTTTCACTATTTCTATCAATAATTCCGTTTTTGCCATTGCGAATTTTTGAAGAACGTCGTCAAAATCGCGGTCAAAGGCGAACTGAAATGCGCCGCGATAAAAACGCTGGAACAATCGCATTCGCTTCGCACAAGTCTGAGCCTGTCCGTAAACCGCCGCGTTTTAATCTGATCGCGAATTCATCGCCGCAAAATTTTCGCAGCCAAAGCGAATATTTCGCGCCGGTTTGTGGGATGCTTGAACCGCTTACTCCACAACGTGACATAAGGTAAGAGATCCCCCCACCTGAGCATTGTTTTCGGAAACCATACTGCCTATCGCTTTTCAGGCAGTGCTGCTTCAGATATTTTCCAAGCTCCCTGTTGATATATCCCTCCCCGAGGTGTAAACTATACCCCAAAACGACCTAAGCCGAGAAATACTGTACATGCATCCTCAAGAAATAACTTACATCAGTTTTGAACTAAACTTGCCACATTGCAAATCAGGTACCATACCTGCGATCTGCGACTTATCTCCAGCAGTGCGCTAATAAGCAGGCTTTCTTGTCTCGATGCTGTTTTCTCTAAAACCAACAATCGTTATCCTTGGCGGGGGAGCCTGATGCGCTGGCCGCGGACTATTAACAGCGCCAATATATCCTGAAGAGGGAGTGGTAATTACTATAATCTAATAAGTATCCTCGTTATTAGCTGGCTTCCACACGCCCACCGCTTCCACGGTAAGAAGAAGAGTCGAAGAATGGGATGAAGAGGCATCTCGAGTTCGAGAGGGATCCTTACCATAAATAATCGATAGTTAATAAGCCTCATTTCTTCTCTCGCTTTTTGGATCGCATTTGCTTTGTCGTCGTGGTAGCGTGTGTGATTTCATCGCAATTATATCTGTTATCTGTTTCTTTGCAACCATGTTGGTTTGTGGGCCCACAGTAGCGAATGGGGAGCATCTCTTGAAAGTTGCTACGTGTTAGTGATCACAAAGAACTGCACCCATTACCTATTCTCCAATTTTGATATGGTTGTCTCAGAATGAGGAAACTCTCAAAAATGCTGTACAGTGGACCTCCGGTAATCCGACAAACATTATGCAGATCAGTGTCGGACTATCGACTTTGTCGGATTATAGAGCACTGCCTAAGACCCTTATAGTCTGGAATTTTTTACAAAAGAGTACCTTGTAATCCGACAAATTACATATCCAACGGTAAGATTATGTATACATATACGTATGTTATGTATATGTATGTACTTTCAAGTACAAATCATACATAGTTTATGTATGTCGAATCTAATAAATTAAATAACAATAGGGAGCTTACGTTTTATTATAAAATTAAGCATGAATGCACATACATATGTACCAAAATAATCAAGAATTATTAATCAAAATCATTAATGAATTTATCAAATTATGAAGCTCGGAAATATTCATCAATTTTTTTTGTTTATGGTTGTTATAAAGCGAGATCAGAACTTTGTCCTCAGTCTTCTCAAAAGTAAAAGTTCGTTGTAGGATGTACCATTCTCTTCAGCCCATTGTAAACCTAGCTCAAAGGCGTTAATTGCGTCTTGTGGAGCAGTTGCAATCACGTCGTCGTTATTTTCCTGATTGTTTGTTGTATAATTAGAAACCTCTTTTATAATTTCTTCGTCAGACATTTCATGGAAAACATTTTCCTCTTTATCCATTCCACGGCACCAGATTTCCAAATCTTCCGGACTTATCCGTGTTTCAGTAGCGACTTGTTCTATAACTTCCGAAGTAACACTGATTTGTGGAACGTTGCTAGGAGTGGTGACTATATCTGGCCATAACTTCTTCCAAGACTATTTAATAGTTGAAGACGGTAACGCATTCCACGACTGACAAAGAGCAAAAACCAAGTCCTTCATATTATATTCTTTTAAAGTTTTTTCTGTTGGTTGGTCTTTTGACACGGCTCTCAGAAGTAGGTTTTTCTTATAGTCTTGCTTGACAAACTGAATGATATTCTGGTCCATTGGTTGAATCAGTGCAGTGCAATTTGGCGTAAGAAACATCGCAGTGATGCATTTAGCCTCAGTTGTTAATTCTTCTTCAGACGGATGTCCGGGAGCGTCATCAAGAAGCAACAACGCTTTTTGAGGAAAATTATGATCTTTTAACCATTTTCTAACTTCAGGTACGAAGCATTCATCAAACCACTTTCTGAAAAGGTCTTTTGTCATCAATGCACTTTTTTGTCCGTAATAGTGTACAGGTAAATTAATGTTTTTGAATGCCCGTGGTTTATTAGATTTCCCGATGACCATCATCTTAAGCGCGCGTGTGCCCGCAGCCTTAGCACACGGTAGTATGGTTTCACGCTCTTTACTTACTTTTCGTCCAGGCACGGATTTTTCGTTACAAGAAACGTAAGTTTTGTTAGGCATCATACACCAAAAAATCCCTGATTCGTCTTCATTGTACACCTGTGACGGGTCAAGATTTAAATCGTTCACCTTTTGCAAAAATCTTAATTTAAAGGGCTCTATGCAGGTGGCATCGTTAGAAAGTTTCTCTCCTGTAATAGTCATTAAATGTATGCCATGACGACTTTTAAAACGTTCTAGCCATCCTTTGCTGGCCACAAAATCATCTTTTTTCATTTCCTTATGAGAAAACTTAGCTTTCATGGCCAACATGGGTCCTGAAATTGGTGCATGCCTGTTTCTTTCCTGAAGAAACCACATGTAATGTTATAAATTGTAGATCGGCCTACGCCGTATTCACTTGCTAAACTACTGAAAGTTTCATTGAAATTTTAGCGGTCTAAAATATCACATTTTTCTTTAATTGTCAATGTTTTGTACTTTCGCTTCTGAGTTTGTGATGACATTACTAGGTACTATACTTAATACACAATGAATGAATAGTAAACAATGAACGCACGCTAGGCCGTACCGCTATCACCAGTAGTCAAATTCAAACTAAGTAAAACAATGCTTACGCGACGAGCACGATAGCGGTGGCACGTACAAGTTGTAACCTGTTCAAACCTGCGTGATCTACATTAGCGAAGATTGTCAAATACGTATGTATGTAATACATATTCAAAGACATGTCGGATTACAGGGGGCGCCGGATTATCGGGGATCCACTGAAATGAACAAAAAAAAATGTCAAATTCCTACAAGAAATGCTGTTGGAAATCAGTTTCGAATTTTGAAAGGAAGTACTGAGAAATTGGTCTGCTTGTCCAGAAACGACACGAGCAAATTTTGCTCAGTAAAATCACTCTTGTTCAAAATTCTCAAAAAAGCCAGGTTGAGAGAGAGAGTTGTCATTTTTACTTCGTATGCATCTAGTGAGGAAGTATTGAAACCAGGAAAATGAGATATGTCTTTTGGATGTGAAGTGGTATGTGCATCACGGAAAACCATGTCACTCATTTCCATCGGTCTGTCCTCTAATTATTGACCCGTCTATAACTTGGGAAGTACCGCTCGGGTTTTGATGAAATTTTCATACAGGGTTACCACTATATCAAGGACGGAAAAGCTTTATAATTTTTGGAAAGCGGTTTAGTAGCGGCAGAGAAAATGGCAAGAAACGAAAAATAGAACTCGCTCATACTTTGCTTTTTGATATTTCAAAGGATCCTGATCATTTTCAGAAAAAAATTTGCAGATCGATGTTGTAGGAGGTGTCGAAGAGTTGATGCATTTTATACGTTTCCAATCCCTGTCATTCTACGCACTTGTTAGATATATTTCATACATCATAGACGTTCCCGTACATTTGCACTTAAAATTTCTATCAATGAAAAAACAAGAAATATCAATTATATAAGACAAATCCAACAGACGAAACAAAACAAAATTATTTGTACTATAAAACTAATCTCTGTCAATTGATCAACATTTATATATATATATATATATATGAGATTCCATTTACGGTTGTGAACAGTCGAAAATTAGAGAGATATGTACGTGCTCCAACTTTTCGCAGTTTAGCATATATGAGTAAATGACGCTCAGTTGCTTAACATCTGTCTTCTTAGAGCCGCTTTACACACAAGAGAATTATTCCGAAAATTATGATCTTAATTATGCCGAAAATTTGCATGGTAAGAATTTTTAAGATTTTCTCTACAACCTGTATGACACAAGCAAACAAAATTTCCGAGTAATTCATATGATACGCCTGCGCATTAGAGTAATATTTTCGAACATTTCGAATGGACATAACCTTAACAGGTATGACGTCCAATATAATCGGAAAGACAACAGACGTCGTTGATTTAAATTTATTTTTGAAACTGCTTCACCTTGTACAGGTTCGGCCTTTTTGGTACTCCTCCGACAACAGTGTAACTTCTTCCCGATTCCACGACATTATGAATAAGCAATAACAATAAACGCTTCTTCGTACGACTCGAGCAGAACCACACCCACAAATGTTAAGTGAGGTTATGTTGACATTTGATATTGACATGCACGTAAATAACCCTCTGCGCCGATTCTCGCGCATATTCTATAGAACGGGTTTTATATTTTTACCATGAAAATTTTCACAAGAATTCTTTTACGTGTAATACGACAGCAACAATTTTCGACATAATTATTACCATAATTTTCGGAGTAATTCTCTTGTGTGTAAAACGGCTCTAGTCCATTGAAAGCTAGAGATTAATAAAGTATAAAGAGTCCTCTTTGTTTGAATTTTGTACCCAACAAAAGGCGGAAGCTTTATTTTTCACCTAACTGGTCTAAACGACAATGGCCACGTCTCAAGTTATATATATACAGGGTGACTTTGAAGTTGAGTCATTAATTTTCAGATAATGATTGTAGAAGGAAGATAAACCAAAATATGTGTGTAAAAATAAAAAAAAATTAAAAAAAAATGTTACCTTGTTTTATAAAGTATCCTCCCGACAAGTATTTCAGTGCGGACCTGTGCGCCCAAAAGCATGTCACAAAAACTGTTCGAAATGATTTCCGTTTTGCTCGACGCACAGCTGTATATATACACAGGGTGACTTCGAAGTTGAGTCATTTATTTTAACAGTGAGTAGATCTGATCAAAAGAAATGTTTTTTTCCTTTAACATTTTTGTGGTAAAATTAAAGTAACAAAGTTATAGCCCTTTAGAAGTTTGAGTACCGCCCTGTCTCAATAATAATATTATGTGCTCGTGTTTGGCAACAACGTATATAATCCGCCTTCATCGCATCGGAAACAAAAAAGCGAAAGAATTTTAAACGCTGATCACGATGTTTTTATTCAGTCTATGTATCAGTCGGTAACGCGTGAGTGAATAGTGGTGTTTGCTGCGTGGCTCAAACGAAATAAAAAATGGCACATGTTTATGCGGATCGGTTTCCCAATCGAGTGCAACCAACCCCTCGTGCCTTTGTTAATGTAGTACACCGGGCTCGTGAATCAGGTGACCTAAGACCTCACAGGGGAGGGCATGCCGGTGCTCCAAGACCTCACGATCAAATACAGGTCCGCACTGAAATACTTGTCGGGAGGATACTTTATAAAACAAGGTAAACATTTTTTTTATTTTTTTTTTTATTTTTACACACATATTTTGGTTTATCTTCCTTCTACAATCATTATCTAAAAATTAATGACTCAACTTCAAAGTCACCCTGTATATATATATATATATATATATCCATCTCCCACATACATACACATGCAACCTACCCCTGTGAACGTTCGTTCGGTAAGCTCAAAGACATACGTTTTTTAGTTGTGTGTCTCCGTCCCCTGTTACCCACTTCATGCGTACTGTAGAGAGTAGCAGATGCGCCCATGGTACGGAGTCTCAATCTGTTTACTTATTTCATATGGCGTTGATAACGTAGCCGCCACGATTGGTGTCTACAACTATATGAGATCGTTCATATTTATTTGTAAACATTTTGAATAAATATTACTTATTTAATAAAAGTAATATCGAGAGATTTGAATGCTTGGCAAACCTTTTTTGAGTACATTACATACTGAGCAGAATTGCCAGGTAAGAAAAGCAATGAGTCTGTCTCATATCCTAATAAAGCACCTCCCAATACAATCTAGTCTTGGCGGTTGGAAGAGCAGCCCGTAACCACAATGTGATTTACAACGCAGTTGCATAACGCGCGATTCAAGTGCAATAATCGATCAGGTTAATTAGGTAGAGGGCTCCCGCAGGGCGGCCGACCGCTCCTCCACGGGAGGCACCGGGTTATATGGTGCCCCTCTTTGCTCCCCGATCCGCTCACTTCCCCCCTTTCGGATATGTTCGGCAGTCAAACCGGTGTTCTACTGATTCCGCGACAACATTGGATATGGCAAGTTTTTTATCGGTCCATGATATGAGGATCGCTACATAATAGTTGCATGGTACCAAACGACCCATCAGAAAGTCATCGGTGAACGTGATACAATTAGACACATTCTCATAACACTCGATATAAATTACCCGCAAAAACCAAATCCGTATTCAGCTCCCAAGTTTTATGAACATTAGATAGGGTGTTGTTTCAGTTTATTGTTGCATAACTTTAAGATTCGATAGAACCTTTAAAATTAATGCATAAAGTCTATATAAACATGGGTCGAAAAATGCGTAGCTTCCGAAATACAGGGTGTTTAAATTTACTTTCTAAAATAGGTTTTTTTTTAAATATTTCGAACAATATTTGATGTATAACAGTGACAATTGGTATACAAGGGTTTTTTTTTGGTACGACAAAACGAACCATGGGCATAGTTTTACTGTAGCCGCTAGTGGGCGCTCTCTACGGTACCTGTAGTGTATTATTTTGCTTCTTGAATAAAAAAACTGATTCTTCTTCTTCTTCTTTCAACATAAAAAAGCTCTCTTGTGAATTTTCGTTATAGTTAGCCGTTTTTGAGATATTTCGATTTTTAAGGTTCGATGCATTTTTAATTATTTATGATAAAATAACGTTAAAAAGTCAGTATCTCGATAATTTTTAGAAGTAGGCTGTGCCTGCAAATATTTATGAAATTGAAAGCAGAATAAGGTTAAACGTCAATTAGTTGACAGTTAGTTTTGTTGTCTGTTGAAACCTGAAACGTTTTTTTGCAATTGTGAATGCACGAAATTTAGTTTCTCTGTTTTTTTTTTGTAAGTTTTATAAAAATGCCATTTTTATTCTCCAATCAAGAGTTAGCGGATATTCATTTTGTGTATGGCTTTGTAAATGAAAACGCAGCAGAAGCAGCCAGAGAATACGCACGAAGATTTCCAAACAGACGACATCCAACTCGCTCAGTATTTGTAAGAGTGTATCGCCAAATAATTGAAAATTGTTTTGGAAATCTCCAAAGGGATCAAAAAATAAATGTTCGTCAGCGCAGATTCACCCGACCACAAGTATTAGGAGAGTTTCTGGTGCCTTGGGAATTTCAGCAAGCCATGTTCACCGTGTTCTTAGAAATGACCATAGGCTGCCTTACCATTTGCAACCTGTGCAAGGACTACAGCCAGGGGACGGAGAACGAAGAATCACATTTTGTCAGTGGATTCTTGATAGAACTGATAATAATAGGGAGTTTTTAAGTAACGTTTTATGGACCGATGAGTCATGTTTCACTAGACGTGGAGTGGTAAATTTTCATAATCAACATATTTGGTCGCATGAAAATCCGCATGCAGTTCGGGAAAGAAATATTCAGCATGAATTTAGTGTGATCGTGTGGATTGGTATCTACCGTAATCGACTATTTGGACCCTACCTTTTGCCTGCAAGGTTAAATGCTGCGACCTTCTTGGAATTTTTAAAGGCTGAACATGCAAATATGTGGAATGATGTTATGTTAGATTGGCCTGGTTCCAGCTTGATGGTTGTCCAGCTCATTATTCGAGAATAGTTAGAAACTGGCTGGACGAAAATTATCCAGAAAGATGGATCGGCCATGGAGGACCAGTCGCCTGGCCTCCACGATACCCTGACCTAAATCCATTAGATTTCTTTGTGTGGGGATTTCTAAAAGAAAAAGTGTACCAGACTCCGGTAACCACAAGGAAAGCAGGAAAGCATGTGATGAAGTAAGGCCTTATTTGAATAATGCTATACCACGTTCGATCATTCGTAGATGTGAATTGTGTATTGAACAATTGGGTTTACATTTCGAGCAACTACTTTATATTTTGTATGTTTGTCCTAACTATCCAATAGCATTTTAGTTGTAAATAATTAATTTAATTTGTTAAAAATAATATTGTAAAATTAAAAAAATTAATATTCTGTTTTTTTGTGTTTATTTGGAGTTAGGAATTATTGCTGTGTTTAAAAACACAATCTAAACGATCATCTTAATTACTTGTAATGCCCAAATCGAAAATGTAAAAAAAAAATATTATTTTCCCATAAATAATTAAAAATGCATCGAACCTTAAAAATCGAAATATCTCAAAAACGGCTAACTATAACGAAAACTCACAGGAGAGCTTTTTTATGTTGAAAAGCACGAAGAATCATTTTTTTTATTCAAAAAGCAAAAAATTGCACTAAGAAAAATTTTTCGGTCATTTTAATACACTACAGGTACAGTAGAGAGCGCCCTCTAGCGGCTACAGTAAAACTATGCCCATGGTTCGTTTTGTCGTACCAAAAAACCCTTGTATACCAATTTTCACTGTTATACATCAGATATTGTTCGAAATATTTAAAAAAAACTATTTTAGAAAGTAAATTCAAACACCCTGTATTTCGGAAGCCACGCATTTTTCGACCCATGTTTATATAGACTATACAGGGTGTTTCAGTTTATTGTTGCATAACTTTAAGATCCGATAGAACTTTTAAAATTAATGCATAAAGACTGTATAAACTTATTGCTACTAAGTGTTTGTAGTTTTTTCCACGACTGTTCCAATCCCTCTAACTACTGCTACAGGATGTCCGGAAAGTTGGGAATTTGCATATTTGCATTACGGGACATATAGGTCTCCAAGAAATAACCTTGCTTTTCTAGTAGCATAACCGAGATACCAGACTCCATGAAATCAGTCAAACTTTGACCAAACCTAATCCGCTTCTGTATCTCGTACAGATCAACAGTGAGATATTAGGTTCCACAAAATCAGTCAAACCCCTAAACCAAAACCAAATCCGCTTCTGCATCTCGAACAGATCAACAGTGAGATATTAGGTTCCACAAAATCAGTCAAACCTTAAACCAAACCTAGTTCGCTCCTGTGTCTCTAACAGATCAACAGTGAGAAGGCACGTCGCACGTTAGTACTCAACCTCAGGCAGATGCAGCGTAGCTAAACAAAACATGTATTTAATAATCTGTTCAAAAAACACACGTACAGTAATATCGGACCATGATTTTAATATATGGTGAGTATCTTCTAAATGCTACCGAGGCTTCGCGAGTGTATGCAGATCACTTTCCCAGACGTTAACATTCAGGGTCGCACGAGTTTGTTTACCTTGTGCAAAGAGCTAGGAAAACAGATCGTTGGGCATAGTGGCCAGCCTACACAACCCCAAATCTTGTAGAACAAAATACTCCAGAAAGCACTAATGAAGTGACAAGTGCAAGTCTCCAAGACTAAAGTGTGGCAGACGCCATTTAACAAAGGGATTTTCCTGCAAGTGTGCGTTCTTGTGAGTCGTTGCCATTATTTTCTATAGTTTCCTCATCACTTGAGGATGACATGCTTATTAATTTGATGAAATACTGTATCCAGTAAAAATACGGAATGGTCTGTATAAGCTTTGGAGTACGACTACTGTCAGTGATGCTGAGTGAACGAATTCCCACGTCAACTACAAGCCGGAACAAATCAGGACGCTCAAGATACAAATTCCAGTCAAACCAGGATATGCTTATACCGTTGAAATCCCTGAAATGCCTATATTCGAGTTTTTATTGGGAACAGGAGATATAGGTTGCTCTCCTAGATCCGTCCGGTGTTTTCCTCCATACCGATGTTGCTAAATGAAAATAACAAAATATCACGTTAGTGTGTTTAAAAAAATTCGAATTTGGTAGCATATGATTAACAGTCATATTATCGCTAAGGGCGTTGACGTGAACAGTGAACAGCCTTGCTTTAAGAAGTATTTTTTTAATGCAAAACAAAGTTTTTTCAGGGCTTGAAGTGGAATTTAACTTAAAGCTTATTTGTTTTAATTAGGGTCATAAGCAACCTAAGTGGACCTTTCGACACTATTGATCATGAACTGCTAGCTATTTTGCGTTGATTATAGTGAATCGAGTAATCGGTTAGTACAAAGCGAAGACAGTTTCCAGCATCAAAAATAAAATAGGAAACATACTTTTAAGAAAACGCTTTGGTATTCCACAACCCTTCAAGATAGCGGGGATACACCAAAAAGCATAGCAGTAGGTACCTTTCAGCCCCAGTTAAAGGGTGAAGGGTAATTTTTGAACTATGATCCAGCAATATATACCATCTTCATAAAAAAATGGCAGATTAGGACGTCTAGGGGAAAGGGTGCCTCTCGCTTTTCTCTAAGTCCGCCTATGACATGGCAACGTTGTAGTCATATTAAGGGCCGCTCCCTTTGCCTAGATGCAACGCTGTTTGACACTGCTGACCACATGAGTTATATTTTCATTTAAAGTCATGTTTATTCATACATCGTAAGTTCGCGTTTTGAGCAACAAAAAACATCAAATCGTAATTTTCATATTGGCTCTGTAGAAATGGGAGAATTAGCCTGGTTATTTATGAACCCCTTTTTAAAAACTTATAACACACCATAAAGGATTAATGGTCGTGAAAATATATGCTGGTGAATGCTCTGGTAATATTATTTCACCAGCCGGAGTGCTCCAAGAAGCAATAAATAATAGCAGTTAGAATGGTCAACGAACAATGGTAAGAATGTAGAGATATTAACATATTCGACTAATTATGGACAGACGCGTGCTGGGCTTTCCTGCAGGACTGGGCCCAGGGCAAATAAATATTGTGAGATGTCTGAATTGAAGTATGTTTCCAAATAACAAGTTGCAAGCAGATGTTCAAGAAAAATAGATACTCTGATTACAAACTCGCACAATTTGTTATAAAAAGTCACAAAAAAATACTTAAAAATATGGATACGAACAAGAAGATAACACCTAAAGCATATGCTCGAAGTGTCAACCATCCCTTCGAAGACAGACTCTTCTCTGCATATTGCGTACAATTTCATGTAAGAGTGCTGGTGTTGTTGCATTAATAGCCTCTGTAAAACGCGCTTGTAGCGTTGGGGTTGAGGTGGGTGGGTTCTAGAAAACTCTGTCTTTGATGTAGCCCCATAAATAAAAATCTGGAGGCGACAAGTCAGGGCTACGTGCTGGCCACAATGTTGGCTGAACACTTCCTGTATCTTGAAGTCTTTGGTACACTTGCACAAATGTCCTTCTGTCTGGGTGTACCCGTTGGCGAAATCTGTCGCGATAAATTTGAGCTGCAAGATTTGAATTCTGACGAGCTTCACCGTAAACTAAGAACATGCCGGCGAACTCTTGATTCGAGAACATTCTAAATAAACACGACGACGTACGCGAACAATAACTAACCACTGTTACCGTTTGCCTTCGATTGCCGTTCGATAAGTGTAATGAATGACCGACGCGCTGTTGTCATGTGTGTTTTAAATATTTAACTTAATGAAACTTACTTACTGACTACAAATTTTGACTTAGCCTAGAAAAACTTTTGCCATTTATTTGTTAATTACCCAATTTAAAAACTTTTTAGATTATATTATAAAAATTGGTAACATTGTGGTGATTGTGGTCAATATGAAGCACTTAGAGTTGTAAACTATAAAAGCCATGTAGACAAAAATCTATTGACTTTTGGACCATGGGTCATATGAACTTTTTGACTTGTATTGGCTCCCACTATTACCCATGTCAATAATGACTCCCATAACGTTTACACATTTTGCAAGATTCTGTTTCAAGATCTTTTGCTTCCCGCGATACTGACGAGAGATATTATTTTGTAAAAATGTAACCTGCCTCCAAAACCTTCTAAAGAGCAGAACTGTCTTGACCTCGATATTTCTTGAACAGCGGGAGGTAGCAGGGGGTGGGGGACGCTGATAAATGGTAGTAATTTCCAAAATTATACGCCATGTTTATGTTTCCAAAGCAGCATTTTGATTATCTTATGCAAGTTTCTACAGGCCTTTAGTGGTCGTTAATTTTAGGATTGACCATATCAGGCTGGACAGCCACATGTGCATGAACAAGTACACATTGGCATATATTCCCTTTAGTGGATACACGTGCAACTACGTCCTGTTATAGTAAAGCAACATGTCGGCCTCTCCAGCATGCCCTTCTTTGCCACGTTTTAAATTTAAAATCGCCCGCTTTCCCACAACCGTTTAGTCCTTATACAACAGTCCGTTGTTTTTCCTGCGGGACATAAAATTAAATTTGTTGACCACCGTGTCCGTAAAACGCTTAATGGTGCCGACACTGCGACTTTTTCGCGCCCAGTCAGTTTTAATATTTCATAAAGCCGGTCTATTAAGATCGAACTCGAAAAAGTTGAGATCGCAGATGTGACGCCATCCACCGTGCATTATGCATGTCGCTCATCGATATTGTTATCACGTTAGCCATGAAAACGTGTCAAAGAAATTGGCCATAGTGTTTTCATGTCCCAATTATGTTAAAGTAGCGTGCTTCTTGCGTCCATCGTAAGAAAGATTTGCTAAAAGAAGATGAATTTAGAATCAGTGGCGAGTCAATATCAGTTTGCTCAGTAAATGGATACTAGATGAAAAACCTGTGCTTTAAGCATGCACTTTCTGGACTTGCTCTAATATACTAAGTGACATATAAATCCGAACACCCAGTTTAAATCGTTTTATTTTAATAAAATTTTGTAATGTAATGAAGCATAATAAGTAAATGATAAAAATTTCAAAACGATTGCACTGCTTTAAAGCCCTTTGACCTTTAATAATGTGTGGATGCACCCTGATGTGCTACGCATTCTCCAACGCGCCTAGGCATGCTTCTGATCAGGTGGTCAATGTCCTCCTGTGGTATCTCATTCCAGGCAACCACCAACTCCTCTCGAAGTGCTTCTAGAGTCTGAGCAAATTGAGCAATCTCCTACCCATCATATCCCACACGTGCTCAATTGGGGATAAGTCGGGAGATCTTGGTGGCCATAAGCTATAGCACCCCAAACCATAACTCCAACAGTGTGATGAACACGTCTTTCAACAAAAAACTGTGGATTCCTCCTTTCACCACGTCGCCTTCTAACCCTGGCACGACCATCGTGCATGCCTAAACAAAATCGAGACTCGTCACTAAAGACAATACTGTTCCATTCCTGATCCCAGAGTGACCGTTGTCTGCACCACTCAAGGCGATTACGTCGGTGTTCTCGAGTTAAAGCGAGGACCCAGTGTGGCCCGTATGAAAACAAGCCAAAACTTCTCATTCGTCGGTAAACACTTCGCATGCCAATAGGTCTTCCGTAGTCTGCAAACCATTCATTTGCAATGGACCTGGTAGTGGAGAAACGGTCCCTTAAGGGCAATAATATTAGGCGGCGATCTTCACGGTCTGTTGTTCTACGGCGGCGTCCAGTGCCCCTTGCTCTTTGCGTACGGCCTTCTCGAAGCCATGCCTGACAACACCTAACCACAGTGTCTACACTTCTTTGCACTGTAACTGCAATTGCCCGAAAAGAATGTCCAGCTTCCCGAAGTCCCACTATACGGCCCCTATCAAACTCACTAAGTTGACGAAATCGTACAGGTCTCCGTACTCTAGGCATCGTAACCGATCGTAAAGGATGTCAAGAACCAAAATCCGCCAACGTTGATTCTTTACTGCGGCTGAAATATTTCCACTTGTTATTTACAGTAAGATAAATACATTCACCAACTTTTATTAAAATAAAACCATTTAAACTGTGTGTTCGGATTTATATGTCACTTAGTATACTAGCAAAGCTTCTGGATCCTCTTCACCAGGAGCGAAGTGCATAGTGAGGGAAAATAGATCGATCGCTGCGCAGGCAGGGACCAGAAAAGTAAACATCGTCGGCCTGATTACGTCATGGTCTCTATGATGAAATCTGCGTCATATGGGGTCAACTGAGGCATGGCAATGGTGCAAATATTTTGTCATTTGTCTGATCAAAAGAAAATTGTCAGTTATAAATTGAAATTGGTCGTGAGCTCCAATCAACTGAATGAAATTTTTATTTAACGCCTGTTAAGCATAAATATTTCTGTCCGATATCCGCTGGTTGGTGCTGTTATTCTGCACCCAGCGAATGATGATGGAAAAATCATATACAGGGTGGCACATCGAAAACGAAGCAGTCGCATTTACTGGCAGCTCGGTCTTTTTTGGAAAAACGCTCAGACCCGTCGATTTTGTTTTCGACGGGGAACACGAGTTTGGCAGAAAATCACGTTAACACGTGCAGCCCCCTGGGCGGGGGTGACAACAACTCTAAAATCTTAAATGGAAAGGGGGGTCGAGTGATACCTTATTTTAAAGGTCTTTCAATTCCCTTTGTAATGATGTTAAATACAAGAGCTTCAGTTCAGCAGTTTTGAAGATTTATTGACTTAAAGCTTAAAGTAGACTTTAATAGGTGCATCAGATTAGTTTGTACTACTTTCAGAAGAAATTTCACTAAAAGAATTTACTTAATAAGTAAATGCTTTTCTTCACTACGCCCATGGTTTGTTTATCATTTTGTTGTTGAAAATAGCTATTGGAGCGTTTTTTGTGGCAAAAAAGTTATTTCTTGAAGAAAGATTAAGGAAATATCTCGTACTTATACTAAGTGACATATAAATCCGAACACCCAGTTTAAATGGTTTTATTTCAATAAAATTTTGTATAAGTACTTAATGAAGCATAATAAGTAAATGATAAAAATTTCAAAATTATTGCACTGCTTTAAAGCCCTTTGATCTTTAATAATGTGTGGATGCACCCTGATGTGCTACGCATTCTCCAACGCACCTAGGTATGCTTCTGATCAGGTGGTCAATGTCCTCCTGTGGTATCTCATTCCAGGCAACCACCAACTCCTCTCGAAGTGCTTCTAGAGTCTGAGGAGGACGTTGCAAATTGAGCAATCTCCTACCCATCATATGCCACACGTGCTCAATTGGGGATAAGTCGGGAGATCTTAGTGGCCATGGTAACAATGTGACATCATTATGTTGAAAGAAGTCTATTGTGACTCTTGCAACATGTGGTCGGGCATTATCTTGTTGGAAAGTTGGATCTGCCAGGGTGTTAAGATAGGGTAAAAGATGGGGTTCTAGAACTTCGTGGATATAACGCTGCGCGTTCATGTTACCTCTGATGAAGATTAAAGGTGACCTGGAACCATAAGCTATAGCACCCCAAACCATAACTCCAACAGTGTGATGAACACGTCTTTCAACAAAAAACTGTGGATTCCTCCTTTCACCACGTCGCCTTCTAACCCTGGCACGACCATCGTGCATGCCTAAACAAAATCGAGACTCGTCACTAAAGACATTCCTGATCCCAGAGTGACCGTTGTCTGCACCACTCAAGGCGATTACGTCGGTGTTCTCGAGTTAAAGCGAGGACCCAGTGTGGCCGGTATGAAAACAAGCCAAAACTTCTCATTCGTCGGTAAACACTTCGCATGCCAATAGATCTTCCGTGTTTTGCAAACCATTCATTTGCAATGGAACTGGTAGTGGAGAAACGGTCCCTTAAGGCCAATAATCTTAGGCGGCGATCTTCACGGTCTGTTGTTCTACGGCGGCGTCCAGTGCCCCTTGCTCTTTGCGTACGGCCTTCTCGAAACCATGCCTGACAACACCTAACCACAGTGTATACACTTCTTTGCACTCTAACTGCAATTGACCGAAAAGAATGTCCAGCTTCCCGAAGTCCCACTATACGGCCCCTATCAAACTCACTAAGTTGACGAAATCGTACAGGTCTCCGTACTCTAGGCATCGTAACCGATTGTAAAGGATGTCGAGAACCAAAATCCGCCAACGTTGATTCTTTACTGCGGCTGAAATATTCATTTTTAGAGCGTTAGTGAACCAAAAAAAAGCAGTATAAAAACCGGAATGTCCAACTGATAAGGCTGAAGATAAATACATTCACCAACTTTTATTAAAATAAAACCATTTAAACTGGGTGTTCGGATTTATATGTCACTTAGTATATAAACAATTACAAGAATCCCAACTGGCATTTTGTTAATATGGACTACCACACAAGGAAAAGTTAGATACCTATATTTGTCAAATAGACCTTTGGCCATCATTAAACCTTTAAAACTACTGAACTGAAGTACATTTATTTTATATCATTATAAAGGGAATTGTAAGACCTTTAAAATAAGGTATCACTCGACCCCCCTTTCCATTTAAGATTTTGGGGGGTGTCACCCCCGCTTAGGGGTCTGCACGTGCTAACGTGATTTTTTGCCATACTTGTGTCGCCTTCGAAAACAAAATCGACGGATCTGAGCGTGATTCAAAAAAAAATGAGCTGACAGTAAATTCGTCTGTTTGTTTTTCGATGCGCCACCCTATATGTAACAACATAGCCCCTCTGAGAAGAAACTTAGCTACGAACATGTCTGAAAAAAATAGTTGTATCTAATCAGTCAGACAGGCCTATACAATTAGTCCTTTACCCAATGCTTTTTCTCTACAACGCCTGTGTAAAAAATATTTCTGTTTTACGGGAAATCTACGTTGTGTGACATAGGTCCAATAGATGCGTAGAATTATAGTGTAGGTAAACTAATGCTAAGCAATTATTAAGATAATCCCTCCCTCATCCTAAGTTATTTACCCGACAACAAATCAAAAATCTCTGAAACATCAAAAACTAATTTTGAGCGATTTTAATTTTTTGCCCATATCTCGGCCGCCTCTGGATCGATTTTCAAAAACTACAAAGGTTTCTCATCTGTGGCATTAAAATTTAAACAAATAATACTAAGGATTACCGGACAGAATGACGAAAATGAGTGACATTGTTTTTCGTAATGGACATGTGATGTAACACCAAAGACAGCTTTGCGATTTCAATACTTCCTCGCCAGTTTCCATGGGAAGTAAACATGTGTATCTTTAAGGTCTCATATGGCGCGTTTTCTTCAAAAATCGTGTGCTCTTACATATATTCTGAATTATTTCCAGACCTAGATCACAACGGTATGTCAGGACAAACTGAGCGCCGTATTTAAAGCTGTCACTGAAGCCTACGTAGAGACAGTCAAGTGGGTCAAATTATCTCGTCAAGCCGCAGGTGTACCTGGAAAAGAGTAAGGTATATCTATGATACCCTCCATACATTACAATACATACTTCGTCTTTCGAAAACCATGGTATACAGAGTGTTTCAAATTCGACCCTTATCATTGGGATCTCGTAAACTGTAAGAGATACGAAATCGATTAAATTGGGGCAAAATTGCGTAATTAGGTAATCAACAAAATGCCGCTTAGAAAGTTTCGAAATACAAATTACCGAACTTTTCCAAAATAGTTTTAGTATTTTCTTGACTTCATTTGTAGCGGGATTCCAAAAAAACTTGCAGACGTTTCGTCTCTTATCCGCCAGTATTAAACTTATTTTTTCTTATGGACGCGATATTGGATTTTTACCCCTGCTGAAAAGTTTTTAATTCTAGTCTAAAAAATGTATAATACCTCATACATTGTCATTGTCAAACCTTAGTTATTCCAAAAAGCAGAATTTTCTAAACAGACCCTGAAACTATTATACAGGGTGTCCCGAAAAAAGTGTGCAATATTCTACCAGCGGTTTCTAGAGCTTAAAATAGGAAGAAATAAACATAGGTCGCTACGGTCTTTTAAAGGGGCTCCCCTGAAGACGGTTTTTCCTTAATATTTCCGAAACGTGTTGAGATAAAGACATAAAATTTGGTATTCTAGCCTAGTTTTTTATGCTGGATTTAAAAATATTAACAATTTTAGACAGTTTTGTTTGGAAGCGTAACAGGGACGGACTCAGATTATTTTAGACCCAAAATTTTTGAAATTCAATTTTAGAATTTGAAAATTTAGGGTTTTCTACATAAAAAAGGTATGCTTATTGCATATCGATAAATTGTGCCATTTTTGAATAAAATCAAACTAAAAAATTTGTTACATGATAGGAAATGTACTGCGAATTTAAATGAATTGTTAAATAATTAGCAATGGAAACGAAAAACCTAATTTAATCATTGGTAAATATTACATAAATATACTAAGTGACATATAAATCCGAACACCCAGTTTAAATGGTTTTATTTTAATAAAATTTTGTATAAGTACTTAATGAAGCATAATAAGTAAATGATAAAATTTTCAAAATGATTGCACTGCTTTAAAGCCCTTTGACCGTTGAAGTCGGGAGATCTTGGTGGCCATGGTAACAATGTAACATCATTATGTTGAAAGAAGTCTATTGTGACTCTTGCAACATGTGGTCGGGCATTATCTTGTTGGAAAGTTGAATCTGCCAGGGTGTCCAGATAGGGTAAAAGATGGGGTTCTAGAACTTCGTGGATATAACGCTGCGCGTTCATGTTGCCTCTGATGAAGATTAAAGGTGACCTGGAACCATAAGCTATAGCACCCCAAACCATAACTCCAACAGTGTGCTGAACATGTCTTTCAACAAAAAACTGTAGATTCCTCCTTTCACCGCGTCGCCTTCTAACCCTGGCACGACCATCGTGCATACCTAAACAAAATCGAGACTCGTCACTAAAGACAATACTGTTCCATTCCTAATCCCAGAGTGACCGTTGTCTGCACCACTCAAGGCGATTACGTCGGTGTTCTCAAGTTAAAGGGAGGACCCAGTGTGGCCGGTATGAAAACAAGCCAAAACTTCTCATTCGTCGGTAAACACTTCGCAGGCCAATAGGTCTTCCGTGTTCTGCAAACCATTCATTTGCAATAGACCTGGTAGTGGAGAAACGGTCCATTAAGGCCAATAATCTTAGGCGGCGGTCTTCACGGTCTGTTGTTCTACGGCGGCGTCCAGTGCCCCTTGCTCTTTGCGTACGGCCTTCTCGAAGCCATGCCTGACAACACCTAACCACAGTGTCTACACTTCTTTGCAATCTAACTGCAATTGCCCGAAAAGAAAGTCCAGCTTCCCGAAGTCCCACTATACGGCCCCTATCAAACTCACTAAGTTGACGAAATCGTACAGGTCTCCGTACTCTAGGCATCGTAACCGATCGTAAAGGATGTCAAGAACCAAAATCCGCCAACGTTGATTCTTTACTGCGGCTGAAATATTCATTTTTAGAGCGTTAGTGAATTAAAAAAAAGCAGTATAAAAACCGGAATGTCCAACTGATAAGGCTGAAAATTTTTTCACTTGTTATTTACAGTAAGATAAATACATTCACCAACTTTTATTAAAATAAAACCATTTAAACTGGGTGTTCGGATTTATATGTCACTTAGTATACATATTTGTATTGCAACATAGCTAACAATTAGGCAAAAACAAAAGAAATAAATTTTTTCTACGAACGAAATTGAAATTTGTTTAAAAAAGAAGAAATACAGTTGGATATACTTAAAACTAGGTTTACAATCAGTAATAATTTGTTTTTTCGTAGGGGACGTTTTTTAAAAAACGTATTCCAGGGACCCAGTTGCATTTGAGTATTCCTATTACAGAAACATCTTCAAACGTTAGTTATAACATTAGCGATCTTTTTTTAGGTCGGTCGTAGGTGGTGGACGGTCTGACTGTTGAACGCGGATTTACCACCCGGCGGATCTCTAACGCGGTGTCAGAATATTTGCATGTTGCATGCACACCTGTTCTTTGCTAGAGTCCGTGTGGCCTCCCACTTTCCCCTGTGTCACATTACAGCTCCACCTCACCGACCGGTGTTTAGGCCTGGTGCCTTCGTCGTGGTTCAAAAAAGACAGAGTGATGGAGATAGCTGAAATGGTGTTTTTGACGAAAAAGTGCCTTTTCGAACATTTTCGTTATCACCGCAACTTTTGTGTAGGACGCAAAAAATATTCTAGAGCAATCGAAGCTCATTCAGCCTCTTTGACACCTTAGTAACGTAGCATCGTGCTAATAAATTGATCGAAAGCGCTGTCGCGCCATGTATAATGTATACCTGACGGCGACACTATCTGAGACCATCTTCAATTTTTTCCCTTCATCCAGGCGCAAGTTATTTGCTCTTAATAGACCGGCTGCTCATGAAATATTAATACACATACGTGCGAACCAGCGCATTGCGATTCTCGCCCTCCGAACACTTTAAGAGCCTACTGGAATAATAATAATTGATAGTAAGAGTTATATAAAAAGATTGTGCAGGCAAGTGTACAACTGTACATACTCGTTATATACGGTGATTCCAGATCATTCACGGTACAGTTTAAACAAAACCTGGCTAATATACAAGGTGTTTCAGTTTATTGTTGCATAACGTTAAGATTCGATAGAACTTTTAAAATTAATGCATAAAGTCTATATAAACATGGGTCGAAAAATGCGTGGCTTCCGAAATACAGGGTGTTCAAATTTGCTTTCTAAAATAGTTTTTTTAAATATTTCGAACAATATTTGATGTATAACTGAAAATTGGTAAATGACCGAAAATTTTTTCTTAGTGCAATTTTTTGCTTTTTGAATAAAAAACTGATTCTTCGCACTTTTCAACATAAAAAAGCTCTCTTGTGAATTTTCGTTATAGTTAACCGTTTTTGAGATATTTCGGTTTTTAAGGTTCGATGCATTTTTAAATATTTATGATAAAATAACGTTAAAAAGTCAGTATCTCGATAATTTTTTGAAGTACGCTGTGCCTGCAAATATTTTGAAATTGAAAGCAGAATAAGGTCAAACGTCAATTAGTTGACAGTTAGTTTTGTTGTCTGTTGAAACCTGAAACGTTTTTTTGCAATTGTGAATGCACGAAATTTAGTTTCTTTTACCTGTTTTTTTTTGTAAGTTTTATAAAAATGCCATTTTTATTCTCCAATCAAGAGTTAGCGGATATTCGTTTTGTGTATGGCTTTGTAAATGGAAACGCAGCAGAAGCAGCCAGAGAATACGCACGAAGATTTCCAAACAGACGACATCCAACTCGCTCAGTATTTGTAAGAGTGCATCGCCAAATAATTGAAAATGGTTTTGGAAATCTCCAAACATAAATGTTCGTCAGCGCAGATTTACCCGTATGATTCTGCGTGAGTTTGATAGAGATCCGACCACAAGTGTTAGGAGAGTTTCTGGTGCCTTGGGAATTTCAGCAAGCCATGCTCACCATGTTGTTAAAAATGACCATAGACGTCCTTACCATTTGCAACCTGTGCGAGGACTACAGCCAGGGGACGGAGAACGAAGAATCACATTTTGTCAGTGAATTCTTGATAGAACTGATAATAATAGGGAGTTTTTAAGTAACGTTTTATGGACCGATGAGTCATGCTTCACTAGACGTGGAGTGGTAAATTTTCATAAACAACATATTTGGTGGCATGAAAATCCGCATGCAGTTCGGGAAAGAAATTTTCAGCATGAATTTAGTGTGAACGTGTGGATTGGTATCTACCGTAATCGACTATTTGGACCCTACCTTTTGCTTGCAAGGTTAAATGCTGCGACCTTCTTGGAATTTTTAAAGGCTGAACATGCAAATATGTGAGATGATGTTATGTTAGACTTAAGAAGATTGGCCTGGTTCCAGCTTGATGGTTGTCCAGCTCATTATTCGAGAATAGTTAGAAACTGGCTGGACGAAAATTATCCAGAAAGATGGATCGGCCGTGGAGGACCAGTCGCCTGGCCTCCACGATCCCCTGACCTAAATCCATCAGATTTATTTGTGTGGGGATTTCATCTCACACTATTTTTCATTTTAATTATGCCCTTCATGCCTAAAACATCTAATTCAGGTCTTCTATGTAACATTATCTTATTATATTTAATTAATTTTTCAATAATTTCTAGTAACAAGCTATTAAGTTTATAGTAAATAGGTTACAGCTCCTACAAACTATTTATCATGTTGAACAGGAGACGAGTAGAATATTAAAAATCATTCGCCATATTTTAAAATTCAAGAATCTGTCAAGTAGATATACTGCTGCTTGTCAGTAACCCTTTTTTCATAACTACTAAAAATTCTACCTTTCGTAATTGATATTCTTCCCACATCGATATTCAAAACAAACAATTTAAAATAGTCTTGGTGGGATAGGATTTTTTGCTGAATAAATTAGGAGCAGCGTTGGTTGGTTACTAGCCAGGGGTCAGGTCAGTCTTGGAATGCGTCTCATTATCATTACCATTTCATTAGGTGATCGGTTCATTTATCACGGCCCCAGCCTTCCTCCATGCCTTCTGATTCAACCACATAAACCAATTACCGTTCCGTTCATAATGATTTGGCATATTTTCTCTTCTTGGCTGGACGTGTCCATCGAGCTCAAAGTTTCTTTCATAGATTTATTATATATATTATTGCACTTCCTAAAAATCAACAGAAATTTGTGTCATTCAGAGATTTCCATAGTTTAAATGAAATAGCGTTTGAACAAGATCTCAAGAGTTTTCCATGGTGGCATATTATGTCGATAGATGACATTGAAGATAAAATTAACTTTTTAACAGATAGTATTTTATGTTTATTTAATGTTCACTGTCCAAAAAAGGTAGTGCGTGTAAACAAAGCTCCAGCTCCTTGGTTGGATGATAATATTAAACTTGTATTCAAGCAGAGGGCTGAAACTTTGTCAAAGTTCAAATGTGATCGTACAGCCGCCTCTTGGCAACAGTATACATATTTCAGAAATCGTGCATTAACGCTCGTGCGAAGAGGAAAAAGAGATTATTTACAAGCTGTTCAAAATCAGGATATAAAAAAGTTTTATAAGACCCTAAAGACTTTCAAAGTACAATCTCAGAAAGATTCTACAATTCCCGTGAGCTTGTCAGATCCTTATAAAATAAATGAGGCATTCATTTCAATTTTCGAGAATAGTGATTTGACTTGTGCTGATAACATTGCATATTACCGAGCTAATAAAAATAACTCAAAATTCAAATTTCAATTTAATAAAGTGACTATTGACACCGTTGTTAAAATTATACATAAAATAAAATCAAATTCTAGTGGTACAGATGAAATAACTTTGCATATGATACTACTATGTAGACCTGAAATTGATGTGTACTTAACGCATATTATAAACTGCTGTTTAGAGAGGGGATATTTCCCCAATCAGTGGAAACGCGCTATAGTTATTCCGCTACCTAAGTGTTCTGACCCTACTAACTTTGGTCAACTGAGACCGATCAGTCTACTGCCAATTTTTTCTAAAGTATTGGAACGCGTTGTTTACGAGCAGCTCTGCGCCTACTTATATTGTAGCAAAACTATTCCATCTAAACAATCTGGATTTCGACAAGGTCATAATACAGCTTCGGCACTCTGCGATTTAACAGACAAGATAACAATGGCACTTGATAACCAAAAAGCAGTAGCTCTTATACTTCTTGACTTTACTAAAGCATTTGACACCATTAATCACTCAGTTCTTGTATCTAAATGCAGTTACTATGGATTTTCTGAAAAACCTCTTTCATTTATTCAAAACCTACCTTGAAAATCGGTATCAAAAAGTTAGTCTAAATCAACAGTACTCTACTGAACAAAAAATTTGTTCTGGTGTACCACAGGGATCAGTCTTAGGACCGCTATCATTTTTATTATATATCTCAGATTTAGAAACAGAGATAAAATC
The DNA here is from genome assembly GCA_963669975.1 of Acanthoscelides obtectus. Taxonomy (NCBI): domain Eukaryota; kingdom Metazoa; phylum Arthropoda; class Insecta; order Coleoptera; family Chrysomelidae; genus Acanthoscelides; species Acanthoscelides obtectus. The sequence goes on from CAVLJG010000010.1 coordinate 17,619,398, forward strand.
ATGCAGCATACAATTTTTTGCAGATGATACTCAAATTTTCTATTCATTTAGGAGTAATGACTTGCAAACGGCAAATAATAAAATTAATCAAGATCTTGTCCAAATTGAAAAGTTCAGTAGTAGTCATAATCTTCGTTTGAACCCTTTGAAGACAAATATGTTAGTATACGCAAATAGATCAAAAAAGAATACCTTAAAAAAGGACATAGACATACATTTAAAAGGTAATAAATTAATTCCTGTGGATCATTCGAAAAACCTATATAATGGATGATGACTTAAAATTTGTTGCATACGTGAACTATCTAATTACTCAGTGCTACGCTATTCTCAGAGTTTTATTTGCAAATAAGGCTATATTACATAAATCTGCGAGAAAGCAATTGTGTGAATATTTCGTATTTTCAAAGATATCGTATTGCTTAGTGGTTTACTATCCCTATTTAGATATTATAACAAGAAATCGTATTCAAAGTATTATGAATACATGTTGCAGGCTTGTAAATGATCTCAAAAAATATGATCATATATGGAATGCCATTAATGAACTCAAATGGATGAAAATTGATAAAATGTATAAGTACCAGCTCCTAAATCTGACTCATAAGGTTCTTTATTCAAAAACACCGTCATATTTAGTAAACAAATTCATACGTAGAGGGAATATGCATCGTATTAATATTAGATATAGAGAGACTTTTTCAATTCCACGCCACAGCACTTCTCTATTTCAGAATTCATACATTTACAATGCGGTCAAATCATATAATTCTTTAGACCGCAGATTAAAAGAAACCAATCCATTATCCAAATTCAAGAAAAAAGTGAAAGAAGTTCTTCTTGATCAGCAGCGAAGTCGGTTGTAACCCATAAGTGTCCTCACATTTTCCTTATGTATTTACTTGGATTATTCGTTATTGTCTTTTTTTTACATCTCGTATTGTTAAGATGTTGCAATTACAGCATATCAACCTATTTTCATTTCAATGCAAAATAAGTCTATAACGCATAGGTGGCTGTGAAAAATAAAAGCCATGACAATTGTATTTAATAATCACAGCTGTCAGAATACGTTTAAAATAGTTTTGGGTAGTTAAGGTCTTCAAAATGGGTAGAGGAAAGGTTATTAGTGAGAAAATTCTGTTACTGATAATTAAATTTTTTTATTCTGGGAAATCAAACTCAGAAATTGCAACTTTGTTAGACTTATCGCGGTACAGTCTGAGAAATATTGTTAGAAGATATAACGTAACTGGTTCAGTTAATATTAAGCCACGATATGTGAAAAAAAGTAATATCACAAATACCGACCGAAGAGCATTAAGAAGAATAATCGTGAAACACAGGCGTGCCAATTATTTACAATTAAGTGCTCTGTGGAGTGACGCTGTTGGAAGGAGAATTTCGAGGTCCACAACTCATAGAGAGGCCCACAAACTGGGATTTAGCACTTGCAAGGTAAGTTTTCTTATAAAAAAAAGTGAAGTAAAAACCCTAAAGTTGCACAACTTGTTTATAGGCCAAATAAAAGCCACTATTAACTCCACTGCAAAAGAAAAATCGGCTTAGATGGGCAAAAGAACATAGACAATGGACACATCAACAATGGTGTGCAAAACAATGGAGTGATGAGGCCCGATTCGAAGTTTGTGTTGGTGACAGTCGCAGTAGAGTTATTCGCAAAAAAATGAAGCATTCCATGTTGACTGCCTGAAGAGAAAACTGAAATTTCCAGCATCCGTTATGGTCTGGGGCAGTATGTCATCAAACCGAGTAGGAAAACTTCATTTTATTGACGGAAACGTGGATGCAAACAAATATTTTTCAATTTTAGAAGAATCGCTTTCACCAGTAATGGAAGAATGTTTGACATCCGGCCAAGATTTTGTGTTTCAGCAAGATGGTGCAGCGTACCATACCTCAAAAAGGCTATAAAATGGATGGAAGAAAATAATGTACCACTTTTGAAATGGGTTTCTAGCAGTCCAGATCTGTTACCTATTGAAACTTTGTGGCACGATATGAAAAAGGTTCTACGACAACATCCTGCTCGCACAATCACCGAACTGAGACAAAAGCTTCAAGAAATATGGGATTGTTTTACACCAAATTTTTGCCAAAACTTGGTTAACACTATGCCCCAAAGAATTTCAGCCGTAATAAAAAATAAAGGTGATGTTACGCAATGGTAATCTTTAAATTGTTGCTTTGTTAACTTCGCGCATTTATTCGCACATTGTTTATTAGTTCAGATGTTCTATTAGTTATAGGTCTAAGTGATTTCAAATATATGTATATGTTTTACGACTAGAGTGTATCTAAAATGTTTTTGAGAAAAAAAATTGTTTTAGAAGTAAATAGTTTCGTCATGTTTAGTTTATAAAGGCATATTTTGGTACAAATCTTGAAGTGGGCCAGCTGAAGTGGGAAGGGGCTCGTATATGCATACATACAAGGCAATTATCCGATTTTTGCTTTTTGCAAACTAGTAAGATGTTATCATAGCGAGTCGAGGATTTAATAAATCAGTACATTTGAAAAGAGTTCAGCAGCTATAACAAAGAGTTTGTTGTTTATTTATATTTCTGAACATTAGCTCGTTCCTTTCGAATTTAATGAGCTAATTTTTATGTAACGTTTTTGAATCATAATGATTAAAGTTATCGGTCGGCATTTGAAATATTACTTTTTTCAAATATCGTGGCTTAATATTAACTGAAACAGTTACATTATATCTTCTAACAATGTTTCCCACACTGTACCGCGATAAGTATAACATATTTGCAATTTCTGAGTTTGATTTCCCAGAATTAAAAAATTTAATTATCAGTAACCGAATTTTCTCACTAATAACCTCTACCCATTTTGAAAAGGTTAACTACCCAAAACTATTTTAAACATATTCTGATAGCTGTGATTAATGAAAATAATTGTCATGGCTTTTATTTTTCACAGCCACCTATGCGTCATAGGCTTATTTTGCATTGAAATGAAAATAGGTTGACATGCTGTAATTGAAACATGTGTTATTTTTGCTGCAAATTTGATTAGGGAGTGATAAAGTTGGTGTTTTCTACTATATACGTATATTATCAGAATATTCATTGTTAATATCTTAAACCTATAACACCCTGCTACATTTTTATTATTTGTGTTTGATACGAAAAAAACTAAGATTTCAATAGTTGGGCCAACTGAAGTGGAAAGGGGCTCGTAGTTAGTAGTTATGCTAATAGACTCTGTTATTATTGAAAATTTTGATGCCCACGAATTTTCGACTCCAACTGATTTCTTGACAAATGTCATAGGAGATCAGATTTTAGAATGATTTGAATAATCACACCCTATACTTCTACCCCACGCTTAGAGAACGTATTAACATATAAAAACAAGAATGTTCTGCCAAAGACTCGAGTTTTCTAACAACCTTACTATTGTCGGGTTGACATTCTAGTCCAAGTCCTTCCAGGTCTATGGCATTTTGTTGTATGCGATTCCATTACTAGAAAGTATATAGACATATATTTATGTTTTAATGAAGCAAAAATTCCACGGTGGTCATGAAAAAGGAATAAAATATAATTGAAATGGGTTATGATGCTGGTAAGTGAAGCAACTCGGGAAACATATAATTTCAACTACCTTCGTTCATCTCTGAATGGCCATGTTTGCCAGAAGAAAATCGCAGTTAAAGTTTAATAAATACTTACCGTTTAATGAGCCAGTAATTATGCTTATTCTATTTATATAAATGCGATGTGGTTTTCCTTAATATTTTTTATTTGAGATAGGTTAAAAAAATGGTTTGTATACTGTAAAGATTGTTGAATCTATCGCCATAAATGGCTTGATGTTTTATAATAGATCGCAACATTGCTTCACTTCTAGACTGTTAGTGGTTATTTAATTCTTCGATTATTTATTGAGTTAGGAGATGATGGATATAATTATTTTCCAAGTTGATGTCACAACCGAGAGTACAATCGATTCGCGTTTGATTACTGAGGCAGGAAAAGAAAACTCGAGAGCGGATCTAGAGGGGCTCTTAGATCTTTTAAGAATTCAAATTCTGTGATATAATGTAATATTGTAGCTGTTATTTCGTTCAAAAAAGTGCAATAAAATCTAGCGTGCCATTTCATGACAATCTAACATATACCCTATTTCACGAGTATCGATCAAGCTTTGAGGTCTACTGAGGTGAACAGCTGATCAGCAAGTGACATTTTTGTGTTAGTCTACAATGTTGTCAATAATGAATCGGATGTAAATCTAGTGAAACCTGTTTATAGCATTTTATTTTTTGTATGCAAATGAACTTTTATAAATAAAAGAGCTGTTAGCAAGTACAGAATGAATCTGTAGTGTACAAAAAATCAAAACAAAATTCTGCTCTGTGTACCTGGTGTCGACGGATCCGTCAGAATTACGAGTATGCGTCCTGTGCCAATATGGGGAAATTTTGACATATTACTAGATAATTAGCAGTCGTTGTAACGTGATGGATACTCAGGAAATAGGGTATAAGACAGAAACAGGCGAATAACCTAAAATAAATTGGTGTAAACGTCAAAGCCGTTGAGGTCGCGCTTTTCGCTTATCTTTCAAATTTTCAAATTTATTTCCCTTCAAAGATGTGCGCGGTCCTAAAAGGAACCTATTTGACTTTCCAGCGATTTGGTTTACAAGTTATTGATGTCTGGTCAAGTGCTCTCGAACTGTTTGCCATCGTTGCCGATACGCAGTTGCACTTTTTTACACGTTGACTCAACGGCAATTGTAATTTAAGCAGATTCTTTATGATATCTCCGTAACGAAACGAATACAGATATCGATCTGTGGTTTCCGCTACTTTATAGGATTTTCCATGCTCCTGGCGATCAAAACTGGCCACCAAGATCGTGCGATCTAACGCCAATGGACTTCTTCCTCTGGGGCTATGTGAAGAAAAAGGTGTATGCGAACAAGCCACAAAAAGGCAGCAGCGGTGGCCGCAGTAGCTTCGGTCTCCTGATCAGTCGCCGTGCGCTGTGCGGGTTCGAGTCCCGTCCCAGGAGACATTTTTCTCTTGGCTATGGATGTTGTGATTGTCCGTAGGTGGTAGATGGTCTCTGACTGTCGAACGCGGAGGTACCACCCGGCGGATCTCGTAGGCGGAGCCAGAATGTGTTCATGTTGCATGCACACGTGTTCCCACGCCAGAGTCCGTGTGGCGTTCCCCCTTTCCCATGTATCCCCCATAGCCCCACGGTACTCAATGGGTGTTTAGGCCTTAGGCCTTCGTGGTAGTTGGAGTATAAAAAAAAAAACAAAAAAAAAAACACCTTAACACGTTCGCGGACACTCTATGTGGCTAGTGTGTGCCTAATGAGGCGCTGACGCTATAAGCCGCACTAGTCAGTGTGCCTATTGGGACAGTGACGGCACTTGCCGTCAACTACATATAGTGCTCTAACTTCATTTTGCTGTACATCACGTCAATTCTGCGTATATTAGGAGGTTTGGTGTCCCGCAGGACACCTACTGCCAAAAAATAAGTGTAGTAGATTTTTTTTAAGAGGGGGAGGGGTACATCTTCGGACATCGGTAGTCATACGTAAACGTGTTGGCAGTATGAGTCTGTTCGTTATCGAGAGCGGATGTATGCATTCGAGCTACAGCAAAATGGACGATAAATATAGAAAGCAGTGGATGCGCTGGTATGAAGAGTGTGAGAACGAAGATGAAAGCAGACATGATCCATATAGTACAGATGACTCCATTGCTGATCCAGAATATATGCAACAGGACTCAGACTCTTGTACTGATTCAGAATACGAGAATATTCCAAACAATGATGCGCATTTTCCCATACACATTAGTTACGTTTATTTGTAAATTTTAGCTGGAACATCACTAAAAAAGCGTAAACGGAAAGAACCTAAATCAAAAGTTGATTTGCCGTCAGGACATGTCGATAGCGAGAGCTCTGATGATATCGATGTTCTATTAGATCCAGACAACGATGAACAAAAATGGGAAGATAACATAATCGATTGTTTAGAGTTTTCCGTTGATTACATATCAGTTGGTGTGAAAGAACAGCTAGTAAGCAAGCCTCCAATTGAGGTTTTTGAAAAAATTTGAACTGTGGGTGAATTATTATTTGTGGGCAATAGGCCTAAGTCCAGAAACGAGCGACTCAAGACATTTCAACTTATTTCCGTAAAAGAAATGAAAGGTTTTCTCGGTTTGTGTCTCCTTGCTGGCCAGTTGAAGTTCAAGTCTATTAGGGACATGTTTTTAATGGATCCTCTCAATTATCATCCGATATTCCCGGCTACTATGTCAGGTAGACGATTTGAACAGAGGTGCTTGAATTGTGCAGATGATGAAAATAAGGAGGATAATCTTTATAAAGTTAGTTGGCTTGTGAAATATATCATTAAGTCAAGCCAAAATATGTTTTCTCCGCCAGAAGCCTTATCTCTAGATGAATCACTGTTACTTTTCCGAGGCCGATTACGGTTTCGGGTTTACATAAAAAAACAAGAAACGTAAATATGGGATTAAGTTCTATGAGTTGTGTTCCAATGACGGATATGCCTAAATATAGAAATTTATATAGGTAAATCTAATAGAGAAGATATCAGGGGCAGTTCTAGAATAAATTCTTCAGTTCTTAGGCTTCTGGAGCCATTTCTAGATAAAGGCCACCATATATACATGGATAACTTTTATTACAGTGTCCAGTTATCGGAAATCCTATTGCAAAGGAAAACTCACAGCACGGGGACATTACGCTCGAATAGAAAAGGTAATCCCAAAGAGGTTACTGGAGCCAAGTTGAAATCCGGGCAGCATATTTGGAGAAGAAAGGGAAATGTGTATGTTTCCAAATGGCGCGACAAACGTGATGTCTTATCCATCACGACGGGCTATAAGCCTGAATTGGTTGAAACTGCCAACAGGTATGGTCATAAAAAACCAAGCCATTAATGGTCAGTTGCTATAATGACAATATGTCAGATATTGATCGTGCAGATCAAATGATTAGCTATTATTCATGTCCTAGAAAAACAATCAGGTGGCACAAAAAGGTTATATTTCATCTTCTTGATATAGCTGTCTGGAATTCCCATTATTTATATAATCATAGCCAGAAAGATAACAAGACGTTCAAAGAGTTCCGAAATGATTTAATAAAATCCTTACTTGGGATCTCTCCGGATCAGAGAGATGGAAGGGAATTGGTCAACTTGATGAATAAACAAAGTCTATGCCATCCAAAAAAAGTAGAGAAAATTTGTGCCACGTTTTGGAGGCTATACCTGTGCCAGAAAACAAAAAAGGTAAAAAAAAGATTTACAAACGCTGTAAACAGTGCTACCTAGAACAAAGGAGGAAGGTGACTGCATGGCAATGCCGTGATTGTATAGGAAAACCATCTCTTTGTGTTGAAGACTGTTTTCAGGTTTGACATAAAGCTTGATCGCTTATATTGAAAGCACCTAAGTATTTATTTTGCTGTTTGACAATGAATAAAATTTAAGGAATATGTATTTATTTTGTGTTTGTACACATACTTATTCATAATAAAACTTGTTTCTGTACTGCTCTGGTTATTGTTCATGACTTCAATAGAAAACAGGTAATTTAAATGAGTTAAACAAGCAGCTATTCGCATGCGGCATATGCCGTCAAGTATCCCATGTGAGTGAAATGGGTGCGTAGGGGGACATGACGTCATATACCGCATGATTTTTTTTCATCATATCTGCATGTGTGAAAAATTCCTGTTTGAATGCTATTTGATTCATTTTTCTATGTTTGATATTAAATAATTTATCAACGTGACATTTTGAGCACACCTCAACATTTCTCAGTGCCCCGCTAGAAAACAGTTCATTGACGTGATATGCCGTCAGTGTCCGCGAACGTGTTAAAGAAGAGATACGGCGCGTTATCGACGAAATAAGCCGCATTTGTGCGAAAACGTTATCCAGAATTTTAAGAAAAGAGTGACCCTGTGCTAGAGGTTTCGTGGTGGCCATTTACCGGTTGTCCTCTTTCTTGTTTAATCGCAACTATTCCTCTACATACTTAACTATAAATACTCGTTTAATTCGAAAAGAAATTGTATTTTTCTTGAAAATTAAATCCGGTGCTCTTATTGACACACCCTTGACAAAGAAGAAAACAACCAAAGTATAAACCTGGAAGACAGATAAATAAAATATTGTCAAAACAGTGTCATGTACAGAAGGTCACCGGTGTTTCCCAATCATCAGGCTGTTTCAGTTTACTGTTGCATAACTTTAAGATGCGATAGAACTTTTAAAATTAATGCATAAAGTCTATATAAACATGGGTCGAAAAATGCGTATACAGGGTGTTTAAATTTACTTACTAAAATAGTTTTTTTTAAATATTTCGAACAATATTTGATGTATAACAGTGACAATTGGTATACAAGGGTTTTTTGGTACAACAAAACGAACCATGGGCATTGTTTTACTGTAGCCGCTAGAGGGCGCTCTCTACTGTACCTGTAGTGTATTAAAATGACCGAAATTTTTTTTGTTAGTGCAATTTTTTGCTTTTTGAATAAAAAAACTGATTCTCCGCACTTTTCTGCATAAAAAAGCTCTCTCGTGAGTTTTCATTATAGTTAGCCGTTTTTAAGATATTTCGATTTTTAGTATTCGATGCATTTTTAATTATTTATGATAAAATAACGTTAAAAAGTCAGTATCTTGATAATTTTTTGAAGTGGGCTATGCCTGCAAATAATTTTGAAATTGAAAGCAGAACATGGTTAAACGTCAATTAGTTGACAGTTAGTTTTGTTGTCTGTTGTAACCTGAAACGTTTTTTTGCAATTGTGAATGCACGAAATTTAGTTTCTTTTACCTGTTTTTTTTTGTAAGTTTTATAAAAATGCCAGTTTTATTCTCCAATCAAGAGTTAGCGGATATTCATTTTGTGTATGGCTTTGTAAATGGAAACGCAGCAGAAGCAGCCAGAGAATACGCACGAAGATTCCCAAACAGACGACATCCAACTCGCTTAGTATTTGTAAGACTGCATCGCCAAATAATTAAAAATGGTTTTGGAAATCTCCAAAAGGATCAAAACATAAATGTTCGTCAGCGCAGATTTACCCGTATGATTCTGCGTGAGTTTGATAGAGACTGGTAAATTTTCATAATCAACATATTTGGTCGCATGAAAATCCGCATGCAGTTCGGGAAAGAAATTTTCAGCATGAATTTAGTGTGAACGTGTGGATTGGTATCTACCGTAATCGACTATTTGGACCCTACCTTTTGCTTGCAAGGTTAAATGCTGCGACCTTCTTGGAATCTTTAAAGGCTGAACATGCAAATATGTGGGATGATGTTATGTTAGATTTAAGAAGATTGGCCTGGTTCCAGCTTGATGGTTGTCCAGCTCATTATTCGAGAATAGTTAGAAACTGGCTGGCCGAAAATTATCCAGAAAGATGGATCGGCCGTGGAGGACCAGTTGCCTGGCCTCCACGATCCCCTGACCTAAATCCATTAGATTTCTTTGTGTGGGGATTTCTAAAAGAAAAAGTGTACCAGACTCCCGTAACCACAAGAGATATGCTAGTAGACAGAATCAGGAATGCATGGGATGAAATAAGGCGTTATTTGAATAATGCTATACCACGTTCGATCATTCGTAGATGTGAATTGTGTATTGAATATTTGGGTTTATCCAATAGCATTTTAGTTGTAAATAATTGATTTAGTTTGTTAAAAATAATATTGGAAAATTAAACAAATTAATATTCTGTTTTTTGTGTTTATTTGGAGTTAGGAATTATTGCTGCGTTTAAAAACACAATCTAAACGACCATCTTAATTACTTGTAATGACCAAATCGAAAATGTAAAAAAAAATATTATTTTCGCATCAATAATTAAAAATGCATCGAACCTTAAAAATCGAAATATCTCAAAAACGGCTAACTATAACGAAAACTCACCGGAGAGCTTTTTTATGCAGAAAAGTGCGAAGAATCAGTTTTTTTATTCAAAAAGCAAAAAATTGCACTAAGTAAAAATTTTCGGTCATTTTAATACACTACAGGTACAGTAGAGAGAGCCCTCTAGCGGCTACAGTAAAACTATGCCCATGGTTCGTTTTGTCGTACCAAAAAACCCTTGTATACCAATTTTCACTGTTATACATCAAATATTGTACGAAATATTTAAAAAAAGCTATTTTAAAAAGTAAATTTAAACACCCTGTATTTCGGAAGCCACGCATTTTTGGACCCATGTTTATATATACTTTATGCATTAATTTTAAAAGTTCTATCGAATCTTAAGGTTATGCAACAATAAATTGAAACACCCTGTATGTTAAAGAAGAATGTGAAATACAAACATGAGATTCCATTGGTCATACAAGCATGGAAGAGATTATACTACCAGTGTTTGAGTAAGTTCCAATGTCGAACAACCAATAAAGCCCAAAAAGGTAAACCCAGTTATCTAGATAGTAGATGATTCCACGAGCTGCCGGTAGCATGGTTCGGTAAACGTCACTGACGAATTTAAGGCATTTAGTTGGCCTGCGGGAGATGCCAGGTGTGATGGCACGGATGCACGTGGCCGATAGCCGATCCATCTCTCGCTAGCCCCGCATTCCTATCTTGATTGCTATCTCCAAACAACTAATTAGAATTTAGATAACATACTCCATCGACCTCCGCATAGTGGTATATTGTTCTTCTACCGGCTCAGTGTGGAGTCCCCAAATTTACCACCCCGTACATCAGTGTCCGTTCGGTTTACTTCTGGGGGTGGTTTTGGATTTTAGGAAGCCTGTAATGTTCTGATTTATCCTGTAGTGATGTTGATGGTGAACATGTGTTGCATCAGCTGCCTAAAGAAATATTATACATGGAGTATATAGAGATTTAAGTTGAAGGACACATATACATTTCCAAAGTGTTTTCGTACAACAGGAAGCTGAAGCTAATTAAGGGGATAGATAAGAAATCTCTGTGTCTTTAAAAGGCTTGCTTGTACTTACATTTGCAGATCACGTATCACATGACGAAAATTTGAGTCCTGAATATAGAATGATCATATTATACGATAAGAGCTCTGTAATATCAAAGCTGGAAGGCACAAGTATGTAGTTGAACATACAGTGGATGCAACAAAAAGGCTAAGCACGGTGTTGGCGGCCTTAATAAGATACTGTGAGCCTTCCATAATGCCTGACAAAGTATTTCATATGCATATCGTGTAATTACAAGGGACTGATAGGAGTACTGAAGAAAGATACAATTTCTCTTTGACAAAAGGGCAAGTGTCATCAATGGATTCGTTTCCAATGTACATATGCTTAGCATCATAATAAGGAAATATCGAAGCAAAATTAATTTCAATTCCGAATTATTTTATCCATATCAAATGGTACCAGAATATTCTTCAACTGGAGGATGAGGCGCTACAATCAAAGAAGTTCCGGTTGTTCTGAAGGTTGAGACTCTTTAGTCAGTAACAACTACGTTTAAAGTAACAAAGCTAATGTTCGGTAAAACACCAGCTAAAAGGTAAAAAAGAAATTGCAGAGGAGTGCTCACTGTTCATTTGTCGTCGATGTTATTCGTCGATAATGTTCTCAGTTGTCGCTGTTAGACTCAAAAGTTCATCTTTAATTTGCAACATATTTAGGTGCTCTACTGTGCCCACCTCAACGTGCCTACGCACATCCTTTATAATGGGTGATTTTTTAAGAGGTATAGGATTTGATTTAAAAAAAAAAACACAAAAAATTTGAAAAAACGATTAAATCTTCATTTGAGTCGATAAAACGGTCGATATAATTTAATGTTTAAAGATTATTTCATGTAAATGTTGGCCGCGGCTCCGCTTTAGATGGCCCATGCGCAAGGTCCAATTTTGGCACACTCTCTCCAACATATCGGCCGGTATCTCACGAATAAATGCTTCAATATTGGCTTCCAGTGCTTCAGTCTTTGCTGGTTTATCCCTGTAGACATTAGCCTTAACATGGCCCCACAAGAAATAGTCCAACGGCGTTAAGTCACACGATCTAGGCGGTCAATTGACGGGCCCCAAACGTGAGATAAACTGTTCACCGAACTCGCCTCTCAATAGGGCCATTGTTTCGTATGCGGTGTGGCATGTGGCACCGTCTTGTTGAAACCACATGTCAGACAAGTCCAGCTCTTCCATTTTGGGTAAAAAAAAGTTTGTTATCATCGCACGGTAGCGCTCGCCATTCACAGTTACGTTCCGGCCATTGTCGTATTTGAAGAAGTACGGACCGATGATGCCACCGGCCCATAATCCACACCAAACAGTGATTTTTTCGGGATGCATTGGTAGCTCTTGCAATGCTTGTGGCTGGTCTTCACTCCAGATGCGGCAATTTTGCTTGTTAACGTACCCATTCAACCAGAAATGAGCTTCGTCGCATAACACAATTTTTCGATAAAAATGTGGATCTTCCTCCAACTTTGCCAGCGCCCATTCACCAAATTGGAGACGTTGTGGGAGGTCGTGTGGCTTCAATTCTGGCACCAGCTGTATCTTATAAGGTTTTACACCCAAATCCTGTCGCAAAATTTTCCACGTAGTGGAGTAAAGGCGCATTTCCACTGAGGCAACATTTAGGCAACATGTAGCATGCGACAATGACGCATGCTACACTCAGTCTTTCAATTGGAACAACATGAAGCAACATGTGGCATGCGGCATGTTGACCACTGTTTTCCAGACGCATGCGTCAGCTTTCTACAAGATTCAGCGTGTCGAACGATGTCGGCTTTTATCCGATAGCCATCGGTTCGGTGCTACATGTAGTTTGCGACATGGAGTGGACTATAGAGAAAACAACTTTGTTTATTGAAGATTATCACAATTCTCCAGAATTATGGAATAATAAAATTGCTGCTTATAAAGACAACAGACTTAAAAATGATAAGTTAAAACAAATAGCGACGAAATACGAATGTACCGTGATTGAAGTGAAAAATAAAATCAAAAATCTACGTTCCGCGTTCCATCGTGAAAGAAAAAAGCTACAGTCAAAGAAAAGTGGCTCATCTCCTCTCACGAAAGGCAAATGGTTTGCGTTTGAGCTTTTGAGTTTTTTACTAGACGTCGATAAACATAGACGAACAACATCAACGGCCAGCGACAACGGAGAGGAATCTGCGGTGAGTTTTTTTTGCACTAAAATATAGGGTCGCACCAGCACCAAATCGATCTTTTTATAGCAAAACTATAGGTACATAATTTTTTACATTACATTTTCAACATTTGCACATGTATAGTTTTCTATAAAAATCCCGATTTGGTTTCTAGTGAGACTACAATCGTAAATATTTTCAAGAAAACATATATTCAATTACAATAGGTATTTATGTTTGTACTAATAGGTATAAAGCTTAAGCATAAAAATCCTGCCAAGGCACACGCCCTTCATCTGATGTAAAAAATCTCATAAATTCTTTTCTAACTTCTTTAGCTTCAAAAGTTGACCTTCGAGCTCTATGTTGTAAATTCAGCACGCCATTGTCGCCTTGGGTAGTAACCCTCCATGATCCTGGGATAATGTTTCCATCTCGTGTTTCATGATCAAATGATCCCTGAGGAGAGTATAGTGGTCTCGACGTTTTACTTCTTCTCAAAAAGTTATGAAGATAAATGCATGTTGTTGTAATGATTTCAGCATTGTCCACATGCACCATAAGTGGTTTCCTAAAGACACGAAACACTGATGCTAGCAATCCAAAAGAATTTTCCAATACTCTGCGAGCGCGTGAATGTCTATAGTTATAGACCCTCTCACAGGAGCCTTTGTCATGGTAGCCGCTGAAAGGTTTCAAGATGTGTTCCTGTAAAGGGAACGCATCATCCGTCAATATAACATAAGGTGATAATCTATTGCTCCCAGGAAGTGACTCCGGAGCCGGTAATGCTAGATTATTATTTGCCAACTTTTTATAAAATATTGTTTCTCGAAATACACCTCCGTCAGATATCCTGCCTTGACAACCAATATTGGCGTATATAAAATTATAGTCGGCATCTGTAACTGCCATCAAAACAATGCTAAAAGTTCCTTTGTAATTATAAAATAAGCTGCCACTGTTTTTTGGGTTTTGCAAGACGATGTGTTTCCCATCACACGCTCCAATACAGTGTGGGTAATTCCAGAGTACTTCAAAATCCCTTGCTATCTTTTTCCATCCATCTTCAGTGTCGGGAATCTGAAAAAAATAAAATCCTATTATCTATTTCATATAATGTTTATATACAGAATTCGAAAAAATTACTAGAACGGCTAATTATGTTATACAAAAGTTGTTTGACTTTCAACAATCTACGCATCCAAAATAAAGTCGAATATACGAAGTGGCTGATAAAGTTGCGAAGCAATAAATTTTGATTTTTTTGAGATAAAATACTCGATTTATTGTTGCAGAATGAAGATGATATTTCGGTCTCCAACACACAAGATACCGAAGCAGAAGTCAGTAATATAGACGGTCACAGAAGCTGTGAAGAGAGAAGGGACATAGTTATTGCCCCTAAGAAGAAGACAGAGAAAAAGAAGCGTTTTATATCTCCTTCCGATCGCGAGGAAGAAGCATATAATATTCTGAAAAGTTCATGCTAAAGAGATGAGTTTTCAACGTATGGAGAGCATGTAGGAAATGAACTGCGGCATCTAAGCCCTAGAGCACAAACGATTGCAAAGCACTTGATCAACAATATATTATATGACGCAAGTATGGGCAAATTTGATGACCAAACTAGCACTCGCACTTCCACAGCTTGTGAAACCAACGAAAGTAATTACAATCAACCATGCTCCGTGGCTTCTGCTAGTTCTCACCAATCAGGATTTTCTGATCACAGCAATATCTATGTACTGCCAACTGACACCTTGAGCAGTGAACCACCCTCCGTGTCATCTGCTTGTTTGCGCCAATCAACCTCTTCTGAATCCAGCAATATTTATGTACAGCCATCTGACAACTTTGGAAACAATAAAGAACAAGATCTTTCGACATTCACAGTACTCTCTGAGTTTTTAGTTTCTAAGCCCTAAACTAATATATTATATAAACGCTATTTTTACGAACAATAAACTATTTAAAAATAAGTCATTGTAATTTTACTTACCCTAACAAAATCATGTAAGACATCGATTAGAGCTTTGCACACCTCTGGAATAATTCGTGAAATGCTTGGTACAGATATCCGGAACAGTGATGCATAGCTGTCGCCGGTAGCCAAATATCTTAATGTTACTAATAACCTAATACGAGTTGGTATCGCTTCACGAAAGTTGGTATCAGATTTTCTTATAATCGGTGAGATCTTCTCTAATAGGTATTCAAAATCTTCTTGACTCATTCGAGTAAAATTTCGAAATAAAGCTTGATCGTCAGCAATCAATTTATTAAGAAAGTCATTCTGTGCTTCTTGACCACCAACATATAATTGTCTCCTCCACCACCTTGGCTTCCTTCTTTTCTTTTTTCTATTCAAAGCTATTACCAGATATGCAGCCGCCGCAACCGTTTGTAAAGACATGATGCCGCAAACTGAAGTTGCCTCTATTGAATTGATTAAGACGCATGCTACACTCATGTACGACAAAGCACATGCCACATAGGGAAACAAAATCCGCATGCGGCATTAATAGACTTTTGGACAACATTGTCGAACGTCAACAAGAGGCGACACTAGGAAACATGTAGCATGCCGCATGTCGTTCACTGTTGCCTCAGTGGAATTGCGCCTTAACAGAGGCCCAATTGCTGCGAACGGCGGCGAATCGACATTTCACGATCATCACTAACACTGGCGGATACAGCCGCAATATTTTCTTCAGGCCTCACTCTACGTCTGCGCGTTGGTGGTTTAATGTCCAATAATGTAAACTGGGTTCGAAATTTAGTCACAACCTTCCGAATAGCCCACAAAGTGGAAGCAGTGCTTGATGCACTCTCTTAACCGAGCATGAATTTTGATAGTAAAATTCAATAATTTGCAAGCGTTGTTCGTTCGTAAGTCGATTCATGGTTGAATTATAGACCAAACTGAACAAGTTTGACAATGACACAAGACACGATTCGCGCGTCATCTGTCAAAAACAGTGTTGCCAAAAAGATACTAGCAAAAAAATCACCCATTACAACAAAAACAAACTCACGCAGCTCGGGATGCAAACATCCAGGCAAATGAGCTGCATACACGCGCGAAGTATCGGCAGCATCTTGAAGATGCTTACCGTAAACCAAAAATCAAATCGATAACTTCTTTATTGCTGTATGAACTGCCAAATTTGTTTTTTTCAAATCTGATTCGTAAACAAACGCTCGGTTATCCCACACACAGCGCGCCATCTGTATTGGGTATGTTGTGTTATTACTTACTAGGAAACTTTTGCTATTCTTGACATGAACTATACATTTTTGTTATCGAAGCAGTCGCGTAGGCAGATTCTTAATTACCTGCTATGGGGAGATTGAAAAACTTCGTTAATCCGACTTTTGAACTATCTAAGGTTAGTAGAACTGGGAAAAGCCTCCTCAGCCTATAAAGGGGCGGTCATATGTTCTGAATGTATGAGCTCGATACGTTTAGGATGGGAGGCCGAAGTCAGGCAAGTCTGTCTGGCAGGCACATCGCGCAACGGCAACATGGAGCAGAGCTCTCAGGAGCAAAGCCGGTTGGCGGATTGATAGACGGTCGTCGGTGCGAAAGGGTCCCGACACTGTCTGTTAGAGAAGAGTAATCGACCAGACGGACATCGGGACTGCCGCACCCCAAACAGATGAGCAGTACTCGAAGATAAGTCTAATTTGGGCCTTGCATTTCTTAACTCTAAACAAATAGCATAGCTCCTTTCAAGCAGCTGAAGACCGATCCCTGAAGAACACCTGCGTTGACATTTGGCATGAAGAGGGATATCTTGCGACCAGAGGAATTACCCTGTTAGTCACTGCATATAAGATATTAGCATTTCAACTAAGGGACAGATTGAGTATATGTGAAAATGAGGTTATAGCAGGTTTTAGAAGGGGCAGCTCTACAATAGACCAAATATTTACAATGAAACAGCTGTTCTACAATACCTATGAACAAAATCTTGGTATACACGCATTGTTCATTGATTTCAAGCAGGCGTATGATTCCATTGACTGAGCAAAATTATATGAAACTATGAGACTGCTAGGAATACCAAGTAAACTGATAAGGTTAGTCAAAATGACAATGAACAAAGTCACATTGGAAGGGAAAACATCTAGAGCTTTTGACGTAACGAGAGGCCTGAGACAAGGGGACCCGCTATAAACAACATTGTTTAACTTTACGCTTGGAGCTATTTTACGTGATTGTGGTATACAAACCTACGGAGTTGTTTACTATAGAAGACATCAGTTGACTGCTTACGCCGATGATATAGCAATAATAACCAGATCCAAAGCAGAACTTGAAAAGACGTTAAGAAGGCTAGAAGAAACTGACAAACGTTTTGGGCTTCATATAAATGAAGACAAAGCAAAATACCTAGAAATGAGAGGAAGCGACGAAGGAAAGTTAACAATAAAAAGTAGCTGCAGAGAAGGTGAATCAATTTGAATATCTAGAGATCACAATAACAGATAAAGCAGAGTAAGATTTAGAAATTGAAAAGGAATAGCAATGGCGGCTTTAAGCAAGATGATAAACTCACGGTGGATATCAAGGAAAACAAAGGAAAGGATATATAAATCGGTTATCCAACCATCAGTACTTTACGGCAGTGAAGCTTGGGTGTTAAGCCAGAAAAACGTATAGAAATTGGAAACCTAGGAAAGAAAAATGTTACGTAAAATATATGGAGGCACAAAAAACAACGATGGTACATGGAGAAAGCGAACCAATAAAGGATGGAGATGTATAACCAACCATGTATAATACAAAAAACCCAAGCTCAAAGAGTGCGCTGGCTAGGACACGTTTACAGAATGCCGTCTTACAGGAATGCCGAAAAAGGTTTGTTTGGAGGAGAAGGCAGTAGAAGAAGAAGAGGAAGACCGAAGAAGCAATGGCTGGAAAGTGTCAAAGAGGATATACGAAGACTAGGCACACCAGACTGAGAGGAAAAGACCAAAAACAGAAAAGCCTGGAAAGAAGTTGTCAAAAAGATAGAAGCCATGGGCCTTCAGGCCTGATGCACCGAATTATATATATATATATATATATAGAGAAAATGATCATGCGGAGAAAAGTATATAACAAAAAGTAGGAAAATAATGGGCAAAATCCGTAAAAAGGAGGAAAGTGGATTCGAGCAGAAAATAAGATAGGTAACCCGAGCGATACGTATTTCTGCTGGTTGGCTTCATCAGGCCCGAGATGAATGCACATATGAAACTACAAAAGTAGATACACATGCCCACACATCCGGATACGGGTGTAACCTGAGGAAACGAAGATGGAGAGGGAAAAAACCACACACGAAGTCCACAACATGATCTTCCTACTTTTTGTTATATACTTTTCTCCGCATGATCATTTTCTCTTTGTAGATCCTTTGGGCTTGAAGTACCACAGCAAGTGGTTATACCCGGCCGCGTAGTTTTGGTTAGATGTCTCCTTGAAAATTCGAGGTCTTCTAGCCATTTTATACTACAATGTGTAGGTTGGCTCTTGTTGTGGACTTCGTGTGTCGTTTTTTCCCTCTCCATCTTCGTTTCCGCAGGTTACACCCGTACCGGATGTGTGGGCATGTGTATCTACTTATGTAGTTTCATATGTGCATTCATCTCGGGCCTGATGAAGCCAACCAGCAGAAATACGTATCGCTCGGGTTACCTATCCTATTTTCTGCTCGAATCCACTTTCCTCCTTTTTGCGGATTTTGCCCATGATTTTCCTACTTTTTGTTATATATATATATATATATATATATATATATATATATATATATCTTGTGGCCAGAGAGGAAGTCAGCCACCTATCTGCAACATGCCGCCGCTCATCGAACGTTTTCGTGATATCACGAGCAACGACGTGAGACTCACCATATGACAGGATGAAGTTACTCCACAGACACGTTACTCAAGCTGGGAGGTTCCCCGTGGAACGTTGTTGCTACCTTACTTATAACAGAAAGCAGAGTTATAGGCCTGTAGTTAGAGCGTTGGTCTTAGATCCTTTTTGTTTTGTGTTATGATTAAGTCACCCGTGTACTTTATGTGCTCCAGCTTTAACAGCATAGCTGATAATTGTGACATTCATCATGATAAAGTCAAAGATATATTAGCTGTATTCAGCGACTACTATTATTCAATTTATAACATTTAAGACATGCAGGTGAGTAGGTGCTATTAATCTTTTTTTTCAGAAACTGGGCGAGCTATAATTGTAGTTCAAAATACTGTAACGAAATTGTATTCAATTACATTATCCTTTAAATGGATGTATCTGTTGGGCAATAAATATATTATTATTATTATTCTGTGTATTATGCTTAAACTTTGGTGTATCTTAAAAAATGTATTGTTTCGTAACATTTCCCAATGCTATAACGTAACGGTAATGGATCCTGTTATCCTAAACTCTGAGTAATAATACGTCAGACGCAAAGCACAACCGACATAGTGTAGCAGCCATGCATATTCGTAGTACGCTGTGCCGTGTGTGGAAGAGAAAAATACTGGACAGGTCGTAATTTGCATTTATGATTAGTACAAGTGCTGGCGCTGGTTACAAGACTGGCCAGTCACGATAGCGCTTACCGCTTCACTGCCCCATATGCCCAATTCAACTCGCCGTTACAGCTATCACGAGTATTTATTATATCCCCAAAGCCTCGCAGAGGTTAGCCAAGTAAATTGCGGAAGAGGGTATCTTTTCTGTTTATAAGAGTTTTGAAGGCAAAGCAGTTCAAGTCATACTAAAATTAAACACACTGTCTGCATAACAACCAGTCCTCATGATACATTTCAAATAAATAATTCATGTTCACAAAGTGCGCTGAGGCAGAAATATGTAAAAAGTGTAGAAAAAAGGAGCGGATAGAGAGCACCCTCTTACTGTCAGGTTGTAGTTCCTCATGTCAAATTACGGATCCTTATGTCAGATTGCGATCTTTGCAAAATGGGATAATGAGCCGTATTCATAAAACAAAGGATATCCTTGTACTTGCAAATTTTGAAGGAAATCCTCTAGATGGTATTTATAATAATTTGAAGGAAATGCTTTTGCCTTTTGAGTATAAACAGATCCTTCAAAGCAGTGACATAAGTAAAAGGATATTCATAATGTTCACCTTATACTTGGCATAGGAAGCATATACTTCAAAAATTCTGAGTGTGGTCAGTAGCAGACTCAACTTCGTAACGAAAGTTGGTCAAGCGATGATGGCAGAAATTCTGGATGTTAGGGATGTTAAAACGTACAAGCCTCGTTTACCTTCACTTGGTCGTGACCTCAAAAAATTGTATCGCTTCGACGAAGTAAATGTACAATGGCTTGCGGACAGATTTTTAGTCGATAATGAGGAAACTCGAGGAGGAGCACCTTCATGTATTCATAAAATGAAGATATGTCTACGCTATCTCGGTGACCCTGGATATCAACAAGGTATTGGTCAGGAACTTGGTGTTAGTCAAGCAACGGTATCTCGAACTGTGGATAGAGTTGTGAACGGCACAGTTGCATAGTCGAACAAATGGATCAAGTATCCAACTACCAACCATGAACTGATGGAGGCCAAGCGTATATAAATTTCCGACAGCAATTGGTGTAATTGATTGTACACATATAGGAATCCTAAAACCAAATCGCCATGGAGATAAGTATATCGAGGGAAAAGGGAAACCAACTTTAAATGTGCAAGCCACTTGTGATGTCAGAGAGATATTCACAAGTGTTGATGTCAGTTGGCCTGGATCAGTGCATGATTCTAGAATATGGAGAAATTCACAGACTAGATCACAACTAATAAATAAAGCAAATGTTGTACTGCTTGGCGATGACGGTTATGGTATTGAGCCATGCCTTCAGAAATCTTACTCCAGGTGCAGAAATAAATTATAATAAGCTTTTAAAACAAGAAAGAGTTATAATTGAACGCTGGTTCGGCCAACTGTAACGCCGGTTTTGCTATCATACAGTATGTTTGCCGCGTAAAGTTGGAAAATGTGCCAAAAATAATTATTGCTTGTATTGTACTCCATAATGTTGCGAAGAGCTTGGGCGATCCTGACTTTGAGTTAGTTGAACACGTCCCAAATGAAGATCATAAGTTACAGGTGGCTTCTGACGCTGCATCATTTCTAATTACGTTTTATAATACTCTTGTTGTAAAATACTCGTTTGGTACTGCGGTAATAGCACTAGACGTTGCAGTTCTTTTGTAGTTAACCCTTTGGTTTCTTCAGTTTCGTATTTCTCTGTTGCTAATTTTCTTTTTGGTAGCAATGTCTTCTGAATTTCTGGCGTTGTAGTACTAGCCGTTTGCTCACTGCGCTCAGTATATATACTAAGTGACATATAAATCCGAACACCCAGTTTAAATGGTTTTATTTTAATAAAAGTTGGTGAATGTATTTATCTTACTGTAAATAACAAGTGAAAAAATTTTCAGCCTTATCAGTTGGACATTCCGGTTTTTATACTGCTTTTTTTTAATTCACTAACGCTCTATAAATGAATATTTCAGCCGCAGTAAAGAATCAACGTTGGCCGATTTTGGTTCTTGACATCCTTTACGATCGGTTACGATGCCTAGAGTACGGAGACCTGTACGATTTCGTCAACTTAGTGAGTTTGATAGGGGCCGTATAGTGGGACTTCGGGAAGCTGGACTTTCTTTTCGGGCAATTGCAGTTAGAGTGCCAAGAAGTGTAGACACTGTGGTTAGGTGTTGTCAGGCATGGCTTCGAGAAGGCCGTACGCAAAGAGCAAAGGGCACTGGACGCCGCCGTAGAACAACAGACCGTGAAGATCGCCGCCTAAGATTATTGGCCTTAAGGGACCGTTTCTCCACTACCAGGTCCATTGCAAATGAATGGTTTGCAGAACACGGAAGACCTATTGGCATGCGAAGTGTTTACCGACGAATGAGAAGTTTTGGCTTGTTTTCATACCGGCCACACTGGGTCCTCCCTTTAACTCGAGAACACCGACGTAATCGCCTTGAGTGGTGCAGACAACGGTCACTCTGGGATCAGGAATGGAACAGTATTGTCTTCAGTGACGAGTCTCGATTTTGTTTAGGCATGCACGATGGTCGTGTCAGGGTTAGAAGGCGACGTGGTGAAAGGAGGAATCCACAGTTTTTTGTTGAAAGACATGTTCATCACACTGTTCCGGGTCACCTTTAATCTTCATCAGAGGTAACATGAACACGCAGCGTTATATCCACGAAGTTCTAGAACCCCATCTTTTACCCTATCTTGACACCCTGGCAGATCCAACTTTCCAACAAGATAATGCCCGACCACATGTTGCAAGAGTCACAATAGACTTCTTTCAACATAATGATGTCACATTGTTACCATGGCCACCAAGATCTCCCGACTTATCCCCAATTGAGCACGTGTGGGATATGATGGGTAGGAGATTTCTCAATTTGCAACGTCCTCCTCAGACTGGGTGTTCGGATTTATATGTCACTTAGTATAGTTAACTTGCTTCTTCTTGAACACTACCAATCTGAATGGCACCTCTAATTTTCCCAATTGTAGGATTACAGTCACCTCTCATAGCTCTCAAATTTAGGTACAAATTTAGTTTCGATCGACAGCGAAAGCGAAACTTTCAACCGAGGATTATGATATAGGGTATGGGAGGTTGGTACCGCCAAGAAAAAACAAACTTATCAAATACTATTGAGACTTAGTTAAAGGAAATTAAAACAGTATGCATTTGTCACTTAAAACACACAAAATTTCTTTTCTTTTCCAACATTTTGTAAGAAATGAACAATAAAACCAAAATAACAACTTACTTTCTGTTGCACCATTTATCGTTAGTTTAGACAGAAACCTAGTTTACTTTGAAGACTTTTATGGCATAGGTACTTAAACCGCGCCTAACATTTTGTAAACTTTGTTGAACTTGAACGAACAATTTTTTGAGTTTTAACATCGTCACAAACTGTTGTAAATATTCTGCCTGAAATTGAACCTGAACTGATATTCCTCAAAATTAGTTTACCGATAATATTCTATCATATATTGCACATAGTGAACATTTGTATTGAGAAAGGGGTATTTCCCAAAGAATGGAAGAATGCATTAGTTTTACCAATACCAAAAATCCCCAAGCCAACTGATGTTACGCATCTTAGACCTATAAGTTTATTGCCTGCGTTATCTAGAATTCTAGAAAAGGCGGTGCAGTTTCAGATACAATTGTATGTTGAAGACAATGGCATTATTCCTCTTAATCAATCAGGATTTAGAAAGCAGCACAGTACAACCTCTGCGCTACTGAATCTGAACGATAATGTGATCCGAGCTATGGACAAAAAGATGGCGGTATCTCTAGTCTCAATAGATTACTCTAAAGCTTTCGATAAGATCAATCATCAACTCTTGCTTTCCAAATTACATTATATTGGACTTGATAATGTGAATGTTCAGTTTTTTAAAAACTGTCTTCAGCAGCGTACGCAGTGTGTCTCTGTGGGCAACAGGCGGTCTGGAGTCAAGGTAATACCATCGGGCGTACCTCAGGGTTCCATACTAGGTCCAGTATTGTTTTTGATATACACGTTTGATTTGCACAAATCTGTCGCACATTCTGATTTACAAACTTTTGCTGATGACACTCAACTTATACACTATTTTGACACCTCTTGTTCGCAAGATGCTGCTGTTCTATTAGAGCAGGATCTGGACAAAGTGCAAAAATACTTAAGTGATCACAATCTAACAATAAATCGAGATAAAACGCAAATATTACTATTTTGCTCAGAAGCAAGGAGAAGACATTTGAAAAATTCATTTAAAGTTCATCTAAATAGTTCACTGTTAGAACTAACACATTCTGCTAAGATTTTAGGGGTTGAAGTAGGCCGCAAATTAAGGTTTATGGGCCATGGCTATGTCACTAACTAAAAAGACATATGCCAGAATGAGAGCATTGTTTGCCAATCGCCATCTTCTAAATTATAAATTAAGGAAAAAATTGTGTGAGTCTCTTGCTATTTCAATCTTAAATTATTGCGATATTCTTTACTATCCATGTCTCGACCATTCAAAATAATTGCATCCATATTATCCATGGGCTGAGAAAAATTGACCATGTTAGCGATAAGTACCATCGTATGAAATGGCTAACAATTGGCAAGCTAGTTGAGTACAAGTACTTAATATTTTTGCACAAGTTGATAGCTACGTCAAGGCCCGCTTATTTGAGAGGTAAGATTATATTTAGTCATGAAGTTCATAGCAGGAGCATAAGAGACTGTAGAATAATGCGAATACCGCCTCACTCTATGACACTTTTCAAGCGTTGTTTTTCGTATAATGCTGCCATACTTTACAATTCTTTACCAGGTAAATATCAAGGAAATGTCTCCTGCCAATTTCCGTAAGCAAATAAAACAATTTGTATTTACCCGTACCTGATATTGGTGCAGTATCTTTACTTATGTATACAGGGTGTCCGCAAAGTTGGGGTTGTCCTTTTCAGAAACAACTACCCTTGAAATAACAAAGGTAATGTGTAGTGAAACGAGGGCGACCAAGTGAAAAGAAATAAAGGAAAAAGTACTCACTCTCCAGTTGACGAGAAGGGCTAAGTCCGTCTCTGCCCGAAATCATACCGCTCCAACAGAAAATGAAATCAGCTGATGCGCTACCGAGCAGACGCAGGCGGTGGTGCAGACCACGAACAGAGGTAACAAATATGACGGCGTTGCTGCGTTTTCAGTTTTTAGGTAAACGTACTTTATAGGTATTGTTGGAAGTTATCGCCGTTTGATTCAAAAACACAGGTGCGTGCACGACGTAACCAAGCATCGGTGCAGGCTTTGAGAATGGAGTCCCTCCCCCGAATGAAAGCACCAGCTTGTTCAATTCTGAGACGAATTTCGTCAACCGTATGCACTTCAGTTTTGTACACTAAGCGTTTCATTTCTCCCCAAAGAAAAAAATCACATGGTGTTAAGTCTGGAGATCGCGGAGGCCACGCTACGGGTCCATTACGTCCGATCCACCTATTCGGAAATAATTCATTCAAAAACTCACGCACTTCGCGTCTAAAATGGGGCGGTGCACCATCGTGCAGAAACCACATTGATTGTCTTAACACTTAATGGCACATCGTCTAACAAGGAAGGCCAAATGTTGCGTAAAAAGTCTAGGTATTGCATCCCGTCCAATCGATTTGGGGGAATAGATGGTCCAGTGAGTATACCGTTTACCATGCCAGCCCAAACATTCACCGTAAATGTTTGTTGAAAATGTGCCCGACGGACAGCGTGCGAATTTTCTACTGACCAAACATGAGTGTTGCGAAAGTTATTCACCCCATTATGCGTGAACGTAGATTCGTCTGTCAACAATATGCACTTCAAAACGTCCGGATTATTGTCATGTTGATGCAACAAAACCGCACTCTTGCTGGAAAATCGTCAGGTTGAAGGGCTTGTACACGTTGGACGTGAAACGGATACAGCCCCTCTTCACGCAGCGTTTGCCACTCTTTAGTTTTTGATACTTCTCTAGCCACGTCTCTAGTGCTTGTTGAGGGATTCTCGTCTACGCGATTCAGTAGTTCCTCCTCAACTTGCACCATTCGTTTTTTTCAAACGCAATCGATTATACGGGTTCATTTACCTCTACACGCGTGACCCTAACCGTCGGTTGAAGGTTGCATACTGACCTGACACACTGACCCCGACCTAGTTCTGTCGTCGGGTTGAGCCAG
Organism: Acanthoscelides obtectus; assembly: GCA_963669975.1. Lineage (NCBI taxonomy): Eukaryota > Metazoa > Arthropoda > Insecta > Coleoptera > Chrysomelidae > Acanthoscelides > Acanthoscelides obtectus. The sequence goes on from CAVLJG010000010.1 coordinate 17,645,343, forward strand.
TGACCTTGTACCACTCTGTGATGTCGCGGGTCGTGGCTACAGGACGGTATTCAGATATTTTTGATGTTGCAGAGCCCTTTATCTCGGTTCCCTTAAGACATTGGTGTATATGGTACTGAGAAAAATTGCTTATTTTTTCAAGATCTACACGTCGTGTAAAGGAAAACCCCAACTTTGCGGACACCCTGTATATGTATCTAAATATTATAGGTGTGTATGGGTGTACATATGTATATGTGTGTGTATACGTATATGTATGTATGTGTGTATATATGTATATATGTGTATATGTATGTATGTGTATATATATGTATGTGTATATATGTATCCATGTACATACTGTATATAGTTTTGTATTTTAGTTTATAGTATAGTTTAGTTATAACTATATTTTTTTTTATAACATCTTAGGCAACGCACATTACATCGTACTCTGAATGTACTGACAAAGATAGTTAAGTGTAAGAGTAGCCTAGGCTAAACTTCGCTAACTTTGTTCCTCACCTGTACAACAAATAAAGGCGTTATTATTATTATTATTATTATTATTATTATTATTATTAGTATTATTATTATTATTATTATTATTATTAGTTGTGAGAAACCATACGAACGCAGTTTCGGCTGTTTTTCTGCCTAAACCGTACGTCTGATTTTAGACCAGTACTGGCCGAAACCGAAAGTTCGGTCGGACACTATCCGTTTATAAGGTTTTGTATCTACCTTGGGCGTAATAACCATTTATGTCCCTTTTCTTGTTAGATCCCATGGGACTACGCACACCTATTCGATGGTAGTTTCAAACCGATCTTTTCATCCTCTGGTCAAAATTACATTGTAAGCAAAGGTTCGACACCGTAACTGGTAACCATATCGAGGCGATATAAGCCATGAAAAATAACGAATCCCAAAATCGATTCACAGTCGTCGCTGCGCGTTGCATGCCATATAGGCAATTAATTTTTGATGAAGACCAACGACAAGATGATCAATCATGAAGAAAGGAACGGCTTGTAAACACACAACATCCCCATAAAATCCATATTTACAGGGTACTCAAACCGGCATCGGCGCACCAACCGCATTCCTCGCATACTTCTTATGGCGGCTATGACGCTACGCAGCTTATTAATTCGATTTTATTTTATTATGACGTATCCCTATAAATTGCCCTCCTAAAAGGCGCCACCATTGTCTGGCGCCCAACAAAATATTCTTTAATTTCCACGTTTTTATTTCCATCATTATTATCATTGGGCGTCCTCAGTAGCGTAACCGGAAGGGGACCTCAACGTTTGTGTTAATAATAAACGATATTATAAAGATGGATATGTCCATCATTTTTTGTTGCGAATTACTCACAAATACGGAATGTTTGAATTTGTTCAGAAGAAAAAACGTGACCCATCCTTTTTTTCATAAAAATAACATTTATCTTCCGGAATGGTTTGCGATTCATATCGGTAAGGTAGACTAAAGTATATTCAGATAAGAGATAGACCGGATGTAAATAAAAGGTTCGAGTGATTTTCACGCTAACGCCGCCGTCTCGACGTAAAACAGGAGCCCTCATTGGTCAATTCGCAATTAAATGCCTATGCCGAGCGGCAGAGCAGTCGTATCAAGGCAGAGTCACATTCAGGTTCAGACGTGTTACGTATGTCGTGTGGATCATTGCAATTTGATATTACTTTGGACGTTTTCGTTTGTTATCTTATTAAGTTGTTGAGTTTGTCGTTGTTATTGTTATACTTTATTATTGATTGTTATTGTTATCAACTGCTTGCGCAAAATGCCCAGTAGTACAGATACTGCCGATGAAGTTGTAAACTCCTGTAGTCCACCTAGGAGAAGCTCTAAAAAAAGACACCTGAATGCAGAAATGAAAGAGGTCATTTTGAATATATATTAGATCGAGCGCGAGGAGAACGAGGCATCAACCATCAAAGAAATTGTTGTGAAGGTTTCTCACAAAGCTGGGGTGTGTCGCGCATCAGTGTTTAATGTGTTAAGACAATACAAAAAAAAATCACACCTTTTCTGAGCCAATGACCAGTAAACATCGCAAAAGTATTGTTAAATCATTGGATGAAGCTGATAAGCATGCGATTAGGAGGAAAGTGCATGAATTCTTCTTTAGGATGAAATACCTACTATAGATAAAGTGCTGCAGGAGGTAAATGGAGATACAACGTTGCCAAATTTCAAACGATCAACTTTCCATGCGTTACTGAAGCATTTAAATTTCAAATGGAAAAAACGGGGTCGTAATAGTTTACTACTGGATAGAGAAGAAATTGTGCTATGGAGGAGGGATTATTTAACAAAAATTGGGAAATATAGAAATCAAAACAGGAAGATTTATTACCTTGATGAGACGTGGGTAAACGCAGGCCACACTACAAGTAAAGTATGGGTTGATGATTCTGTAACTTCATCCAGGAGGGCCTTCCTAGATGGACTGTCCACCGGATTAAAAAATCCAGCAGGTAAATACGAGTAATAGACAACAATCGGATGTTTTTCAAACCTTGGGAACAAAGTTCTAAACATTAATTCCAGGGGGCAGATAAAACATATTACAAGTAACAAAACTTTTATAACTTTCGATAGAATGCGTGGATGTTTTATTGTCATTTTCATTTGTTAGAACGTTTTTAAGCCACGTTTTTTTATGTGTTTTCGATATTTCAATAATTTTTTAATATAATCTTAAAATATGTCGAATACTATAAACTTAAAAAAAGTTACTAAGTTTTATATTGTGTACCGTTCCTAATATTTCTAATCATTTTAATTCATACTTTAAGCTTTATAAAGCTATAATTTGTTAATATTAATATTTGCGCGTATTTCAGGTTCCTGATCATTCATTTTTTAAAGGTTTATAACTTTAAATTAAATTGTGAAGCGCTGAGTAATCATACGACGTTCAATATTCTTTCTTTCAATATGACTAAATAATCCCAATTATAGCAATCTGATACTCATGTCTCAATGTTTTTTCGCTGAATGTGATGAAAACGTTTGAAAAAGGTTCGCTTATTGAAATAAATCTACACCAGTTAGTACTTCGATTTCCAGGTAAAGGGAAAAGGCTCATTATCTGCCATATTGGCAGTGAGGATGGATTTGTTGTTGACGGTCTGTGGTGCTTTGAGTCTAAGAAAACTGGAGATTACCACGAGGAAATGAATGGCGAATCGTTTGAACAGTGGTTTTCAAAAATTTTACCGAACTTAGAGGAAAACGCAGTAATTGTGTTGGAAATGCGCCTTATCATTCTCGAAGAATGGAGAAGGTCCCAACAACGGCTTCAAGGAAAGTTGATGTTCAAAATTGGCTCCGCTCAAAAAATATCAACTTTGAAGAAGCAATGCTGAAAGTACAATTATTAAGAATTGTCAAGGATCACAAGGCGGAATATCAAAAATACGCCATTGACGAAATGGCAGCAAGTCAAAATAAAACTGTGCTCCGTTTACCTCCATACCATTGCGAGCTCAATCCCATTGAGCCCATATGGTCAGAGGTTAAAAATTATATAGCTAAGCACAATACAACTTTTAAATTTTGTGACCTCAAAGGACTTTCCAAAGAAGCACTAGAATTAATAACAGCGCAAAAATGGGAAAACTGTATTAAGCACGTGAAAGACAAAGTTGAAAAGAGAATGTGGGAACTGGACAATATTTTAGAGGAACAAGTCGAGCCATTCATTATTGACGTTGGTGCTTCAGGCAGTAGCGATGATGAAAGCTAATCAAGCTCATCTTTCCAATAAAAGATGTCGTTCATCAAATTCGGTAAGTTATAAGTAATTATAAAGCTACTGTATTTTACCATGCACATTTTTTACGTTTTGAACGTTTTAATTTGGTTACATATTTACCTAGAAATCAAAAAATATACTATTTAATATTCTAAAAGCAATTTTAAGAGATATACGATTATTTTTAATTTAGACTAATTTAAACGCCATTTTGAGATTGTATTCGACTGTATTTCACCAAACATCAGGCGGCATCCGAAGCTGGAAATCGAAGCGAAAATTTTGAAACCCTTATGTATATTTACATCATTATATATTTCTTACCCCACCCCCATATGATCCTATATCCATCACCAATCGTAAACACATCGAATTGTGCTAATTTACTACAAAGTTACGCAAAGCAGCATCTACTATCTAAAATATGTACTGCGTGACTCTTAATACGTCCCTGCCGAATGTTACAGCGTTCGATGATCACGTGGTCTTGTTTATGTCCGGTCTATCTCTTATCTGAATATACTGTAGTGTATTTTGCTATAATATGCCTTTGAACTAGCCCTGTATATTTCTCAATAAACTAGTAGTGATGGCCGGAAAACAGGTATTTTGTGACCAGTCTACTACAATTTTGTTGTGGTTATTTAGAAGTACGAATACTACTAGTTTGCAGAATTTCAAATATCTGCGTGAAACCATCGTCGCATTACCAACAAGTTATAAAACCTACAGTTTGCCTCAGTTTTCGGCCATAACTTTTTTGCTATTAGTCGGATCTTTCTACGTGTAATCTCATTTTATAGGTCTCATAAATATCTAAATATCTTATATTAAGAGTTTTTTCGTTCCTGCCAATACTTTCAGCTGAATCCCAATCTTTCTTTGTTGTCGAATAAAAGTTTTAAATACCCCATTGGACAAGTTGCAGTAATAAAACCAGACATTACAATTATTTCGCAAACCAGGGGTAGTTAGTCTAACATGATTACACTACTTCCAAAAGAAACAGTTGTACGAGCCTCTTCCCACTTCAGTTGGCCCAACTATTGAAATCTTAGTTTTTTTCTTATCAAACACAAATAATAAAAATATATCAGGGTGTTATAGGTTTAAAATATTAACAATGAATATTTTGATAATATATAGTAGAAAACACCAACTTTATCACTCCCTAATCAAATTTGCAGCATAAAAAGAACACATGTTGCAATTACAGCATATCAACCTATTTTCATTTCGATGCAAAATAAGTCTATAACGCATAGGTGGCTGTGAAACATAAAAGCCATGACAATTGTTTTTATTAATCACAGCTGTCAGAATACGTTTAAAATAGTTTTGGGTAGTTAAGGTTTTAAAAATGGGTAGAGGAAACCTTATTAGTGAGAAAATTCGGTTACTGATAATTAATTTTTTTAATTCTGGGAAATCAAACTCAGAAATTGCAACTTTGTTAGACTTATCGCGGTACAGTGTGAGAAATATTGTTAGAAGATATAACGTAACTGGTTCAGTTAATATTAAGCCACGATATGTAAAAAAAAGTAATATCACAAATGCCCACCGAAGAGCATTCAGAAGAATAATCGTGAAAAACAGGCGTGCCAATTATTTATAATTAAGTGTTCTGTGGAGTGACGCTGTTGCAAGGATAATTCCGTCCTGTCCTCCTTCAACTGGTACGTGAAGAAGGGCCGCTTGACGGTAGTCAGCTGGTGTGTTTGTGAACACCTTCACACTGTTACCCGCCGTCCTCGCCTTGGAGAATTGTTTATCATTCTGCTTAAGGATGACCAATCAGCGGTGCAGTCGATGTTGATTGGAGGAACTCCTGTTCCTGCCATGGGGGCCTCGATGGTCCTGGCTGCTCTAGGACCTCTCTTCTTGGTGGCAGCTGGCATCTTTGGCTGCCTGAACGATTCTTCTTCTTCTTCGGAGGAGGAAAGTCTCACTCGTTTTCTCCGCCTGGTGACGACACTGAAATCGGTGTCGTCGTCCTGGTCCTATCCTCTTCGGTCTGTTGGGTGTCCTCTTCTTGCGCGTACATCTCGTCCGACGTAGCCTGGTGGTCCTCGTCCTCGTCTTCTTCGGTCTTCTTTGCGGCCTTCTGCTTGGCCCTGCGGAGCTTCCCGTTGAGGTCCTCAATCTCCTGTTGTGCCTGCAAGAAGGCTTCTTGCAGGTTCCGCATTTGCTCTGCCAGCATGGCGAAAGCATCCTTCTTCTCCTTCAGCTGGTTAGCCAGCTTCTCAATTTTCGCCATCGTAGATGGCAAACAACCAATCTATCGCAATGAAAATCGCAATAAGATTGCTCAATATGTCCGGGTGGGTCGCAGTAGAGCAAGTGTACACTCGAAACGGCTGCTAGCTCGGAACTGAATCAACTCATAGAGAGGCCCACAAACTGGGATTTAGCACTTGCAAGATAAGTTTTCTTATAAAAAAAAAGTGAATTAAAAGTTGCACAACTTGTTTATAGGCCAAAGAAAAGCCACTATTAACTGCACTGCAAAAGAAAAATCGGCTTAGATGGGCTAAAGAACATAGACAATGGACACCTCAACAATGGTGTGCAATCAATGGAGTGATGAGGCCCGATTCGAAGTTTGTGTTGGTGACAGTCGCAGTAGAGTTATTCGCAAAAAAAATGAAGTATTCCACGTTGACTGTCTGAAGAGAAAAGTGAAATTTACACAATCCATTATGGTCTGGGGCAGTATGTCATCAAAAGGAGTAGGAAAACTTCATTTTATTGATAGAAATGTGGATACAAACAAATATTTAGTAATTTTAGAAGAATCGTTTTTACCAGTGATGGAAGAATGTTTGACATCCGGCCAAGATTTTGTGTTTCAGCAAGATGGTGCAGCGTGCCATACCTCAAAAAAGGCTATAAAATGGATATAAGAAAATAATGTACCACTTTTGAAATGGGTTTCTAGCAGTCCATATCTGTCACCTATTGAAACTTTGTGGCACGAGATGAAAAAGGTTCTACGACAACATCCTGCTCGTACAATCACCAAACTGAGACAAAAGCTTCAAGAAATATGGGATTGTTTTACACCAAATTTTTGCCAAAACTTGGTTAACACTATGCGCCAAAGAATTTCAGCCGTAATAAAAAATAAAGGTGATGTTACCCAATGGTAATCTTTCAATTGTTGCTTTGTTAACTTCGCGCATTTATTCGTACATTGTTTATTTGTTCAGATGTTCTATTGGTTATAGGTCTAAGTGATTTCAAATATGTATTTTTGACTAGTAGAGTGTATCTAAAATGTTTTTGAGAAAATAAATTGTATTAGAAGTAAATAGTTTCGTCATGTTTAGTTTATAAAGGCATATTTGAGGTACAAATCTGGTAGTGGGCCAAGTGAAGTGGTAAGGGGCTCGTATATAAAAGTTATGGGGTCTGAAAGTTGTTCACGTAATATTTTTTTGTAAACAGGTTGTTTCAGAAAAGTGCTATCTAATAAAATTGTATTATTTGTACTAAACCCTGTATATATTTTCAGGGAAAATGATATTCCCTTTCTCTCTGATTCAATATCATACCCATTATCATCATACTTATTTTCATTATTTTGACTAAAAACTTGTAGTTTGTGTATCACTTACTCATGTATATCCTAGCTCCGTCTATTCAATCTGGTATTGGGCCTAAATACATAATATATGATTAAATGACACACAAACTTCAAATCAATTATTAAAGTAATAAAAATAAGTCCAACAAGCCAGATATATTTGGAATCAGAGAAAAGGGACAATCATTTTAACTGAAAATATGCAGGGTCTTCCACATAAAAAATACAATTTTATTTAATAGCTCTTTTCTGAGACACCCGGTATGTAAGAAAAATGTAAATGAAAAATTTAATATTAGACCCTATAACTCTTATAGATGACCTTTTCTTCTAGAAGGTCATATAAAAAACTTAAAGGGGGATCAATTTATAGTTGGAGGATGCTCTGGCGCATTAATTCCTCAAAGGAGTAATCATAGTGTATACATGTCTACCATCTTGTAGACCAACACATCCAGGAGCAAATCCAGTGTCTGGCCCTCTCTTATTTTACAATATTATGGCTTCTAATAATATGTGGTATATTTAATTATTAAATTATGCTTTACATAATTTTTCAATAGCAACTTCTACAGATATTAACGATTTTATGTAGTTTTAAATACAATAATATCTAGCAGAATGGAGACAACCAAACAAGCAATTTATACCGAATTAATTTTATTTTATGATGCCTCGTCTCTTAAAGTTCCATGAATGCGTGTCTGTTAGCTTTCAAAAGTTCGGGCGCCTAATATAATATACAGGGTCCGCAAAGTTGGGGTTTTCCTTTTCAGAAACAACTACCCTTGAAATAACAAAGGTAATGTGTAGTGAAACGAGGGCGACCAAGTAAAAAAAATAAAGGAAAAAGTACTCACTCTCCAGTTGACGAGAAGGGCTGAGTACGTCTCTGCCCGAAATCACACCGCTCCAACAGAAAATGAAATCAGCTGAAGCGCTACCGAGCAGACGCAGAAACCACATTGATTGTCTTACACTTAATGGCACATCTTCTAACAAGGAAGGCAAAATGTTGCGTAAAAAGTCTAGGTGTTGCATCCCGTCCAATCGATTTGGGAGAATAAATGGTCCAATGAGCATACCGTTCACCATGCCAGCCCAAACATTCACCGAAAATGTTTGTTGAAAATGTGCCCGACGGACAGCGTGCGGATTTTCTGCTGACCAAACATGAGTGTTGCGAAAGTTATTCACCCCATTACGCGTGAACGTAGATTCGTCTGTCACCAATATGCACTTCAAAAAGTCCGGATTCTTGTCATGTTGATGCAACAATCACTCACAAAACCGCACTCTTGCTGGAAAATCGTCAGGTAGAAGGGCTTGTACACGTTGGACGTGAAACGGATACAGCCCCTCTTCACGCAGCGTTTGCCACACTTTAGTTTTTGATACTTGCACTTCTCTAGCCACGTCTCTAGTGCTTGTTGAGGGATTCTCGTCTACGCGATTACCTCTACACGCGTGACCGTAACTGTCGGTTGAAGGTTGCATACTGACCTGACACACTGACCCCGATCCAGTTCTGTCGTCGGGTTGAGTCAGTGACCATGTACCAGTCGGTGATGTCGCGGCTACAGGACGGTATTCAGATATTTTTGATGTTGCAGAGCCCTTTATCTCGGTCCCCTTAAGACATTGGTGTATATGGTGCTAAGAAAAATTGCTTATGTTTTCAAGATCTACACGTCGTGTAAAGGAAAACCCCAACTTTGCGGACACCCTGTATATTGCGTGCTCTGTTACGGCTATCCAGTCTTTTGTAATTTTTTGGTCCTCAAAAAAACAAGGGCAAGATGCAACTAGGCAGCAGCGGTGGCCGCAGTAGTAGACTCTTCGGTCTCCTGATCAGTCGCCGTGCGCTGTGCGGGTTCGAATCCCATCCCAGGAGATATCTTTCTCTTGGCTATGGATGTTGTGATTGTCCGTAGGTGGTAGACGGTCTCTGACTGTCGAACGCGGAGGTACCACCCGGCGGATCTCGTAGGCGGGCCCAGAATGTGTGCATGTTGCATGCACACGTGACCCCTCGCCAGAGTCCGTGCAGAGTTCAACCTTTCCCCTGTATTCCCCTATAGCCCCACGGTATCCCATGGGTGTTTAACCCTTAGGGCTTCGTGGTGGTTGGAGTATAAAAAAACAGCTCTTGGGGATAATAATTGTCATTTCTAGACAAACATCCAAAAAATACTCTAGTGAATATATTTTGCTTTTTACACGGAAGCAGCCGCAGGCAGAAGCCTAAATGCTAGGGCACCGCGGTTGCTATGAGGAGCTTTGTCAATCTGATTTTTGCACTGCCCAAGGTCAGTAGATGTGGAGAAAGCCTCACCATGTAGATTTTTTCATAATATCTGTACCCTAGCGACAAAGGAGCGGTCGTATCGACCAGTTCTGGATGTACGATGTTCGACAGGGTTATGTAGGCTGAAGTCAGGTGCGTCTGTCTGGTAGGCACATCGCGCAATAAAGTGAGCAGTACTCGGGGCTAGGTCTAATCTGGCCCTTATACAGAGTGAGAAGGTCATGTGGAGAAAAGTACTTCTTAACCTTGAACAAATGGCCTAGCTTTTTCCCAGCAGCTGCAGCTATTGACGAGATGTGTTCGTGCCAAATCAAGTCTTCGGTGATCTGGACACCGGCCAGCCGAAATGAATCGCTTTTTGGTATAACTCGAAATCGGATTAGCGCTAGGACGCTTCTTGTTCTTCAAAGTACAGTACTGTGTTGAACTGAACCAGACTGTTGCGACCCCAAGTCATTGATTCATCTTTGATAAAACAATTATGAATAATATTCATGAATGTTTTATCATAGCTTTCCAACGATTCACAAAGAAAAAGTCAATCGGATAATATTTCCACATCAATAAACCTATCATTTTATTTTTTCATAAACTCACTACGCCGCTGTTCTAAAATTTTGGACATTTTTCCCAGACCAATATCGTAAATAATACGCGTAATATCCACATAAGATTTTTAAATAGGATGAGCTTTTATAATATTCAATAAAGCTGACTATAACAGCCGTCGGATTATTATTAAAGACATAAAACTTTTATAATATACGCTATACTCTGAAGTGATGGAGACCACGACTATGTTGTGAATGAGTTGAAACCGGTAAGTTTTAACGACGTTATAACCCGCTGAAATATATGTGAAGCTTGTTAGGGGGATATTTATCGAAATTGATGAACTCGTAAAGAAATCGATGGCGAGCATTAGGGAGTATTAAGCGGCACTTGTTAGAACTCTTAATTTAGCAAATTGAAATGAACCGTGTCCACCTCATCGTTGTTGGATGCGCTAGATACTAGACATATATGGACAAGGAGTAACTATTGTGCGTATTAAGGAGATGAGTGACATATTACAAAAAAGCGCTTAGCTATAGTAAATAGTAACACTGAGAGAAGTGACAGAAACAGACAATCGTTGGATTGACTCTCAAATGAAGCAAGGTTTATTGAGGATAAAAACAACTTCCTTGCTCGTTCGGAAATATGCTTTATGTCACATTCACATATTGGGCCAACGGACAAAATTACTCAAAAACATATTTTTGACATTAGAATTCTGTTGCTTTTATTATACCATTGGATAGATAAATAGTCACTGCAACACGTAAGTATAGTACTTTAATCAAGTTGGCTGCGATTTACCTATTTTAGCAACTTTAAAGTTAGACATGTCGAGACCTGTCAAGAAGGCGAAAAATCTCTCTGTTTTATTGCTCGGGAAAGATATAAATTTTGTGTCGAAATATTTAAATATTTTAACTTTTCCAATATGGCTGGTAATGAGGCTGGTAAGTACATTATATTGATGTATAGATTTATTTAAAATATAATTATAATTAGATAATTTTTTAAGTTAAAGTGACTATTGCCGATTTTTTTAAAACTTTTGACTTTGTTTAGAGTTTTACAAAAATCACATCCCATCACCCTAAAAATTTTTTTATTCATTGTTTATCTGTCCATAGTAAGTTTTGATAAAAAGTTTAAATCACGTCATGCCACGTCTAAGGGAGATATAATTTTTTTTTTAGGACATGGTGCTATTGTCAGAAATAGAGATTTGATTGATGTGTGGATAGAAGCACCGAGAGGAAATAGAAAACAGGTGGTTTATGAAAAGATATTATCTCTTATTGATATAACAGATGAACCTTCCAAACATCTTAAAAGTAATATTATGAAATGCAGCCAGTTGTTTGGGTTGAAAATGGCAAATAAATGGCAAAAAGTAGGACAATCTCGGAATCGACTTTTACAAAATCAGGTATATTGGTTAGACAAGATTATATATAGAATAAATAATGATTCTGAAGAAAACACATCTTCGGATGAGAAACAAGAACCTCCTTGTCGCTCAGTTGGACGGCCACGGGTGCCATTTGAAGAGGCATCGAAGAATACAAAACGAAGACGTGTAGCCGAACTAACCACAGACAGATCTGCAAATGAACTTCAATTTGCTGTAAATGTCCTTTCTGGAAGCAATCTCAGTGAGGTCTCGCCACAAATTTTTAGTTTTAGTACAGCTGAAGCTTTAGCCCTTATGGTAGATTTGGATATATCCGTAAGAATGTATTTGCTACTTAGGTCTGCTATTAATGGTAAGGCCCAGAACTGCCTTCCTAGTTATAAAGACTTACAGAAAACAAAAAATGCTATCCTACCTTCACAATTTATTATTACTGAAATTTCTGCAGAAGTTGATTTGCAAGAACTTCTACAGAAAACAGCTCAAAGTATCCTTGAAATAATAAATTTTGAAGAGAGAGTTTGCCGGATTAAAGTGATATGCAAGTGGGGATTTGATGGCAGTTCTGGTCATAGCCAATATAAGCAGAAATTTTCTGATTTAGAAAACACCGACGAATTTCTGTTTCTTGTAGCAATGACGCCACTCAGATTGATTGATATGGAAACGAATAAGGTATTGTGGAAAAATGAGAGCCCTTCATCTACTTTATATTGTAGGCCGATCAAGTATTTATTTAAAAAGGAAAATGCTGATTTAGTGCGGAATACGGAAAAGGAAATAATAACAAAAATTGAAAATTTGATTCCTATTGAGATTAAAACAAAAGAAGGGCACTCTTATATAACTGAAGTTGATATGATGTTAACAATGTTGGACGGCAGTGTTGGAAACGTTCTATCAGAGACAAATTCAACTATGAAGTGCATCATTTGCGGAGCCACACCCAAGGACATGAACACGTTAGCAGGGATTAACCGTCCTCCTAACGTAGACAATTACCGGTTTAGTTTGTCAACTTTACACTGCTGGATTCGTTTTTTTGAATGCTTACTCCATATTGGATACCGCCTGCCAATTAAATCTTGACAGGTTCGTGGGCCTGAAAACAAAGCTATAGTCGAAGCAAACAAAAAACGAATCCAAGCAGAGTTCAGAGCCAAGCTGTCTCTAATAGTTGACAAACCAAAACCCGGGTATGGCTCCTCAAATGATGGCAATACGGCCAGAATTTTTTTCCACAATCCACAAACAAGTTCAGATATCACAGGGGTTGACAGGGAATTAATCGAGAAATTTGCGATCATCTTAGAAGTGTTAGCTAGTGGTTGCGCTATTGATATGGAAAAGTTTGCGTCATTGCTGGAAGAAGCAAGAAATTTGTATATCCACCTTTATAAGTGGTACAACATGCCAAACACGGTACATAAGGTCCTTGTTCATGGGTGTGAGATAATTGATGCATTTTGTTTGCCCATTGGAGAGCTCTCGGAGGATGCGCTTGAGGCTCGCCATAAAGAGGTTAGGAAACATCGATTATCCCACACCAGAAAATGTTCAAGAACAGATACGAATAAGGATCTCATGCGTGTTCTTTTACTCACTTCTGATCCTTTTATGTCCTCAAAACGAAAGGTGAGCTCAAAAGAATATAAGAAATGCAACGAGGCAGAAATATTTAAAAAAGCAAGAAAATGATGATTTAGGTATTGACTTAGGTACAATAACGAATGACACAGCACCGAGCAAGAAATCCTATTCCGATTAGAATGGGTATATTTGGTGTTATTTTTTTAATATAGTTTATATTATTATTTCATACATTACCTACTATGTAATTGTTATTTTGTTAAATATATTTTTTTAAATAAAAACCTAAATATCAATTTCAAATTATACAGATTTATTTTTTATTTGAATTATTCTTATTGTTTTTTCAAATAGATAGACAAATTTAATAAATATTGCGCCCGCCACAAGTTGGCTACATTATCTTTTAAATCATTCGGTAAAGATCTTGAAAAATAAAAGCGTGACTTTTTTGTCTCTCTTAAGAATGCTATAATAATATCCTACCTTATCCCAATTTATTCGAGATCATCAAATAATATTTTGACTTTTACAAAAAAAAACGATTTATGCTCCCCCACCCCTTCTTATTATTTTAAATAATATTTGTCATACTTTAGAAAGCCACTTAAATAAGTAATCGCCCTTCGTTTACAGAATTCAAATAGGACCACTAGTTTTTAAGATATCGAATTTTGTCCCTGATCCCTATAAAGGAACACACTGTGCAACGTAGGCCAATCCCAATGCTTGAACGCTAAACCAATATTTATTGAACGTGGTTGGCCAACGTTGGCACCAAATGATAGCATATTATATCATGTTGACTCCAGTGGGTGAATGCTACATTGGAAAACTTTGGGAGTTTTTTTTATCGGGTATGTACGTGTTGGGAAGTCATAGTACTTATGATGTAATTTGAACTTATTAGCTGAAAGCATACCAGAAACAGTCACCTTTCGGATTTTGGTTATTCATTTTTCAATTAAATGGTTTCATACTCATTCCCATTCCAAACCTACAGCGTTTCTCATGCTGTCAAAAATATGCTAATGATTCAAGTTAATTTAGGAGAATATACTATGGTCATTCTCAAAAGACTGTGATTAGAATCTAATTGGCAATACCTTAAAACCAATTCAGACCTTATTCCACCTGTATTGGAAAATCTCCTCAATACATTTCTTTGCAAATGTAAAAAGAGGCGCGGCTGCTAAAAAGATGGAAGTCGTGATACAATGCTCAATCAACAGCAGCCGATTCTTACGAAATGGTCTACAAGCAGCTACGAAGGTCGCGTGTCAACACAAATTGAATGTGGGGATTATTAGGCACCTTTAGGAGAGACTCAATATAATTAAATCGTTTACGTGGAGCAGGTGAACTCCTTTCAGTAGTTCATTAATTTTAAATAAGTTGGTTTACTCAATCTAGCTAAACGGTTCAATAAATTTGACTAAACGATTCCGTTTTGATTTAATTAAATAGTTTCATAGATACAAGTGAACTGTTTAAGAAATCGGAGTTTAATTACCATAATTAAACCTGTTAGCTGTCACATAACTAATTAAATTTTGTAATTAGCCTAGTTAACATTTTTTTTTTGGTTTAATTTTATTCTCATTGATATCTTCGTAGCCCCTGGAGCGATTTCTAGAAGAACGCTTTTTCCAGATGATATCACAGAAGTTCTGCTGTATGTTTCTCTTGAAGAATCTGGCAATCAAACCTACCTAATGGGTGATTTTTTTGCAAGTATCTTTTTGTCAACACTGTTTTTGACAGATGACGCGTGAGTCGTGTCTTGTGTCATTGTCAAACTTATTCGTTTGGTCTATAATTTAACCATGAATCGACTTACGAACGAACAACGCTTGCAAATTATTGAATTTTACTATCAAAATTCATGCTCGGTTAAGAGAGTGCATCGAGCACTGCTTCCAATTTATGCTCAATTTGGTCGGCCTACTGAGGGAGCTATTGTGACTAAATTTCGAACCCAGTTTACATTATTGGACGTTAAACCACCAACACGCAGACGTAGAGTGAGGACTGAAGAAAATATTGCGGCTGTATCCGCCAGTGTTAGTGATGACCGTGAAATGTCGATTCGCCGCCGTTCGCAGCAATTGGGCCTCTGTTATTCCACTACGTGGAAAATTTTGCGACAGGATTTGGGTGTGAAAGCTTATAAGATACAGATGGTGAAAGAATTGAAGCCACACGACCTCCCACAACGTTTCCAGTTTGGTGAATGGGCGCTGGCAAAGTTGGAGGAAGATCCACATTTTTATCGAAAAATTGTGTTCAGCGACGAAGCTCATTTCTGGTTGAATGGGTACGTTAATAAGCAAGTTTGCCGCATCTGAAGTGAAGACCAGCCAGAAGCATTGCAAGAGCTACCAATGCATCCCGGATTATGGGCCGGTGGCATCATCGGGCCGTACTTCTTCAAAGACGACAATGGCCGGAACTGTGAATGGCGAGCGCTACCGTGCGATGATAACAAACTTTTTTTTGCCCAAAATGGAAGAGCTGGACTTGGCTGACATGTGCTTTCAACAATACGGTGCCACATGCCACACCGCATACGAAACAATGGCCCTATTGAGAGGCGAGTTCGGTGAACAGTTTATCTCACGTTTGGGGCCCGTCAATTGGCCGCCTAGATCGTGTGATTTAACGCCGTTGGACTATTTCTTGTGGGGCCATGTTAAGGCTAATGTCTACAGGGATAAACCAGCAACGATTGACGCACTGGAAGCCAATATTGAAGCATTTATTCGTGATATACCGGCCGATATGTTGGAGAGAGTGTGCCAAAATTGGACCTTGCGGATGGGCCATCTAAAGCGGAGCCGCGGCCAACATCTACATGAAATAATCTTTAAACATTAAATTATATCGACCGTTCTATCGACTCAAATAAAGATTTAATCATTTTTCCAAATTTTTTGTGTTTTTTTTGAAAATCAAATCCTATACCTCTTAAAAAATCACTCGTTATTATGTATATAACGATAATTGTTACATATACTAGAGAAAAGTCCTTTCTGGGCTGTCTGAGTAGCATGAAATGTTGAAGTTCTGTGAATCATATTTATCCTTGATATTAACTTTTCATTGTAATATATCACATCTGAAATAGATGGTAATAGTTACTAATATTGTTTTATTTATCACAGTACCAGGAACCCAATTTTATATTATTTGTTTTGTTGGTCCTAATCGCAAAGCTGCTTTAAAGAAAACCAAATTAAATATCAATTCAATTTTGAATATAAACAAATAAAAATAGATGCAATAGTAGTAACGATTACGGACAGGTGGCCCTTGCAATAAACCGTATGTCGTAAATATGACTATAGAGAAAAGACTTGTTGCACTACAAAAATATGGCGGCAAACGTCATTCCTATTGCCGTCAAATTGTTCTGAATAGGCATTCTTTCCTTATATATGTTTTGTGGTTGTATCTGTAAACTACTTATGGCATACACAAAGAAACTAAGCAGCTCTCACCCGGTCGAATCTCTTATTAATGGTGCAGAAATTTATATTATAATATTTTCTTATGTGACCTTGTTGGTGAAAAATAACAAGCCGTTAAAATGACAATTCGAAATGAAGTCGAGTCTTAGGGCCAATTTCACCAACGTTATTCTCCACCTATAAATGTTGAAAACAAAATACTGTCAAAGTATGAGGTGACAGCTTGTCATTGAAACATCACCAGCTTATTGAATTTTAAGAATTTACATATAATTCATTCAAAATTTAAAGAAATGTTGGATTTTTGAATAAAATTCACGTTTTAATTACTATTGTTGATTTTTTATTAATTTTTGTATTATTTTCTTCAATTGATATGCGATACTGGGTGTTTTATTTCCTATAAACCTCTTGCAGATAGCCATTAAGCACCTACTTGATGACAGGCTCTACCAAAAGATATTGCTCGTTTCGAAACATTCATTCATTTACTTGCCGCTCATCAGAACCATTATGGCACCTCAGATTGATATTTCCACAAAACCATTCAGGTTTTTTGGTATACATACATCCATAAAGTTGAATATTTTTCGTTGTTCAGGAACCGAACAGACATCCACACTATATTCACAGCGATTAAGAAATTCCCAAATATATGCCTTAAAGCTACCAGCAAACCTAAAACCTGCAAAAAAAAACTACAAATTTGCCATATTTTTCTTTTTTCACGAGTACGGTTAGATGATACAAAAAATATTTTCATAAATAGGAGATCTTTCCCATTCCGAATCGAACAATCTACCAAAGATGCTTATAATCATGATACCTAGTATATTTTCACGAAACAAATTCAAAACCAGCAAGTGTAAAAGATTCGGGACGTGATCGTCGTTAGACTTGGCAACCCTACGAGTGACAGATAGATATTCCCGCCAGTCAAAAAAGAAAAATAGACAAACAATAAGCATTACTAGCTTTTTTGATTTTTGGACTTAAAAGCCGTTATCTGTGAAACATTTTTCATAATTTTACGTCTTACACATATTATCTGTGATTTAGGATGGAGAGGACATAATGTTTTTATTACTTTGAAGAAATTCATTAACCCATAAATTAATAAATGATTACTATTATGACATAAAGGAAGATGAGGAATTGGATGGAATGTATTTTATATTCTATTTTCTTGCAAAATACAGGCAAATCCACACTGTTCAACAGTTATGTAATGATAACTTTCAGTATATTGAAGTTGGTAAATTCGAGAATGCCATGCATTAACAAACGTCCAAATCTGCTGCCAAATTTAACAGCTAGAAAATCGACCTACCATTTGCCTCATTCCCATTCGCTGAGGGGGATAACGCATTATTAAATGTAAACCTATAACATATATCAAAATACATGAAAGTTGTCCTGTTTTTTCTGTACAAAAGCATCATGTTGGAATCAAAAAGTGATCTTGTTTATAATACAGTCGAATTTTCACGATTTTATTCAATATTTCAATAGAAATCACTAATATTCAGAGACCTTTGGCAGCTTCTGTCAAATTGCATTTCGATTAGGTATTTTCCCTTTGGTCCATAATATTAATGTTGGTGAAATTGGGCCTAAGTCGGTCTGCTTGACTGCACCTTTCTGTGTATTTGGGGAAACAATCGTTCAGGACTTGGGATATCAAGAAACGCGGCTGATAAATCTTGCTGCTGACCCAGCAAGCCCAAAGACGCAGCCATAGCGCTTTGGAAGTTCTCCTTTCCGGAGGAGACTCGGGTAGCTGGCTATAAATCCAGGCAGACAGCCGATAAGTCAATCGTTATCTGGAATCGATGGACGGTGATCGGTAAGGAAGGTCTGTGTTCTTACGTACGCGCTGATATTTCTCTTTCTTCTTATGGTATATGTACAGAAATTATAGCTATAATATAAATATGGCTTCTTATCTTTTTCATATGTTATGGATTGGGTAGTTTGGCTCCCTTTGGCGGTAGATTTTTTATTTATAATATAGGCTGGATAAGGAATAAGGACTGTTTGAGCAATTTATTTCGGATTTTCGTTTTAGCCATGCTTCGTACGTACGGGGCGGGTAATATGGTTAACTGTATTTCCCTGCACTTTTAACCCGGATATGTCTACAGCTCAAATAAATTATAATAAAGTACGTTCTCTGCAAATTCGTTCTATATGAAGCATATATTAAACAAATTCATTATTTTTTAAATTTTATTTTAGGAAAAAGTGTAAAAAATGCCGTACAAAATATGGTACACTAGGCACACAGGCGAACATTAAGGTTTAGTATGGAAGGACAAAACGTTTTACATACATCCCTGCATTGCACTTAGAGCACCTTGTTTTTGCTCTATCATGACATAAGCCACATCTAGTTGGCTTTTCTTGTGGCATCACAAAATGATCTAAACGATCATAACGAATATCTATATATTTATTAGCAGAAGGACGTCCTCTAGAAAAAGATGGCGGTTTCTTGTTTTGTTGTAAGAAGGCTGTGGCAAGCCGCCGTCTAAATAATAATTGATCCATATGTCCTCCGTGCGATATATAAAGTTGCCAGGAACTATGAACAGCCATATCAATACAGTGGCTAATCAATGAAAAATACCACTTTTTACCCCGGATGGAAATGCGATACAGACCAATATTTTGATCACAACGATCAACGCCGCCCATATTTGCGTTGTATACATGTATACAAGATGAGGCTGTTCTACCTAAAATCAAAATCATTTTTGAAAACATTGATTTTCTTGCAGATTGTGTTTCTTACCTGAATACTTTTTTTATCCCTTCGAGAGTATCGCTTTACAAAGCGAATTGGTTGCAATCCTGCGGCATTTGAACAGAGTGTTACTAAATTATTGTTATCATTTTACTGCAATTATGATTGTATCGGAAATTTTGTTGTAATCGTAACTACCTCTTTTTTCCCTTTTCATAATTATAGAATCTCTGATTTGGACGCCTTGTAAACGATTTTCTCTAGCAGTATCAGTCGCAAACAAATTCTTTTCTATTAATTTTACCATAAGAGGGAGAGAAGTGAAAAAATTGTCGAAAACTAAATGAAATTTTTCATTTGGCCATTTTCTCCTCAGTGCATCAGAATACTCTAATACCACACCAGCACCAACCCCCAAATCTGCATAATTCTTACTAATGTTGGTTGACGACCCTTGGTAAGATTCAACCTAGTAAACGTAGCCCAGTCTTGATGCGCCAACCCATAATTTATAGCCGTATCGTATAGGTTTTCCGTGAATGAACTGTTTGCATGAGTGTCTCCCAAAATAAGGAACCATTGCCTCATCTACACTATGCATTTCTGTCAAAATTCCATGTTCCATAAATTTTTAATTCAGGCTCGCAAATAAAGGTCTAACTTTTGCAAACTTATCTCCTTGCTGCTTATCTACTAAATGGAAATTTGACATAATATACTCAAATTTATCTCGTGTAAGCGCTTCTGTGACGAGTTGATTATTAGCATCTCTTTCACGTTCCCAGAACATTCTTCTACGTGGTACGTCGACATAACCACTCAATATTAGTGTTCTAATAAATGTCCTTATTTCATACTCTTGCACCTCTTGTTGGCGATTCTTTTGCCAGGCATATCTATTTGTTTCAGTTTTTATGCGTGTTATAAGTTCGCCGTCAAAAAAAAGTGGAAACCATTCAAGTGGAGTCTTAGAAGAATTATTTTGTTCAAGCATTTCTTGGAAGTTTCCTGGAACTTCTTGTGGTAGATCCTCCTTCACTCATTTGTACGTTTTTCGTTTCTTTAGCTTTTTATTTTTTATTTTTTTAGCCAATTCAGACAATGAAATATTATCTTCGGAATCAGATGAAGATATGCTAAATTTTTCATGAGGTATGATTATCTCAGCAGGTGCTTGTAATTGTGAACCCGGTAGATTATCAGCTGACATTACAGTCTCATCGCCGGAGTTCTCGTCTGTGACAATGTCACAAGCATTGATTGGAGGCATCAATGTGATATTATCCACATTTGCTACTACATCTTCATTATCCTCCAGCCCCTAAAAATGAAACAGGCATGTATTTTCCTGGCGTACAATATTTTGCACACTCAAATATAATGACGCAATTGTGAATCCGAAATAATAACATAAGTAATTTGGCATTATAACTTTAAAACAGCATGTGTGTTTTATTGGTAGAAACAATCAAAACATTTTTTTTATTTACGTAAAGACCATATATTTACTTACTTGGCAAATCGTATTCCATATTCAGCCATGTCACAAAAAATAAAAACTTCTTCACAAGATCGCAAAAAAATCTCAATACAACGATAACACCCAACCTGTGCTATTATCGCGTTAAAATAAGCACAGGTCGTTGCAAGTCGCCCACGGTGTACCATAAATTGTACGCTAGGCATATCTGGGTTAAAATGAAAAGTTGAGATCTTTTTAATGCAGAATTTGCATAAAGCTCATCAAATTGTTGTACATGTTACAAAATATTTTCAGGAAAACTGGCGGAACGGATTCTGCACTTTAGAACATGTTCATATAGACACAGATAAGTGCCAAGCGGACTGAAAGGGGCGCGAGGAGAGCGCCACTTTTTCAAGAAAACGGCATAATATATCTTGATGTAAGAATTACCCTGCTAGACCAGAATCGTGAGACGCTATTCAATTGTCACAAGGGCATGTGGTCTAACAAGCGCTGCCTAAGTGATTAATAACAAGTTGACGTTCTTAAAGACATTTGATCAAATAAAAAAAATTATAAATTTGGATTTTCTGAGGGACGGTCTTCTAGAAGACACTTTCGCAATTTCTGACGTTGTCCCACTTCAAAACTCGTATCAATTGGATTTCTTTAAATTATTTACAGCAGTCGCCATACACCAATAGTCACGGTCCACTTTTTCAGTAATGTGACGTCTTAAAATGACCGAGAGCTTGGAGGGTGTATAAAAGTAACCTAACATGCACGAAACAATCTTTAGAATATCTAGTCATCTATGTTACTGTTTGACTAGGCACGTAATCCGGACTTCGATGCTATGTGAACAACCGTCTATTGAAATTTGCCTCTTGTATCGTCTTTTCTGATCTCAGAATAAAATAATATAGCTAATATCTAACTCGTTTAACAAATCGAACTTTAACTGGAAGATAGGTTTTTAAAGCCGTGTCTTTGTAGTGGGAAGAATGTCCATTATCCAACTAGCATTAATGCAAAACGATTCCCAACACGGAGTGACCTCCGGTACAGCTGAAGATGCTGGAAGCCATATATTGCTTGATTTGTCTCGCTCAGAACCAAGAGACAATAAATTAAAAATTACGCATAGATATACCGTAAAGAAATTTATCGTAGTCACTTTGGTACAGTCTAATGAGATATTTAATAAATAAACCATGTCCGTGGCTGTACCTTGGAGAACAAGAAATATGTATATGAGTCCCAGACGATATCTCACGTATATACGTTGGTCTGAATTATCACCATGACGGCTTTATGTACAAGAGAAAACCGATATAACAATTATAAAAAGAAATGGAGGCAAGTAGATTGACGCCATTGAGAAGCCAAACGCACAAATCCTAGACACCTACGTGATATTCATATTTATTATTAAACCCCTATGTTATACTAAGTGACATATAAACCCGAACACCCAGTTTAAATGGTTTTATTTTAATAAAATTTTGTATAAGTACTTAATGAAGCATAATAAGTAGATGATAAAAATTTCAAAATGATTGCACTGCTTTAAAGCCCTTTGACCTTTAATAATGTGTGGATACACCCTGATGAGCTACGCATCCTCCAACGCGCCTAGGCATGCTTTTGATCAGGTGGTCAATGTCCTCCTGTGGTATCTCATTCCAGGCAACCACCAACTCCTCTCGAAGTGCTTCTAGAGTCTGAGGAGTACGTTGCAAATTGAGCAATCTCCTACCCATCATATCCCACACGTGCTCAATTGGGGATAAGTCGGGAGATCTTGATGGCCATGGTAACAATGTGACATCATTATGTTGAAAGAAGTCTATTGTGACTCTTGCAACATGTGGTCGGGCATTATCTTGTTGGAAAGTTGGATCTGCCAGGGTGTCAAGATAACCATAAGCTATAGCACCCCAAACCATAACTCCAACAGTGTGATGAACATGTCTTTCAACAAAAAACTGTGGATTCCTCCTTTCACCACGTCGCCTTCTAACACTGGCACGATCATCGTGCATGCCTAAACAAAATCGAGACTCGTCACTAAGGACAATACTGTTCCATTAATGATCCCAGAGTGATCGTTCTCTGCACCACTCAAGGCGATTACGTCGGTGTTCTCGAGTTAAAGGGAGGACTCAGTGTGACCGGTATGAAAACAAGCCGAAACTTCTCATTCGTCGGTAAACATGCCAATATGTCTTTCGTGTTCTGCAAACCATTCATTTGCAACACCTAACCACAGTGTCTACACTTCTTTGCACTCTAACTGCAATTGCCCGGAAAGAAAGTCCAGCTTCCCGAAGTCCCACTATACGGCCCCTATCAAACTCACTAAGTTGTCGAAATCGTACAGGTCTCCGTACTCTAGGCATCGTAACCGATCGTAAAGGATGTCAAGAACCACAATCCGCCAACGTTGATTCTTTACTGCGGCTGAAATATTCATTTTTAGAGCGTTAGTGAATTAAAAAAAAGCAGTATAAAAACCGGAATGTCCAACTGATAAGGCTGAAAATTTTTTCACTTGTTATTTACAGTAAGATAAATACATTCACCAACTTTTATTAAAATAAAACCATTTAAACTGGGTGTTCGGATTTATATGTCACTTAGTATATCTATTACAGCAGAAGAAATGTACTTAATTCTGGTGTAAGCCTACCTGTTTATTGCTTTGCAAAAACTACCTAATTGTTTCCTCTTATTTTGACGGCATAAAATATTTTTATGACTCTCATTCAATTGTTACCATGTACCACATGACCTTTGTAAACATAATTGTATTTACTGACATGAATAAACGAATTGTAATTTGAGTTCTTGAATTTATTTTAGGGAAGATATCAAATTATTTGAATACATTTGTTCTTAGTCGGAACGCACGGTTGCGTTGCTTGGACTGACCGGACGAAACAGTAGACGAATTTCGCCCAAAAACCGATTTGCACTTCACAGCTTACGTTTCATTTTTTATTATTTCCAAATGAAACTCTTGCAGCGTGCTAAAAACAAAGTCCACAGGGTGCTAACGATCCACTTTTTCGATTTTATCCACTAGGATCTTTTTAAAATATCAAGAAGTTGAGCACAAATTCGATAGTAAGCATTTCAACCCACCATAATTCTTGCGCAAAGACAAAATTTTGTAAAACGCTCTGATAGCACCTTAGGCAATTAGGTCCTGCTTATATCCAGAAAAACGTCACAAACTGCAGAACCCAAATTGAACGTAACGGCGAAATAGGTACATTTCACGGCTCATGAAATTCAAATGAAAATGCAGGTATAAAATCTAATCTAATTATCGTTCTCAAAAACATATTTCCTTGACATATCGATAATTTTAATCACTGGGATCAGAAGCTTCTTAATAATAGAACGTGTTTCACTGATATGAAAGATGCAACATTCAGAATCACCTTCCCCCAACCCCCACTTTTTAGGCAGTACAATTTTTTTCTGTCAATGATAAGGAACCCTTGTAATGTCAAAAACGGAGTTTCAGCAACTGCTACTTTTTCTTTTTTGCCTATGGCACCGTCTCCACTGTACTAAAACTACAAAGCTTTGGCATACTAGTAACCCCGTGTGGAAATTTCATAAAAATCCGAGCGGTTATTTCCAAGTTGATGCGTGATATAGTTGTTCGTGATGTAGATGTCATATGACTTAAAAAACATAACATATCATTTTAAAAATGTTTCGCGATTACAATACTTCGTCGCCAATGACGTGGGAAGTAAAACGGCTTTAAAATCGAGGAGTACCATCGATTGCGATTATGAGTACCTTATCTACGCGATATTATATGAAATAGGGCCACCAAATTATCTGAATACGTCCTTTCTTAGTCCGTACATTGCGCCGCAACGCTTGGGTTGGCAGCACGAAACAGTAGACAAAATTCGTCCAAAATACGATTTGTAGAGGTTTGCGTGCTTCGAAATTGACGCTTTATTTTTTGATATTTTTGGATGAAATTTTCACACAGTGCTGAAAACAAAACCCCACATGGTGCTATAGAGCCACTTTTTCATTTTTTTCACTAGGTTCTTTTTAAAAAAATCGCGAAGTTGAACAGAAAAAGTACGCACTTCAACCCATCATAAAACTTGTGCAAAAACAAAATTTCAAAAAGTGCTCCCATAGCACCCTGGGCAATTATCTTCTCAACATACTATATGAAATTCATTAAAAAATATTGAAAAATGGAGTGTCAGTTTTGAAGCAGCTGTGAACCCTTGTAAATGGCTTGAAACTCACTGCGTCGGAGCCGCCTTAATAGTTGATTAACATGGCCAGTTTTAGTATTTGGGTGACAAAGCACCTCTAACAAAAATGTTTCTTGATTATAACCTCTCTACATCAGTTGCGCTACTACTTCACAGTTGTTCTTGTAAAAGTATACCGCATAAGATGACAATCCAATATTTTCCATTACGTCAAAGCAATTTGCCTATTTGATTCTAACTATTGCCAGACCGTAAAGCCCAAGTTCCTTCTCAAAAACATTACCACCTATCGCAGACAGGTAGAAAACAAGTCCCTTAATAAATATTCAAATTCGAACGGCGATATATTTCGGGGCTAAGATATGCGCCTATTAAAAAAGACAACATATTAATTCGACAAATATATATTTAATCTTATGAAAATAAGCGGCGAATTTTTTGGATATGATGGGTTTTGTATTTAAATTTTTTTGGAGTTCGAGCAGCGTAGGTAACGGATGAGTTATAGCCGGTGCTTTGTTAATCTTGCTATGGATATTTATACTCCAAGCGACACTTAAATGGGTAATTTGTCTTTGGCGTAGTAAATTTCAGGGGTTGAACAAGAATTTTCGATAAATTTTGCTGGTCTTCTTGTGCATGATGCCATCGTGAAGACATTTAACGATTTTATACTTCAAATGTATATACGGTGATTCTAAGATACTGGCGCGGTTTCAACACACTGTACGAGAGATGTCTTTTAAGCTTTGCATACGAAAATAAAACAACACAGTAGGTAGTTTTAAATGACACAAAGATTAATACACATCTGCATGCGCTCGAACCAATTGTCGAAGCACTTATTTATTACCAATTTTATCCAAAGTGCCTTAGATAAGAAAATGGCACTAGCCTTAATCTCTATAGACTATTCGAAAGCCTTTGACAGCATCAATCATAAATTATTACTTGCTAAATTAAATTACATAGGTCTTGAAAGTGTATCCCTTTCATTTTTCGACAGTTACCTTCATCAAAGAACTCAGTGTGTTTTTCTCAATCAAGAAATGTCTCAAGTGACAATAATTCCCTCAGGCGTACCTCAGGGCTCTGTATTGGGGCCGCTTCTGTTCCTCATATATACGTTCGACTTAAGCAAAAGTATTGATAATTCTCAAGTCCAGTCATTTGCAGACGATACGCAATTGCTTCATTATTTTAACCCAGATAATGTCAATAATACTACTCAAATTTTACAAAACGATGTTAATAAATTAATTAAATACTCTTTAGATCACAATCTACTTATTAATCCACAAAAATCCAAAATTTTATTATTTTGCGAACAAAGAAAAACATACAATGTAACACAGCTCTTGAACATTCAGATAAATAACCAAATTTTGCAATTTTCTGATTTTGCAAAAATTCTTGGTGTTGTTTTTGATACAAAATTAAGGTTTATTGAACATGTTAAAAGTCTATCTCAGAAAACCTACCTACGGCTGCGCGTCCTTATAGCAAACAGGTATTTACTAAATTTTAAGATGCGTAAAAAACTATGTGAAGCATTGGTCATATCTATACTAAATTATTGTAATATCGTATACTATACTTGTTTAGACAATTTCACTAAAAACGTTATTTAAGTTATTCAAAACAATTGTATACGATTCATGTTTGGCTTACGTAAATTTGATCATGTATCAGCGAAATATCCCGTTCTAAACTGGTTAAAAATTAATGACATGATCAAGTATCACTATTCAGTTTTTGTTC
Source organism: Acanthoscelides obtectus (assembly GCA_963669975.1). Lineage (NCBI taxonomy): Eukaryota > Metazoa > Arthropoda > Insecta > Coleoptera > Chrysomelidae > Acanthoscelides > Acanthoscelides obtectus. The sequence continues at coordinate 17,672,275 of CAVLJG010000010.1, forward strand.
ACAAATTGCTGCTCACGTCTAAACCTTATTACTTGAAGGAAAAAATTTCATTTAATAATGATCTTCACTGTAGAGCTCTCAGAGAAAATAATATTAGAATACCCCTGCATACGTCTACACTTTTTAAACGCAGTTTTTCTTACAATGTTGCTATTATTTATAATGACCTTCCTAAAGTATATAAAGAATTTTCATTACCTGTCTTTCGACAAAAAGTTAAAACATTATTACTCAACCCTACAAACATATAATTTACGTAATCATTCATTTCTTTTTTATTCCATCTTTAATTCAGATTAATAATTTTTTAGTGCATTTGGGTTTGGAAAGTATGCCTTTTTCTCTTTTTTTTTAAATTTTACTTTCGATGTAATGAACCAAATCTGTTTGTGGATAGTGTATTCTTTTGAACATCTGCTAGAGACTATATGGTTAAGTGTAAGAGTAGCAGTATGCTGAACTTCGCCATATAAGTCTGACATTTGGCTATACTACAATGTAATTGTGGATAAATAAAGACGTCTATTATTATTATTATTATTATTATTTCACTCGTTTGCTGGCAGATCCAAAACGGCATTTTTGAATGCGTCAACTGCTTCTTCTGGTGACTGGAACCTTTGACCACGCAGTCTGTTGTTAATTTTCGGGAAAGAAAAGAAATCGTTAGGACTTAGATCGGGACTATATGGAGGATGGTCCAATAATTACACGTTTTCTTCGGTTAAATACTGCCTTGTTTTTTGGGCTGTGTGTGAGCTTGCATTGTCTTGGTGGAGGATGATTCTTCTTTCGGGGTTGATTTTTCGAAGCTCGGTGATGCCTTTTGGCAAACAAATGGTGGTATACCAATCCGCAGTAACAGTTCTTTGCTCATTAAGAGGAATTGTTGCAATATGACCCAATTTTGACACAAATGTCGCGACCATCTTTTTCTAAACACTTCGAGAACGGATGACTTTTGTTGGCTTTTCTTCACCTTGGAACACCCAAACAGCGGACTGTCGTTTATTTTCTGGTTCATAACAATAAATTCACGATTCATCACCACTAACAATGCTGTTAACATTTTTTGAGTTTACGGAATTGAAATGGTCAAGAGTGTAACGGTTTCACCGTCCGATCGTATTTATTAAATCACTTCTCGATTATCATTTCATTAATCCCATCTCTAGCTTTTTTGCTTGGAAAATTTTCCGCTTGGAGCGCTTGATGCGGAGTTCCCGATCTGCGATCTTCCTCGCGCTTCTTTTTCACCTGAGCCGCCGATCGAACAACGGCTAGAAATTTCTTCTCAGTAGCACAAGGTTATATAGCACCATGTGCTAGATTTCTAGAATGTGTGTCCGTATAGGACAAAAATGATTGGGGCCACCCCCTTTCTCTTTCCCTTTCACTTTGCCTAGCCTTGGCCAATATTTTCACCCATGCATGTACCTTGGCAGCGCCATCGCCTTTAACTTCGCCTACAACTGGTTGTGAAGCCACTATATGGAGGTCACCCCTCATAACTGGGACCTCCCCTTCAAGCCCCTGGCCATCCTGGCTTCAGTCGAGTAAAAATGGACCAGCGAAAGATAAGTCGATAGCGTTATAGCAGCGCCAAAGATGTAAAACTTATTTTGTTATTTTTGTAAAATTGTAATGTAATGAAAATGCCTTTTTTTTGTTAAATAAAATCTGTTAAATTTTTGTGTTCTGTTTGTTCTTCTATCCTCTAGCCATGCCATGGTCGACACACAGCTACACGCCTGTAGATGTCTTCATGCCACCGACTGAGCTACCGGAAGCTAATTGTAACCCCCTTTCTGTGATTGTGCAGAAAAGTTGGAATCTTCATTGCATTCCATCTTTTCTGGACTTTTTGCGGAAAGGAAGTGTTACATAAATTGGCACCCGCAACGTGAGGCCGCTCAATCGAAGGGGGCGAGTTTTTCGATCTGTACATTGGAGCGAGTAGGTTTTCCTATATTTATTTCCTAGTACAGATGCGAACGGAGAAGAATTTCCTTTGATAATGAATAAACTTATTTGCTGTAAGAGGCAGCTGATTGTTTACTTTGGACATTTAACATCGTTGATCCTTCAACCTTTTGAAATATTACAATTTGTCCAATACATATTTCCGCTCAATCGAAGGGGGCGAGTTTTTCGATCTGTACATTGGAGCGAGTAGGTTTTCCTATGTTTATTTCCTAGTACAGATGCGAACGGACAAGAATTTCCTTTGATAATTGCTAAGCTAATTTACTGTAAAAGGCAGTTGAATGTTTACTTTGGACATTTGTCATCGTTGATCCTTCAACCTTTTGAAATATTACAATCAGTCCAATACCCATATTTCCGCTCAATCGAAGGGGGCGAGTTTTTCGATCTGTACATTGGAGCGAGTAGGTTTTCCTATATTTATTTCCTAGTACAGATGCGAACGGAGAAGAATTTCCTTTGATAATGAATAAACTTATTTGCTGTAAGAGGCAGCTGAATGTTTACTTTGGACATTTAACATCGTTGATCCTTCAACCTTTTGAAATATTACAATTTGTCCAATACTCATATTTCCGCTCAATCGAAGGGGGCGAGTTTTTCGATCTGTACATTGGAGCGAGTAGGTTTTCCTATATTTATTTCCTAGTACAGATGCGAACGGAGAAGAATTTCCTTTGATAATGACTAAACTTATTTGCTGTAAGAGGCAGCTGAATGTTTACTTTGGACATTTAACATCGTTGATCCTTCAACCTTTTGAAATATTACAATCAGTCCAATACTCATATTTCCGCTCAATCGAAGGGGGCGAGTTTTTCGATCTGTACATTGAAGCGAGTAGGTTTTCCTATGTTTATTTCCAAGTACAGATGCGAACGGACAAGAATTTCCTTTGATAATTGTTAAGCTAATTTCCTGTAAAAGGCAGGTGAATGTTTACTTTGGACATTAGTCATCGTTGTTCTTTCAACCTTTTGAACCATTACGTCAGTCCACCATGTACAAAATTTACAAGTAATCATTATTTTTCTGATTCCAATTTAATGTGTATACTTCATCTTTTGAATATTTCATTTTTCTGAGTGTACTCAAAATTTAAATTGCATTCAAATCATGTGACAAATACTGTGTATAATATTTTATAATGTTTTTATGCGTATATTTTCTGAATTTCTTTTACATACTTAGGTACCTCTATTTTTGAAGTCTATTACTTTTGAAGTTTTTGATAATATCCTCTTTTTGAATTCATTATAACTTTCTTCGAGAGCACAGACTTACATTGATTTTTGGTTCAAACTTTTGATGTTTGTTTACATATTTTTGAGTGGTTTTGAACTTTGACAGTATTTTGTAGTCTGGATAGTTACATAGATTCGTTGCGATGTATGCCTTGAGGGTCTTGTACTATCCACAGTTTCTTTAATTGAAAGTGTTTTCTTCATATGCATTTTATTTTCTTCTTGAGACTTGTCATATATGCTTTCCGCCTAGTTGCAAATCTGTGCGTATTGATAAACTCTTGAAACCTCTGGCGTATAAGTAAAACTCACTTTTGATATAGTTATTTATGTCTCGGTTCAATTCAATCAGTTCAATTTGATTTGAAGTAATTGTCAATTCCTTCTTGAGATTTTTCATATATGCTTTCAGCCTTTGTGCACATTTGTGCGTATTGCTAAGTCTTGAGCTTGGTTGCGACATTGCTTTCATGTTTCGCTATAGATTTTGAAATATCTGGTGATTTTGCTTTTGCATTATTGCATTTGTTTTGATAGTCTGCTCTCATAATCTTTTTTCCGGCTTCTTATTTCTTTCGATTTCTGTCTTGACTTGAAGTAATCGCCAATTCTTATAGATTCAGTATAGTAATTCTCTTTTCATGCTTTACACTGGTAAATTATTATAGTTTTTCTAATCTTGTAATATTTCATATTTGAACTTAACTTTCATTTTACAATGTTATGGTTATTCTCAGTGTAGACTTTGAAGTGCGCTGATGATATCAGTGATCTACATGAGAATATTCCATAGACTATAGACAATCTTGTCTAGGGCTTTGGAATGCACCTATGGTGACCCTAGAAAGTTGTCTTTCTCTCATTTTTTTGCTTTAAATCAAAATTCGAATTCTTACCTATCATATTTATTTCTATTTCTTGTTCACTAGATTTTTTTTATAACTCCAATTTTGCACCTACATATATCGTAGTCTTTTGCATACAATTTTTGCTTGCGGCATTACTCTCATGTATCATGATTTAATAAAATATCTTGTGATTTTCGTTTCGCTATTTTGCATTTTAAATATGCTCACTTCGTTTCTCATTTATTACTCATGAAACTTTTAATATTTTGCTTACTTTTAAATTTTTTTGAGAACCCTTTATAAAATCATGCTCATATAGCTTTAATATTTCCTTTCACTTTATGATTTTAACACTATTAGATTTACAGTTGCACTTGTGTTGCACTTAGTTTTTTTGGAAATTTATTTTGCTCTTTTCTATATTGTACTTCAAATTTTTTTTTTTGGTCTGGTTCTTATGTTGTCACATGACCCGAAAATTTTGATTGAACTTACTCTTGAATTTTAGTTCATTGATTGAACTTAAGCTATATTTTGACTTTGAAAATCTTACTTCAATATTTCATGAATGTCCCTTATATACTTTAATTCTCTGAAAATATTTTGAATTATTTTGTAGTCTTACAGACTGCTGGCGCCCGACAATTTTTTTGTGGAATCAGAACTGCACTTAGTTAACATCTTTTTTGATTAAAATACCTTCGTGATCAAGTTTTCATTGGTTTAGTACTTGTAAATTGTTTTGTTATATGACTTGAATTCCTAATGGAATTTGTTAATTTCTTATGATTTTCATATTTTGAAAATAAATGCACTGTTTTTTTTTCAATATTGGATATTGGTTTAAAATATCACTGTATATGATATTCTTTTTGGGTTTGGAGCATTGCGAGATAATCTGGCAGTTGTTTTGAGAATGTTTATTATTCTTTTTTTTAGTACCTCTTATGGTATAGGTACTTACTTAGTCTTGAAGTTTTTAGTAGTCAGTCGTGCATTTTGGATGCCATTGTGATTCGTGCTTGGACTACTGCTGAAACTTTTGGTTTATTATTTTTCTCGTCTTAGGTATGACGATGTTTTATGTTTTGGGTTTTTCATCATATGATGATAGTTTTTTTTAAGTGCAACTTCACTGTACTTTTCAGCGAGTTGGTGCTATAACCATCCCTCTTGTTTGGTAGACTTGAGGCTATCCCTTTTTCTTCCAATTCTCTTCTAACATTTTTGTTTCTACCTTACTTTTACTACTTGTTATCTGGTCGAATGGTTGTACATTTGTCCTTCCGTGATAACTTTCAATTTCCTAGTAAAAAAAAAAAATTCTTAAATGCTTCTTCGATTTTTTTTTTTTTTTTGGTTAAGTTGGGGCGAGTGTAACGGTTTCACCGTCCGATCGTATTTATTAAATCACTTCTCGATTATCATTTCATTAATCCCATCTCTAGCTTTTTTGCTTGGAAAATTTTCCGCTTGGAGCGCTTGATGCGGAGTTCCTGATCTGCGATCTTCCTCGCGCTTCCTTTTCACTTGAGCCGCCGATCGAACAACGGCTAGAAATTTCTTCTCAGTAGCACAAGGTTATATAGCACCATGTGCTAGAATTTTCTAGAATGTGTGTCCGTATAGGACAAAAATGGTGAGTTTTATAATACTATACAGTTTTATTGCTGGATCTGCCTGTAGTTTATAGATAATCGATATGTAAGTGATTTATTTCTTGTACGATTTTAAAATATCCATCGAACGTCATTTTCGACTACTTCGATCATTCGCCATAACTTTAATCAAATCGAGGTGGAAATCGATCCACATCGATTTTACCTCTGTGCGCGTATATATATTCATAGTTCAGTGAAATTATAAGTACGTTGATTATGAATATTCGATGATTGTGTTTTTATATCAGAAGCATGTGGAGAAATTTTTGATGACCACCATCTTGTTCTACGCTTTTTTTTGCTATTTCATGATTTTATTTTATGAAAGGCATTTCCAATTTTCGGTTTGATTTTATCAAACTATATAATGTAATTCTAACCTAGAAAATCGTTGGTTCTCTTTTGAGGCAGACTGAGATTGGAAATGCCTTGGCCATTAGGGCACGTTGCTAATGCACACGGTTCTTTTTCAGATTGGGCCACCCCCTTTCTCTTTCCCTTTCACTTTGCCTAGCCTTGGCCAATATTTTCACCCATGCATGTACCTTGGCAGCGCCATGGCCTTTAACTTCGCCTACAACTGGTTGTGAAGCCACTATATGGAGGTCACCCCTCATAACTGGGACCTCCCCTTCAAGCCCCTGGCCATCCTGGCTTCAGTCGAGTAAAAATGGACCAGCGAAAGATAAGTCGATAGCGTTATAGCAGCGCCAAAGATGTAAAACTTATTTTGTTATTTTTGTAAAATTGTAATGTAATGAAAATGCCTTTTTTTTGTTAAATAAAATCTGTTAAATTTTTGTGTTCTGTTTGTTCTTCTATCCTCTAGCCATGCCATGGTCGACACACAGCTACACGCCTGTAGATGTCTTCATGCCACCGACTGAGCTACCGGAAGCTAATTGTAACCCCCTTTCTGTGATTGTGCAGAAAAGTTGGAATCTTCATTGCATTCCATCTTTTCTGGACTTTTTGCGGAAAGGAAGCGTTACAAGAGTTTTTTGACACCAATTAACCCTGGCTGCTTTCTGCTCTTCAATCAACTGGTAGGGTATCTAACGAGAAACGAATTTTCTTAAACCTAATTTTTTGAATTGATGTCTTTTAGATCTTCAAGGACGCCTCAACCTCGCGATATGTCACATGTCTATCTTCAATGATGAGTTTGCGCACAGCATTGACGTTTTCCTGGGTGACTGCCGTTCTTGGTGCACCCACCCTGCGTTCTTCCCTAAGACTCACCCATCCACGTTTGAATTCTCCATACCAACGAGAAATTGTTGACTGATGAGGCGCTTCGTTGCCGAAAACAGACAGTAACTCAGCAAGGCATTCTTGTTGCGATAATTGTCTCTGAAAGTTGTAATAAATTATGGCGCGGAAATGTTCTCGGTTGAGTTCCATTTTTCTAATGACACTTAAAAATTCACTGTGGTGAGAACACTGCACGTATTGTTGTGAAACTTTGAATTTAAGTTTACTAAAGAGTGAGGTTAAGATTCAGTACTGACGTTCGATCCGCGCGGCCTACTGTGTTTCTATATGCAAAACTTAAAAGACATCCCTCGTAAGGTCTCACAGCTAATTATTAGATCGCGATAGGGACACGTACAGACAGCTAACATATATTCCTTACACGAGCGACCGAAATGCTACAAGGACTAGAATAAATTGAAGACGCTTTGTGAAATTGCCTCCTGTGGACAACAATATCAACTTAAAAAAGCTCCTACACGACAAATCGAACTAGGTATATACAATGACAATAAACAAGATACAGTCTGTTGCACGATACTGACTGCATTGACATTTTCCAATATCCCAGTGATAAAAAGGCATTACATAAAATTGTGAAAGTCTGGCTTCACTAACCTCAGGCTATTTTTAAAGTAGACTGGATTTAAGTCCCTATAAGGATTTTGATTAATTATTCGAATCAGAAGATATGCTTTGTCAAAATCTCAAGAACAGAATTACATGCGAAATACAACAGGATAGAGGTTTAAGGAAATCAGTGGTTTAGAAAACATTTCTTTTCTCTGCAGGGTTAAATATATACCACTTTTTCTTGCTGCTGGGCCAGTTTCACCCGAAAAACCTTCGTATGTCGGTATCAAAACTTACATTTGTTTCGCATATTGATGCTGTTGTTAGCAAGGCCTATAAAAGTTTGGGCTTCATTATCAGGAATTGTAGGGATTTCAATAATGTGTATACCATCATGATCTCGTTATACGTTATACTTTGAAGTTGAGTCATTAATTTTCAGATAATGATTGTAGAAGGAAGATAAACCAAAATATGTGTGTAAAAATAAAAAAAAAATTAAAAAAAATGTTACTTTGTTTTATAAAGTATCCTCCCGACAAGTATTTCAGTGCGGACCTGTATTTGATCGTGCAGTCTTGGAGCACCGGCATGCCCTCCCCTGTGAGGTCTTAAGTCACCTGATTCACGAGCCCTTTGTACTACATTAACAAAGGCACGAGGGGTTGGTTGCACTCGATTGGAAAACCGATCCGCATAAATCCGTGATGCCGCGTAAATAAGAATCATGTCCACAAGTTCAGTATTTTCGTAAACATGTGCCATTTTTGATTTCGTTTGAGCCACGCAACAGACACCACTATTCACTCACGCGTTACCGACTGACACTGACTGTATACAACTGAATAAAATGATTGTAAAAACATCGTTCCAAATTCTTTCGCTCTTTTGTTTCCGATGCTATGAACCTATAAGGCGGATTATATCCGTTGTTGCCAAACACGAGCACATAATATTATTATTGAGACAGGGCGGTACTCAAACTTCCAAAGGGCTATAACTTTGTTACTTTAATTTTACCAGAAAAATGGTAAAGGAAAAAACATTTCTTTTGATCAGATCTACTCACTGTTAAAATAAATGACTCAACTTCGAAGTCACCCTGTATAGGTGTAATACATTTGTTCGATTCGAAATTGAATACTGCTCTATAATATGGTTTTCTGTTCATGAAGTTCACTCGAATAAAGTTTAACTTATTCAGAGGAGGTTTGTGAAATATTTGTGGCACAAGGAAGATGGTACGTATCCAGAAGTTGGCTGCAGTCATGATGTATTACTTAGCAGATATAACCTATGCAACTTGGAGAAGCGCAAAAACTACGCTGCTTGTGTATTTTTGTATAAAATGCCTAATAATGCCATAGATTGTGAATATTTACTCGGTAAGATTCTTATTCATGTACCTAAAGCTAAGACGCTACAGCAGGTTCTGACCGGAACCTAACCCCAACAAGACCGTGGTCTGGGTGGACAGGACAGCAGTGCTGTAAGGGACAGGATGCGTGGTCAGAAAGAGATGCAGCAGGCTACTGGCATGTGACGAGCCGCGCGGGAAAAGAGTAGGGCTCGTCACCAGCTGGGTCAGCCCTTGAGTACGAGCGAACGCCTCGACTGCGCGACCTGCTGCATCGGTCTTGTTTGAGCCCCACCATAGCTCATTATGGGCATTGAAATCACCGAGAAGAACTACCTCTGAAGCGGGGTGATTGGTGTTCAGGAAGCCGATCTTGACGGCGAGGTATTCAAGTAGGTCATCCCAGTTGGCGGACTTGTACCGCCACCTGACAATCGGTACTGAGGTATTCATTAACGCGTGTACAATCACTTGAACGGGAAGAAGTTGTATACTGAATACAACAACTTCCGGAACAAGCATTTGCCATTGCCTCGCCCATTAGGGTGTAATAACACTGAACTGACACGGATTCTGTTTTAAGGGCAAATGGACAGGAAAAAATATGATGTATGAAACAATAATTAACGAGGTTGATCGAGTATAAATATACTAACGCTAAAAAATTGATACATTCCCTCTTCCACCATCTACAAGCCCTACAAAAATTTTCCTGAAAATGATCAGGAACCTCTGAAACGTCATGTAACGAAGTTTGAGCGCTTTTTATTGTTCGTTATTCGCATATAGAACCGCCGCCACCGAATCGGTTTTCAAAAACTACAAAGCTTGCTCGTCTTTGGTATAGTCGTAACCGTGTCCGACATTTTGATCAAATTTTTCTTGATGTCACTATTCCGAAATACTTGGCGATTACAATATTTCCCCGCCAGTTGGTGTGGGAGGTAGTATAAGCCGCCATAAATCGTATGAAAGCAAAAGGCGCAAAATTGTTACACTGATCAACAGCCAAAAAATATCCTAAATAAAATCAACAAAATATTACTATTTTTAATGTGCTGAAACCGGAATGAAACTTATTTTTTCAATATTAGTTCAAGTTTTAGAGATACGGTAATTATATGTATTCCTGCTGTGACAGTGTTAATATACTGTAATTCACAAGAATGCACGTGCTACATTTTTATATTCGGCAAGGAAAGATGATGTAATCGGCATGATTGTGTTACGTTATACATACGTGTACATTATATTGTTTTATGTTAGCAATTTTTTCCTCAGTTGGCTGACAGCGTTCATGGAAGATGTCTCGAAAGTGTGTAAACAATCCAGATCAGTTTTGTTACGTGTGTGGTGATGTGACTTTTGCGTCTCAGAGACGGTCTATTACTCCACTAATAACAAAGGCATATCAGCTTTATTTCGGTTGTAAACTAGGTGATCAAGACAAACAGTGGGCACCCCACATCTGCTGTAATACATGTGCTTCAAGTCTGAGGAGCTGGTTAAATGGCAAAAAACGGTCTATGCGCTTTGCTGTCCCAATGGTTTGGAGAGAGCCTACAAATCATATTAATGATTGTTACTTGCGCATGGTACCTTGGGTTGGACAAGCCACAGGTATGTCCAAGAAAAAAAAATCGGTTATTAACTACCCAAACATACCATCTGCGATGAGACCTGTGGCTCACAGTGACGAAAATCCTATTCCAAAACCCCCAGAATCCTACACTTGCGAATCAGAAAACGAATCAGATCCTGGCGATCGAGTGATTCGTCAGGAAGAAGATATGCCATCAACGTCAAGAGATCCTGATTTTATACCGAGCACGTCATGCCACCAACCGCACAAAATAACACAGTCAGAATTAAATGATCTTGTAAGAGATTTAGAACTTCCAAAATGTAAGGCAGAGTTACTTGGATCAAGACTGCAGCAGTGGAACTTGTTAGAAGACGACGTTTTGGTATGTGTTTTTCGTAAACGCCACAAAGACTTAGAACCATTTTTCAATATGGAGAATAACTTGGTTTTCTGCAGTAACATTAACGGCTTACTGGCGGCTTTAAATATAAACTATAACCCAGAAGAATGGAGATTGTTTATAGACAGTTCAACATTGAGTTTAAAGGCAGTGTTATTGCATATTGGAAATATTTTACCATCTCTTCTTGTAGGGTATGCAGTTCACATGAAAGAATCATATGGCAATATGAAGTACCTATTGACATGCATAAAATACGAAAATATGAGCACCAATGGCATATTTGTGGCGATTTGAAAGTTGTTGCACTTTTACTTGGGCTGCAGCTAGGCTACACAAAGTTTTGCTGTTTTTTGTGTGAATGGGACAGTCGGGCAAAGGCAATTCATTACACCAGACAAAACTGGCCTGTTCGTCAATTCCTAGAGCCAGGTCAAAAAAATATACAGCGTATGCCATTAGTAGATTCGAAAAAAATTTTATTACCACCACTGCATATCAAGTTGGGCCTAATGAAAAACTTTGTCAAGGCATTAGATAGAGATGGGTCAGCTTTTCAATACCTGCGTCTGAAATTTCCAAGACTAAGTGAGGCAAAGGTTAAAGAAGGTATTTTTGTTGGGCCACAGATTCGAAATATTTTGAAAGATACACAGTTTGAAAACACTTTAACAGGTATTGAAAAAACTGCTTGGAATGATTTCCGTCTGGTGGTCACTAATTTCTTGGGAAATAGAAAAGCTGACAACTATAAAACCCTTGTCAAAAATATGCTGTCATCGTATCAAAAGATGGGCTGTAATATGTCTCTTAAGATACATTTCCTACACTCACACCTGGACTTTTTTCCTGACAATTGCGGAGCCGTAAGTGATGAGCACGGCGAACGTTTTCATCAGGATATTTCAACAATGGAAAAAAGGTACCAGGGAAAGTGGAATCCCTCAATGCTTGCAGACTACTGTTGGACTCTTGGTAGAGATGCTCCAGAAACGATCCATAAAAGAACAGCAAAAAGACAGCGCATATAGTGATTCTTATAGGTATATGAATCTTGTTACTTTTTTTAATATATCCTTAAAAATAAAAAGTTTTTTTTATTTCATTGTCATTTTTGGATTCAGCGCCCCAAAATTAACAAAATTAACAAAGAAGTGCACTTTTCCCACAAGACACAATTAAAAAACTAAAATTTGTTGTCCAGGGTTATCGTTCAACTGACTTCCTGCGCCTTCTCTTCCGTATGCACAGGTGATCCGCCGCTTTGCCGTAGGGCGATCATGTCCATGTGTGTGCACACTGCTGCACCGATGCACATGCAGCAGGCCGCCCACGCACAACGTTGCGCTGGAGGCATATTCGTGGCCCACAAACGCGCGACATCCGTGTCCCCTTTTAATCCCCCAACCCGCTCCCTCCGCTGCCGATAATGCTGACCGCTGCAATTAATTACCGAACATCACTGCCAAGCGCCAGGCCGGATGCACCTGTTGATCGACGATGCTGATCTGATATTGACTGCCACTGGACATCATCGGACACACCATAAAATAATCGGATCTGGGTCATTAATGCTACTATTCCTATGTGTGGATGTGTGGAAATATTTTGCGTTTAACAACAAAAAATCAAGTGGAGAATATCTGCTTTTTGGGGGCGTTGAAGTATATTACTTGAGTACATTTTTTACAATTACAGTGGACCTCCGGTAATCCGACAAACATTATGCAGGGCAGTGTCGGACTATCGAATTTGTCGGATTATAGAGCACTGCCTAAGACCCCCTATAGTCCGGAATTTTTTACAAAAGGGTACCTTGTAATCCGACAAATTACATATCCAATGGTAAGATTATATATGTTACGTATATGTATGTACTTTGAAGTACAAATCATTCATAGTTTATGTATGCCGAATTTAGTAAATTAAATAACAATAGAGAGGTTACGTTTTATTATAAAATTAAGCATAAATGCACATACATATGTACCAAAATAATCAAGAATTATTAATCAAAATCATTAATGAAATGATCAAATTATGAAGCTTGGAAATATTCATCAATTTTTTTTTGTTTAAGGTAGTTATAACGCGAGATCAGAGCTTTGTCCCTCAGTCTTCTCAAAAGTAAAAGTTCGTTGTATGTTGTACCATTCTCTTCAGCCCATTGTAAACCTAGCTCAAAGGCGTTAATTGCGTCTTGTGCTGTGACTTGTGGAGCAGTTGCAATCATGTCGTCGTTATTTTCCTGATTGTTTGTTGTACAATTAGAAACCTCTTTTATAATCTCTTCGTCAGACATTTCATGAAAAACATTTTCCTCTTTATCCATTCCACGGCACCAGATTTCCAAATGTTCCGGACTTATCTGTGTTTCAGTAGCGACTTGTTCTATAACTTCCGAAGTTACACTGATTTGTGGAACGTTGCTAGGAGTGGTGACTATATCTGGCCATAACTTTTTCCAAGACGATTTAATAGTTGATGACGGTATCGCATTCCACGACTGACAAAGAGCAAAAACCATGTCTTTCATATTAAATCCTTTTAAAGTTTTTTCTATTGGTTGGTCTTTTGATACGGCTCTCAGAAGTAGGTTTTTATTATAGTCTTGCTTGACAAACTGAATGATATTCTGGTCCATTGGTTGAATCAGTGCAGTGCCATTTGGCGGAAGAAACATCGCAGTGATGCATTTATCCTCAGGTGTTAGTTCCTCTTCAGACGGATGACCGGGAGTGTTATTAAGAAGCAACAACGCTTTTTGAGGAAAATTATGATGTTTTAACCATTTTCTAACTTCAGGTACGAAGCTTTCATCAAACCACTTTTTGAAAAGGTCTTTTGTGATCCATGCACTTTTTTGCCCTCAGCGTTAGCACATGGTAGTATGCTTACACGGTCTTTACTTACTTTTCGTCCAGGTACGGATTTTTCGTTACAAGAAACGAAAGCTTTGTTACGCCAAAGAAAGCCCTGATTCGTCTGCATTGTACGGGTCAAGATTTAAATCGTTCACCTTTTGCAAAAATCTTAATTCAAAGGGCTCTATGCAGGTGGCATCGTTAGAAACTTTCTCTCCTGTAATAGTCATTAAACGTATACCATGACGACTTTTAAAACGTTCTAGCCATCCTTTCGTTGCATTTTTAATTATTTATGATAAAATAACGTTAAAAAGTCAGTATCTCGATAATTTTTAGAAGTAGGCTGTGCCTGCAAATATTTTTGAAATTGAAAGCAGAATAAGGTTAAATGTCAATTAGTTGACAGTTAGTTTTGTTGTCTGTTGACACCTGAAACGTTTTTTGCAGTTGTGAATGCACGAAATTTAGTTTCTTTTACCTATTTTTTTGTAAGTTTTATAAAAATGCCATTTTTATTCACCAATCAAGAGTTAGCGGATATTCATTTTGTAAATGGAAACGCAGCAGAAGCAGCCAGAGAATACGCACGAAGATTTCCATACAGACGACATCCGACTCGCTCAGTATTTGTAAGAGTGCATCGCCAAATAAATGAAAATGGTTTTGGAAATCTCCAAAGGGATCAAAACATAAATGTTAATCAGTGCAGATTTACCCGTATGATTCTGCGTGAGTTTGATAGAGATCCGACCACAAGTGTTAGGAGAGTTTCTGGTGCCTTAGGAATTTCAGCAAGCCATGTTCACCGTGTTCTTAGAAATGACCATAGACGTCCTTACCATTTGCAACCTGTGCAAGGAATACAGCCAGGGAATCACATTTTGTCAGTGGATACTTGATAGAACTGATAATAATAGGGAGTTTTATGGACCGATGAGTCATGCTTCACTAGACGGGGAGTGGTAAATTTTCATAATCAACATATTTGGTCGCATGAAAATCCGCATGCAGTTCGGGAAAGAAATTTTCAGCATGAATTTGGTGTGAACGTGTGGATTGGTATCTACCGTAATCGACTATTTGGACCCTACCTTTTGCCTGCAATGTCAAATGCTGCGACCTTCTTGGAATTTTTAAAGGCTGAACATGCAAATATGTGGGATGATGTTATGTTAGATTTAAGAAGATTGGCCTGGTTCCAGCTTGATGGTTGTTTAGCTCATTATTCGAGAATAGTTAGAAACTGGCTGGACGAAAATTATCCAGAAAGATGGATCGGCCGTGGAGGACCAATCGCCTGGTCTCCACGATCCCCTGACCTAAATCCATTAGATTTCTTTGTGTGGGGATTTCTAAAAGAAAAAGTGTACCACAAGAGATATCCTAATAGACAGAATCAGGAATGCATGTGATGAAATAAGGCCTTATTTGAATAATGCTATACGACGTTCGATCATTCGTAGATGTGAATTGTGTATTGAACAATTGGGTTTACATTTCGAGCAACTACTTTAGATTTTGTATGTTTGTCCTAACTATCCAATAGCATTTTAGTTGTAAATAATTAATTTAATTTGTTAAAAATAATATTGGAAAATTAAACAAATTAATATTCTCTTTTTTTGTGTTTATTTGGAGTTAGTAATTATTGCTGTGTGTAAAAACACAATCTAAACGATCATCTTAATTACTTGTAACGCCCAAATCGAAAATTTAAAAAAAAATATTATTTTCCCATAAATAATTAAAAATGCATCGAACCATAAAAATCGAAATATCTCAAAAACGGCTAACTATAACGAAAACTTACAGGAGAGTTTTTTTATGCAGAAAAGTGTGAAGAATCATTTTTTTGTACAAAAAGCAAAAAATTGCACTAAGAATATTTTTTCGGTCATTTCAATACACTACAGGTACAGTAGAGAGCGCCCTCTAGCGGTTACAGTAAAACTATGCCCATGGTTCGTTTTGTCATACCAAAAAACTCTTATACACCAATTTTCACTGTTATACATCAAATATTGTTCGAAATATTTAAAAAAAACTATTTTAGAAAGTAAATTTAAACACCCTCTATTTCGGAAGCCACGCATTTTTCGACCCATGTTTATATAGACTTTATGCATTAATTAAAAGTTCTATCGTACCTTAAAGTTATGCAACAATAAACTTAAACACCCTGTACATATATACAAACCTCCAAATGAATTTAAATTTAAACAATACTTGGTAGGTGTTTCTTCATACATAAATCGTTACTGTCACGACTCCAAGTGTACACACGCCTGTGTGAATCAGGTGTACACCCGAAGGCGAAAAAAGTATTTCAGGTGCCTGGTACGCCTACGCTTCTGCAACCTTCTTGGATATTATGTAACGCAGATCAGACAAAGGTGCAAAATAGGTTTTTTTAATAGTATCGAATTACAATTCATTGCTAACGAATTTCATTTTATTTTAATTCTAGTTCGGGCTGAAGAAATGGAAATATAAAGTACAAAGGAACTTGATCCTTACACTTATTATAGACAACTATAAAATGACAAATGATGAAACCTAAAAGGAATTTCAGTACACGAGCATGTGGCTCCCATTGACAGTTTTAAGTGTTTGCATTGAAGTGCAATACAATAAAAGCTACCGAACTTTATTCTACATCTTCTTTATTGTAGCAAGTTTTCGACAGACAACAAACAAGTCATGGGCAATACTCGTGGAAGCGACGCTCTCGTTGAAGTTGAAACATTTACGAATTTCTTTACCTGTCAAAGCTGACGAAATTGTGTGCTGCAACCTGGCAGCACATATTAATAGCGGCTGCATAAAATAATGAAGAGTTTTCAGTGCAATAATAATAACGAATCGTTAAGCTTTCCGTAACGAACCAGGTGATTTTGGGCACAAGTATTTCAAATTTACAGAATGTTCCTTCAGGGATACTACAAGGTTCAGTCGTAGGGGCCCTCTTTTTCTTAATATGTACATTTGACTTTGTTGTAAAAATTAAAAACTCGAGTGGAACTTGTTATGCTGATGATACTTAATTACTGTTAAGCTTTTCCCCTGATAATTTTAAATTATCTGAGACTAAAATTAATACTGGTCTGCTATTACTAACATGCACCTCAATCCTCAAAAATCGGACACCCTGTATACAGGCTGTCCGCAAAGTTGGGGTTTTCCTTTACACGACGTGTAGATCTTGAAAACATAAGCAATTTTTCTTAGTACCATATACACCAATGTCTTAAGGGATCCGAGATAAAGGGCTCTGCAACATCAAAAATATCTGAATACCGTCCTGTAGCCGCGCCCCGCGACATCACCGAGTGGTACAAGGTCACTGACTCAACCCGACGGCAGAACTGGGTCGGGGTCAGTGTGTCAGGTCAGTATGCAACCTTCAACCGACGGTTACGGTCACGCGTGTAGAGGTAAACGAACCCGTATAATCGATTGCGTTTCAAAAAAAAAATAATAATGGCACACTCATACACCAATAATGAACTCGTTGATATGTTGTTAATTTATGGCGAATGTCTTCAAAATGCTACAGAGGCTTCGCGAGTGTATGCAGATCGTTTCCCTAGACGACATCATCCAAGGCCCCGCAGATCTGTGTACCTGGTCCAGAGATTCGGGGATACGGAATTTTGAGGTGGGCACAGTGGGAGGCCTAGACAACTACGAATGGTGCAAGTTGAGGAACAACTACTGAATCGCGTAGACTAGAAACCCTCAACAAGCACTAGACACGTGGCTAGAGAAGTGCAAGTCTCAAAAACTAAAGTGTGGCAAACGCTGCGTGAAGAGGGGCTGTATCCGTTTCACGTCCAACGTGTACAAGCCCTTCAACCTGACGATTTTCCAGCAAGAGTGCGGTTTTGTGAGTGGTTGTTGCATCAACATGACAATAATCCGGACTTTTCGAAGTGCATATTGGTGACAGCATGTGATTTTTTCCTTTGGAGAGAAATGAAACGCTTAGTGTACAAAACTGAAGTGCTTACGGTTGACGAACTTCGTCTCAGAATTGAACAAGCTGGTGCTTTCATTCGGGGGAGGGACTCCATTCTCAAAGCCTGCACCGATGCTTGGCTACGTCGTACACGCACCTGTGTTTTTGAATCAAACGGCGATAACTTCGAACAATACCTATAAAGTACGTTTACCTAAAAACTGAAAACGCGGCAACGCCGTCATATTTGTTACCTCTGTTCGTGGTCTGCACCACCGCCTGCGTCTGCTCGGTAGCGCATCAGCTGATTTCACTTTCTGTTGGAGCGGTATGATTTCGGGCAGAGACGTACTTCTCGTCAACTGGAGAGTGAGTACTTTTTCCTTTATTTTTTTACTTGGTCGCCCTCGTTTCACTACGCATTACCTTTGTTATTTCAAGGGTAGTTGTTTCTGAAAAGGACAACCCCAACTTTGCGGACACCCTGTATACATAAGAAAAGATACTGCACCAATATCAGGTAAGGGTAAATACAACTTGTTTTATTTGCTTACGGAAATTGGCAGGAGACATTTCCTTGATATTTACCTGGTAAAGCATTGTAAAGTATGGCAGCATTATACGAAAAACAACGGTTGAGTAGATTGGTCAATGGCTAGACTTCGCCAATTGCATCATACCTTTTAATGTTATGTTGCGAAGTTAATGATGCAATAAAAACACTTATGTCCAAACCAGACAAGAAACGAACCGGTTTATAATCGTCGAACCACAGAATGACAACAAAACCTGGAGAACTGCAATGAAATTCTACCTTACCATATTTCATATTTTGTATGACAAAAATCAGGATAATTCAATTCATTTAAAACATTTCCTATTTCTTGCATTTATTTTTATCTGCAATCCAAAACTCTATGTTTCTATCATATTTTGAACAATGTTTTTATAACCTGAAATTATTTTAATTAAAGCGTACCCAAATTTACGAATTCTGGCAAAAGCGCTGTATAAGGCAAAAATAACCTTACGAAATAAACCCTCCCTATTCTCCGTAGCTAACGGATCCTCCTGACTTCGATAATGGATCGCGAAGGTTTATCCTGCTACTGCGCAAAATCGAAATAAGGAACTTCATAACGAAGCGGCGAAACAATAGCACTAAAAACTCTCTAATATCCCTAATCGAGTGGTGTAAAAACCATGTTAGCTTATTATTTTCATATGATTGTAATTATAAATGCAAAGTATGATAATGTTGAAACTGACCTTCCCTAACACCGTTCCGATCCTAATCAATAAACATGCGGGTATTTCTTGCGATACCTTCTTATTAAATCTGAGGCCATAATCTATCTATGGAAACATAAAAGCACAGGAAATTGATTAAGAGCATAAAAACAAACAGTCTCAAGGCACTCCGTATATGAAGCATTTATAGGTCGCTCTATTAACATTATCCATTCCGAGATACTACAGATCCCTCTCACCGTGTAATTTAGCTATTTCAGTTAGCTAATGCGCCTTCAAAATGGCCGAAGTTGAAGTATAAAATAACCGTAAGCCGTAAACAGCAAGTATAATTAATGATACACATGTTCCATGGACGTCAGATAGAATATTTGTAAGAGGTGCTAGGTTAGCTACAGTACATGTTGAGAGGGAAATCAGCAATTTTTATGAATTTTTAATCTTTTTTGTTCAGAGTTGCTCATAACTAAGCATTTGCTATGACTAAATATAATGTGTTTATTTGACTGAAGGCAGTCTAGACGTACCATTGCTTTAATTTTAGTTCCTTAATTACAGGAGCAGTGTTTCGAGTCAACCTTATCTGATCGTTTTTAATTACTAATAGCTGCTCTGGGCTAGTACACTTTGAGATCCCTTTTGTGCTACAAAAAACTAAAAAAATGGCGTCACGTGAGTTGACCCCTCTCAGAAAAAGTCGTTACCGGTAGTGCATTTGGAAACGTTGCCCCTCGCCCGATACTTAACCCCGATAGACGTGGCAGTGCGGTCAGAGCATAGGAAACATTATGCTGTGAGGCGGCAGAAATTCGTGTAGTACAGCATGATACTAATACCAGCAAGGCCGGCGTCACGCCGCCGGGAGTAGCAGCCGCAGCCGGTAGGTACGCGATCCGTCTGCTGAGAATATTTGAATTTTTAAGGGCTACGAAGAAACCTCCCAACTAGCAAAGTAGTGCTATTAGTTTTTGGTAAAAGAACCGTTCAGCCATAAAAGCTCTCTATTGTTGTTGCCTGAACACCAAACTGCTGGCTTAATGTTGTGTGGTATGCAAATTTGCTTTCTGCAACATATTTGCTCTAAAATGAGGTGTTTAAAATATTCTTATAGCATAGTTACACAACACCTTATAGGACAAATGTTTAGCTGTTGCATAAACGTTTATACAACTATTTTATAGGCATATTTGCAGGTTAGTCAAAACGGTTGTGTTGTGGCATCCATGGTAACATTTATAAAACAAACCCCAGCCTTGTTGTTTTGCTGCGCAAATTTACTACTTTAGCCAATAAATTGCTCCCAACGGAAGCATAAGCGCTTCCGTTGTATAAGTACAAGGTTGTTTAGTAACTGTTAAAGGCTGTACATATGCTAAATATGTTGGTAAACAACTTCACCATAACCTAACTTTCTGCTGTCATATTTTTGTTAAAATGCCATATCCAGTGTTTTAAGACAAACAACGCATGCATATTGGTTAAAAATGTTTTATCAACTGTTCAAACAGAAGATGTAGATCTGGTACAAATTCTAGGTAAATCATTCGACTCTGTCGGTATTTCATTTCTGACATTTGTCAAATTGTTGTATAACACCTGCAGGCAACACCAAAATATTCTAATAAACTAAAGACAACATGAACGATGCCATGATTATACACAACCACCCGCCATATTGGGCAAACCTTTATTCCTCTATTTGATATTAAATAATTATGTTTCAATTCGAAATTACAGATATAAAGTGATAAACATTAGTGTAATTGTGTCTAAATATAGGATTTGTGGAAGATTTAACGCAGATAAGTTCAGTTCTCCATCTTACAAATCTAGACATACTTTTGATAATTATCAAAATATGAATCAAATACGAAGCCCGTAGAAATTGCCTAACTACTTTGCACGATAATCACAATAAAATTTGCTGCGCAAGTAATTCAATAGCCCTATATCACAGTGTAGAAGTCTATCATATACCTCTGGGTATGAAATTCACAATGGCCGATATGTAAGTAAACAAGATGACTGTATTGTGTTAGTTAAATATTCTTCACTTCGTCTATACAATACATAGAAATAGAAATAGTTTGGTTGCAATAAAGTAGAATCACGTAACAGAATAGTTGTATAGTTGACAAAAACTGAATCTTGCACTGACGCAAATGTCCTATAGCGGCTGCAAGAGGCTTACACTTTTGTTGTATAACTGTTACCTGCAGCCCTTGTACAACCTCTTAAATGTCTGAAGTGTCCTATTAGGTGTGCCTATTCCGCTTGTATAGCTGTTCTAAGAGGGTTTTGCAAATTTCTTACAGTATACAATACTGTGTAAGGAATAGTGTACAATCATTCTTGCAACTCTAATAAGAGTGATAACTGTTAGTTGGGCTATGATGTGTGAAATGTCTCAAAGGTGCTTAAAATTACCAAGGTTGGCTAATTTTTTTCAAAGATGATCAAGATGCCCTAATACGTCAAAAAACGAAGTTTTAGCGGTTTTTATTTCTGTTTCATTCATCTAAAACTAAAGTCGCTTCACTATACTTGGACACTTATGTGTCCGTGGACTCAAAAGTGAGACTTATTAATGCCTATTCATTAAGCACACTTTACCGCTCGATCGTAGGCAAAAGCATATTACGAATGTCTTCTTGATACTGGTATACAAAATATCCTCTTTAACTCCACCAACATACAATGTCCCGTTATTCTTTAAAAGTATGATAACTTCCCGAAAAGAGGTTTTTCTGTTTTTCAGTTTGATTTTTCTCCTAAGGTTAGAGATGTAGCTACCGCACAAGTTTAGACTAACGAAACGACGTACTTGTTATTGTAACGCTGCCAAATTTGCCTTGCATGCCTGAATCATACAACAGTATCTTGCAGACTTCTAGCACTTCTGACATCCCGGTCTATTATACCTAAGCTGATTTAAGATATTTGCTTTTTTCTTAGCATGAAAAATATGCTCTAAAATAGCACATAAGTTGCCATAAGCATGACTTCTAAAATATGCATATGAAAGATATTAGCTGCAAGTTTTTTTTTTGCATTTAGTACCACGAGCATATCCAAAATTCGCAAAAATTGACAAGTGCATAGTACTGTCTGCAAAAACCAAAAGTTCGCCAATTTTGGCGTAACAGACAGTTAAAAATTAAAAGTTAAAAATCGCTTTAAAGTAAGGTACTCTCAAATAATCTAAAATGGTCAGCTTTAAAGAAATGTTAATGGAAGCCTTTTTTGTTTAGAATTATTCTAAAAACCTGAAAAACGTATTCAGGCAAAAAATGTAATTTACTTAAAAAAGTTGTATAAACAATATTACGAGGGGTGTCTTTTAAGTTTTGCATATGGAAATAAAACAAGACGGTAGGTAGTTTTAAATAACATTATTGTCTTTCTAAGTATTCTCCACAAAGATTAATACACATCTGCATGCGCTCGAACCAATCTTCGAAGCACTTATTCCGCTCGTTTGCTGGCAGATCCAAAACGGCATTTTTGAATGCGTCAACTGCTTCTTCTGGTGACTGGAACCTTTGACCACACAGTCTGTTTTTAATTTTTGGGAAAGTAAAGAAATCGTTAGGACTTGGATCATGACTATATGGTCCAATAATTCCACGTTTTCTTCCGTTCAATACTGCCTTGTTTTTTGGGCTGTGTGCGAGCTTTCATTGTCTTGGTGGAGGATGATTATTCTTTCGTGGTTGATTCTTCGAAGCTCGGTGATGACTTTTGCCAAACAAATGGTGGTATACTAATCCGTAGTAACAGTTCATTAAGAGGAATCGTTGTAATATGACCCGCTTTTGACACAAGTGTCGCGACCACCTTTTTCACTTCGAGAACGGATGACTTTTGTTGGCTTTTCTTCACCTTGGAACACCCAAACAGCCGACTGTCGTTTATTTTCTGGTTCATAACAGTTAATCCACGATTCATCACCACTAACAATACTGTACACATTTTTTGAGTTTCCGGAATTGAAACGATCAAGCGTTTTTTGACACCAATTAATCCTGGCTGCTTTCTGCTCTTCAATCAACAGGTGGGGTATCCAACGAGAAACTAATTTTCTTACTCCTAATTCTTCATGTAAAATTTTTTGAATTGAGGTCTTTGAGATCTTCAAGGACGTCTCAATCTCGCGATATATCACATGACTATCTTCAATGATGAGTTTGCGCACAGCATCGACGTTTTCCTCAGCAAGGCATTCTTGTTGCGATAATTGTCTCTGAAAGTTGTAATAAATTATGGCGCGAAAATGTTCTCGATTGAGTCCCATTTTTCTAATGACTGGGTGACACTTAAAAATTCCCTGTACGTATAGTGAGAACACTGCACGTATCGTTGTGGAACTTTGAATTTAAGTTTACTAAAGAGTGAGGTTAAGATTCAGTACTGATGTTTGATCCGCGCGGCCTACTATGTTTCTATATGCAAAACTTAAAAGACATCCCTCGTATTGATCTGGGTTACCGTGAGGGTATATTCAATGCTTAAAAGCTCGATTAAGAATTATGATATATGAGGTCGCCAAGTATTTATATTGAAGTTAGAACCCTGCTCAATAAGACGTTGACGAGCATTTTTAAGATAACTTTATTTTAAAACGATTCCAACCTGGGTATTCATGCAAAAGGGCAAACTTTAGATTTTCTAACACTGCACATATTAAATTACACAGGTGACGCAGAAACCCCTACAGAAGAAGACACTAAAATCGTTTCTTGCCACTGCCTTTTTTTAAACATCTATTGCATTTTAGAATAAGATATATAGTTTTACACCAACTATTTCTCTTCGGTAACTTACCAATAATACAAAAAAAATGCAGATTAGTGAAGTTTGATGTTGAAAATTGAATAATGCGGCTTAGGGAATCGATTGCCCTTCATTACAAACTTATTTTAAAAATATACTAAGTGACATATAAATCCGAACACCCAGTTGAAATGGTTTTATTTTAATAAAAAGTACTTAATGAAGCATAATAAGTAAATGATAAAAATTTCAAAATGATTGCACTGCTTTAAAGCCCTTTGACCTTTAATAATATGTGGATGCACCCTGATATGCTACGCATTCTCCAACGCGCCTAGGCATGCTTCTGATCAGGTGGTCAATGTCCTCCTGTGGTATGTCATTCCACCAACTCTTCTCGAAGTGCCTCTAGAGTCTGAGGAGGACGTTGCAAATTGAGCAATCTCCTACCCATCATATCCCACACGTGCTCAATTGGGGATAAGTCGGGAGATCTTGGTGGCCATGGTAACAATGTGACATCATTATGTTGAAAGAAGTCTATTGTGACTCTTGCAACATGTGGTCGGGCATTATCTTGTTGGAAAGCTGGATCTGCCAGGGTGTCAAGAAAGGGAAAACGATGGGGTTCCAGAACTTCGTGGATATAACGCTGCGCGTTCATGTTACCTCTGATGAAGATTAAAGGTGACCTGGAACCATAAGCTATAGCACCCCAAACCATAACTCCAACAGTGATGAACATGTCTTTCAACAAAAAACTGTGGATTCCTCCTTTCACCACGTCGCCTTCTAACCCTGGCACGACCATCGTGCATGCCTAAACAAAATCGAGACTCGTCACTAAAGACAATACTGTTCCATTCCTGATCCCAGAGTGGCCGTTGTCTGCACCACTCAAGGCGATTACGTCGGTGTTCTCGAGTTAAAGGGAGGACCCAGTGTGGCCGGTATGAAAACAAGCCAAAACTTCTCATTCGTCGGCAAACACTTCGCATGACAATAGGTCTTCCGTGTTCTGCAAACCATTCATTTCCAATGGACCTGGTAGTGTAGAAACGGTCCCTTAAGGCCAATAATCTTAGGCGGCGATCTTCACGGTCTGTTGTTCTACGGCGGCGTCCAGTGCCCCTTGCTCTTTGCGTACGGCCTCCTCGAAGCCATGCCTGACAACACCTAACCACAGTGTCTACACTTCTTTGCAGTCTAACTGCAATTGCCCGAAAAGAAAGTCCAGCTTCCCGAAGTCCCACTACACGGCCCCTATCAAACGCACGAAGTTGACGAAATCGTACAGGTCTCCGTACTCTAGGCATCGTAACCGATCGTAAAGGATGTCAAGAACCAAAATCGGCCAACGTTGATTCTTTACTGCGGGTGAAATATTCATTTTTAGAGCGTTAGTGAATTAAAAAAAAGCAGTATAGCAGTAAGTATATTTATTGCTTAATTCCAAGCATTCTTATAACTTACAAATCCGCTTAGGAAAACAAAAGCCACTTTACCTCCACCCATGCTCACATACAACCGCATGTTAATGAGTAGAACCACGTTCGTTTTCATTTAAATATGCTGCTTACTAATTCATCAAGATTAGTTTAGATTAACGTGCATTTGATGGAGTGGGAAATGTTAAATGTATCAAGTAGGTGTTGCCGAGCTAGCCGCTGGACGGATGTATAAACGTCATCATTCATGGCGGTAGTTTTTTATTCTCTAGATTAGAGTATTTATTGCCTTTTGTAACGTGTTTTACACATTTACAAAGAATAAACTAGAATAGAAAGAAATAGGCTGATTTAGTAGTTCCCACAACTGCTTTAATGCTGTGGATAGAAATGTTGCTAAGAAATAAATAGTTTCAGGCAATAGGGATATTTAAGGAATGTTATCCTAAAACAAAGAATCAAGTTTTAATGCCATCCAATATTCTTCATCTTTATCTACAAAGGTGGTAAAGTAGCTTTAACGCCTACTGTGTATAAATATTAACTTATACTAAGTGACATATAAATCCGAACACCCAGTTTAAATGGTTTTATTTTAATAAAAGTTGGTGAATGTATTTATCTTACTGTAAATAACAAGTGAAAAAATGTTCAGCCTTATCAGTTGGACATTCCGGTTTTTATACTGTTTTTTTTTTAATTCACTAACGCTCTAAAAATGAATATTTCAGCCGCAGTAAAGAATCAACGTTGGCGGATTTTGGTTCTTGACATCCTTTACGATCGCTTACAATGCCTAGAGTACGGAGACCTGTACGATTTCGTCAACTTAGTGAGTTTGATAGGGGCCGTATAGTGGGACTTCGGGAATCTGGACTTTCTTTTCGGGCAATTGCAGTTAGAGTGCAAAGAAGTGTAGACACTGTGGTTAGGTGTTGTCAGGCATGGCTTCGAGAAGGCCGTACGCAAAGAGCAAGGGGCACTGAACGCCGCCGTAGAACAACATACCGTGAAAATCGCCGCCTAAGATTATTGGCCTTAAGGGACCGTTTCTCCACTACCAGGTCCATTGTAAATGAATGGTTTGCAGAACACGGAAGACCTATTGGCATGCGAAGTGTTTACCGACGAATGAGAAGTTTTGGCTTGTTTTCATACCGGCTACACTGGGTCCTCCCTTTAACTCGAGAACACCGACGTAATCGCCTTGAGTGGTGCAGACAACGGTCACTCTGGGATCAGGAATGGAACAGTATTGTCTTTAGTGACGAGTTTCGATTTTGTTTAGGCATGAACGATGGTCGTGCCAGGGTTAGAAGGCGACGTGGTGAAAGGAGGAATCCACAGTTTTTTGTTGAAAGACATGTTCATCACACTGCTGGAGTTATGGCTTGGGGTGCTATAGCTTATGGTTCCAGGTCACCTTTAATCTTCATCAGAGGTAACATGAACGCGTAGCGTTATATCCACGAAGTTCTAGAACCCCACCTTTTACCCTATCTTGACACCCTGGCAGATCCAACTTTCCAACAAGATAATGCCCGACCACATGTTGCAAGAGTCACAATAGACTTCTTTCAACATAATGATGTCACATTGTTACCATGGCCACCAAGATCTCCCTACTTATCCCCAATTCAGCACGTGTGGGATATGATGGGTAGGAGATTGCTCAATTTGCAACGTCCTCCTCAGACTCTAGAAGCACTTCGAGAGGAGTTGGTGGTTGCCTGGAATGAGATACCACAGGAGGACATTGATCACCTGATCAGAAGCATGCCTAGGCGCGTTGGAGAATGCGTAGCACATCAGGGTGCATCCACACATTATTAAAGGTCAAAGGGCTTTAAAGCAGTGCAATCATTTTGAAATTTTTATCATTTACTTATTATGCTTCATTAAGTACTTATACAAAATTTTATTAAAATAAAACCACTTAAACTGGGTGTTCGGATTTATATGTCACTTAGTATATATTGACCCCAATTAGAGGACCACGGGAACAGTTCTTATTGATTCGTTGGTGTGCGACCAGTAGTATTTGTTTTGAATTTCATATAAATTTTTAATTTTAGCGGATCATATTTAAAGTGCAGCCTGCTATTTATTTTCCTTGGCCTGCAATGCATTATGCCTTGGGCTATAGCATACTCTTCATGATGCATAGATAGGCGCGAGTTTTCTGTGTAATGCTCGTGGTAACATACAGATATATTTAGCCCCTTGACTCGTTGTTTGACGTATCATTTGTGTGATGAAATTTTCTTTTTTGGGTTTCGTAAAATCATATGATAACTTACTAGTACTATCGAGTCAATAAAACACCATTATTAGCATAATTTTTAATAATCTTTAATTATTAAATTTTATAATCATATAAGATATACAGAGATCCCTGATCAGACATTATTTACAACAGATTTACACAATCGTGGTCTTAACTGCTACTATAATCATTTTTATACAAATATACATTAGTATCATAATATCTTACAAAAATTCTACCAGCGATTACAACTAATCATATGATTTGATTGAGTTTTGAAACAGATGAACTACAGATTGAAACTTTCCATGGAACCCTTGTGAGTAATTTCAATTTAAAATGACACGTACAGCAAGTCCAAACTACATATTCCAGATGTTCAATGTCGAAAACTTACAGATATACAGGCTGTCCAGAAATTGAAGGATAATCCTTCAGCTGCAAAGGAGTGATAGCTTGTCTGTCGAAATCCTTTATTTTGAAGTTTGATTTTTTAAATCAGACGTTTCGTTTTCGAGGCAATTAGAAAAACATTAGTTTATCATAACTTGTTCAGATAGAAAACAAAAACACACGAAAATATCACTTCTTATTTCAAATCTACAATTCGTTTATAATTTAAAACGGAAACTACCAACATAAACAGCAATTCGGAAGATTAGACCTGGCAACAACCAAATAACAACCCGAATTTTTTCCGCATTCTCTTCATCAACACAGATATCATTGGAGTAGGGGACACCGGGGCGGGGCAGGGTACCGGGGCAGAACGGTTCGCATACCATATTTCTCACTGTAAACGCTAGATGTTACTAGCGCTCTCTGTTATCGTTTAGTAGAACGCCACGCATCGGTCGGCAACAATGAACAGATTGCAGCAAACAGTTCAAAGTGTTTTCGGCCAAACGTAATGAATTTGTTCAACTTTTCAGGATTTTTAATACAATGTAAGTTATTTAATTATTCGTTTTGGCGTTTATTGTTCATTTAACTGTACTCGGCATGTGTACAAGTATCTTTTGGCATATTCACGACAAAATATTAATAAAGCGTTTCTATGCAAAGGTTATGTTGTGTTATGAGTAGCTTGTGGGGCAGAACAGGTTGGGACCCCATTCTGCCCCTTATTATCAACGATCTCATTTTGATGCCTTGTGTTGCTTTCAGATGGTTCGCAATTATATTAGAAAGACCGATCGGCAACGGTGGAGTTCTGAAACTATGGAACGAGCTGTAGCTGCAGTAGTAAGAGGCGTAATGGGTTGCAAGAAAGCTTCAGTTCAATTCCAGCTTCCACAAACTACATTGGAAAGATACGTGAAAAAGCGTAGGACTGGCCCAAATTCTGTGATTGATAAAACCGCTGGAAAATATCACTGTGTTTTTACTCAAGACCAAGAGGTAGAACTAGTTGTATATTTAAAGGATATGCAAAAGAGATTGTTTGGTTTAACATTAAAAGAACTCAGAAAGCTAGCCTATCAATTAGCGGTTAGGAATGGTTGTGAGCATCCATTTAACAAACATACAGAAATGGCGGGAGAAGACTGGGTCCACTCATTTATGAGGCGTCATTCTGAGTTAAGTTTGAGGAAGCCTGAGGCCACTTCTGGAGCACGTGCGATGGGATTTAACCGAGTAGCAGTCGCGCAGTTCTTTACATTATTAAATAAGGTTATTATTGAGAAAAAAATTACCTGTGAAAGAATTTATAATTGCGATGAGACTGGCATTACAGTGATTCCAAAGCAGCATTCAAGGGTTATTGCAAATAGAGGACAACGTTAGGTAGGCGTATTGACTTCTACTGAGCGTGGCAATACAGTAACGGCAGAAATTTGTTGCTCTGCTGCGGGAAATTTCATGCTCCCCCTGTTGATTTTCCCGCGACAAAAGAAGAGACAAGAATTTGAATTGGGCTTGCCACCTGGAGCTTGGATTGCGGCAAATGACTCTGGATGGATGACTATGGAAGTGTTTTTCGAATGGTTCAAGAAGTTTATTAAATTTTATGGTGCAAAAAAAGAAACTCCCGTGCTCTTACTATTTGATGGACATGCATCTCATACGAAAAAAATCGATGTAATAGATCTGGCTCGAGATAATGGCGTTATTTTATTATGTTTCCCACCGCACTGTTCGCACAGGCTCCAGCCTCAAGATGTGGCATTTATGAGACCTTTAAGTCTATAATACTAAGATGAACTGCGAAGATGGTTGCGGTCAAATCCAGGTAAGGTTGTTACTTTATTTCAAATTTCAACCTTGTTTGGACAAGCTTTTATTAACGCCGCTAATATGAAAACCGCGCTAAAAGGTTTTGAAAAAACTGGTATTTGGCCAACAAACGAGGGAATTTTCACTGACGATGACTTTTTACCAGCCGAGACAACTAATATTCCCATTGCTGAGAAAGAAATTGCCCCTACTCAAGTAACTCAAGTCGATGATTTTCCAGAAAATAATTCCTTCAATGATCCCTCAACCCCACCTCCCAGAGAACTAAAGGAAACTAGCAACGAAACTCAAAATGGCTCTTTACCCTGGATGTCTGACACTCCTATTGCACCAATAAAAAAAGTGATCGCCTCTAGTTATCCAGCCGTTTCTCCGGAAGCGTTTATGCCAGTACCAAAACTAACGACAACCATTAAGCGAGTGCAGAGAACGAGAGGCAAAACCACTATTACTACAGAGTCACCGCATAAAGCAGAGTTGACTGAGGCATTAGAAAAATCAAAGAAAACAAAGTGAAAAAAATCTTTCAGGTCAGAATCAGAAGAGGGAAACAGAGAAGATGTCTCGACCAAAAAAGCAAAAGATAATAGAAGCTAGAGTAAGCTCCGAGGAGGAAGAAGGAGAAGACACGTTATGTTTATTCTGTAACGACCAATATTCAACATCAACTGAAGGTTGGATTTCTTGCATTCAGTGTAAAAAGTGGGCTCATTACTCTTGTGCGGGAATAGATAGTGACGACGACGAGTCAGAACTGATTTGTGACATTTGTAAACCCGAGTTACCCCATCGTGCCCCGCCGACGGGGCAGAATGGAGTAAAAGACACTTTTTGTTTAATTTGATGACATAAAAAAGCCTTATTTTCATATTTGTTTGTGTTTTCATGTTTATGATACCTCAATAGATCATTATGTACCTTTTTAAGTTTCTGTAACATCATTTACCCACCCAAACTTGAAATTGAATGTTACGGTCCCCATTCCGCCCCGGTCTCCCCTACTGTATTCATTGTTATACCTGTTTAGTTATTCGTTGCTAAAAGTAACAAATAAGAGAAAAGCTGAGATGTGTAAGTTTTTTTGACACAAAATTCAGCACTAGAAATTTCAAAATGGCGGACTGAGGGGTTGCCGAAGTGGGGGGTTTTTCTAGACAAAACCCTATATCTCAGTAGCTAATTACCAAAACCCCATAGTATGTTATATCAATCTTTTTCTTTAGAATTGGTTCAGCCAAATATGCAACTAAATTTGAGGCATTCCATTTCAAAAATCGCAGCTTTGTTATGTAGCTCGAAATTGGAACACCCTGTATAATGACCAATATTTTAGAAATGTGCCCTCAACTGTGATGTATAACATCCCATAAATAGATTTTCCCAAAATGTATTTGTTTATGAGTAATATTCCGTCCACACATGGATGGGCCACCCTGTATATTTCCAGCAAGACGGCGCTCCTCCTCACTATGTTCTTCCGTTTCGGCAATGGCTAGACGACGAGTTTCCAGATAAATGGATAGGGCGAAGAGGGCCTATAGAATGGCCTGATAGATCTCCTGATTTGACGCCATTAGACTTTCTTCTATGAGGCCATTTGATACATTGTGTTTACTCCGCAACCTGAAAGTTTGGATGAACTTCGTCCACGCCTCATTGAAAGCTGCCATGATATCCCACAACATGTTTTTGAAAATGTCCGTCAAGAATTTGAACATCGCCAATATCATTGTTTGGCGAATAACGGGCAACGTTTTGAACACTTATTGAAATAAAAAGTGATCTTTTCGTGTGTTTTTGTTTTCTATCGGAACAAACTAAGATAAATCAAGACTTTTCTAATTTTCTTGCAAACGGATCGACCGATTTAAAAAAATCAAACGCAAAATAAAGGACCTTTCAAACAAGCTGTTACTCCCCCTGGGGGCAGAGGGTGAAGTAGTTTTGAAGAGCTTTCAAATGAATGTGAATATTCAGAGATGAAAGATTGATTCTTCCACCCAATTCTCTTCTCGTACCATCGCAAGATTGTTTTTCTTCAGGAATAACTGAGATGCATTTCAGCGATTCTCTTTTAGTGATGGGTGTCGTATGTTTCAGGATTTGTGCGAATGACTTTTACTAACTGGTTTTTCTCAACCTCGTCGACTTTGTCAATTCTGTTTAAGTTTAAGGTTAGGTGGATTTGCTTCGTGATACTGTTTTCTACTTTCTCACGCTTTTTTTTGTTCGACTTTTTTTGGATAGTGTTAACAGAAAAATTATAATGTTGACGTAAGCTTAGATTTACTTGTTGGTGGTGCGTACTTTTCCACATTCCTCATAAATTTAATAAAGCGGTATGCTTTATTGTTTTTTGCCGCTACAACTTTTCCATTATTTCAAATTTCGCACAAATTTTTATTGTTATATCTAAAAACCAAGAAGGTGTAGTAGACATCATAAAAACTATGATATCCTTGGTCGCGTATCAATGTCAAATGTCATTCTTTTCACATAGGTCTGCTCTTTCTACCACCTTGATCAAAAAGATCGCGGAATGGTCGCCGTATGGCACTCGTAGCAATTCTGTTTATCTTGTTATGGTGCTCAACTTTCACTGATATTCCCTCCAAATTTTGGTGTCATTTCATTATCAGTTGTCAAAGCTACGTCAAGTTGAGTACATGTACGATTTATTAGGATTTTTACAATGGATCTGAATGAACAACAACGCGTTTGCATTAAATTTTGTGTTAAAAACAATATCAACGGCCGTTTTCGACGGGTCACAGAAGGTCGTCAATCCATCGCCGATGATGAGCGCAGCGGCAAGTCATCGACATCGAAAACAGAAAAAAACGTTGACAAAGTGAAGAAAATGTTAGCCACCAACCGCAAATTAACTATCAGAGAGATGGCAGAGGACTTGAGCATCGCTTATGGACCCATTCGAAGCACTTTGGTCAACGATTGGTGACTCCGTCGTGTTGTTGCCAAGTTGGTGCCAAAAGACTTGAATTTCATGTAAAAAAGACCGACAAAGACATGATTTCCATGGTTGATTCTGGCCCAACGTTAATCAATCGCATCATTACCGGCGCGCGCCGGATGAGCCGAGACCGAGGAAACCACGACGCTTCTTGTCGAAAAAGAAGGTAATGCTCACGGTTTTCATGAACTATTACGGCCTGGTGCATCGTGAATTCTTACCAGAAGGTCAACAAGGAGTACTATTCGGGTATTTTGAGACGATCCCGTGAATCAATCCGTCAAAAAAGTTTATGCGCAAAAGACTCGTGGATCTTGCACAACGAAAACTCACGATGGCACAATGCCATAATTATCCGTGAGTTTTTGGTCAAAAACAGCACGAATGCCAATCAGCAACCCCACCCAATTCACCTGATTTGGCCCCATGTGACGTCTTGTTCAATAGAATCAAAAAGCCACTGAGAGAAGCCCGTTTTTGCAGCGGATACGAGATAATAGAAAAATCGAAGATGGCCCTAATAGAGATACTTGACGTTGAGTTTAAAAAATGTTTCGCAGACTGGGATAGTATCGATTTTGAACAATAAACTTGTATTGTTTATTTTTTTAATAAACACCGGGAACTTTTTTATCAAGGTGGTATATGGTTAGTTTATATTATTTCATCTGTTTTAGCGTTTATAGTCACTGGAATTGCACAATAATCAAACAAGAAATCGTACGTGAATCTTAAAATTATAGTCACAGTCAATATTAGCTGGAAGAGTAGACTTTACTTCTTAATGTGTACTTAAGCAATGTGTACTCTTCACATAGGTATATCCTATAAATACAAGCGTGAGGCATAGCACTTAAAAAGATAAGCGAAGTTGATGGAAAGATGCATTTTGATAATGTTCTTTGTATATTAGATAATATAATATTTCATAGAATAAATTTTATTCATGAAGCATGATATTAAAAGCTTTACAACCGTAGTTTCATCATGACATTTATTTTTTGAAGCATTTGTATGAATCTTGGGATTACGAACATTTTGAAGAAAAATATTTATAATTCTCTGTATAAGATCTGTAAAATTTTTACCGAAACTCAATATAATTCACAAATATAAAAAATCGAAAAATAGTCATCTGCATTAACACATCGTCATTCATATTTCAATACCAAATTTCTTATTCATATATAATTAAAAAAGTGTTGCTTCTAAAACCGTCGTCTTCCATAGGCCCAAATTTGATGCCCATATGTTATATGTTATGAAAAACCGATAGATATTTCATATGAGTACTACTAGTGCACGTTAAGTCTGAAAATTATTCCTTTATCTTGCCAAGATGATAAAATCAAGTGTGCATGAAAAAATTCAATATAACTTTATGTAGAATAATTAAGTCACAAGACTTGGTGAGGGTTGAGTCATTTGTAATACATCCTAGCTGCGTATAATCCTCAAACCATTAGAAAAATGCGTATGGTGTAAGCAAACAGTAACAAGTTGGTTTTCGAAATGAGGTCATTTCACGTACGTAGGCCAGAAAATAGGTAAATTTTGTCTACAATCTTTTCGACAGTTATTTTTTTTTGGTGGTATCGTAAGATTATTGTTTTCTAATGACAAGTTCAAATTGACAGGTCTGGAACATTTTCCGCCATTTTGAAAAACGCGTTTGATCAAGAATCTTAAAGACTATCAATCTTATGTAGAAAAGTAATAGGTACAATTTTGTAGAGAATTGGATTCTTGATCACCTCGCCTCCATAAAAATTTGTCGCATAGTCAACGGGTTACGAGAAAATTGAGGGTAGACGTTCATGTAAAATTTTTGCTCATATTGGCTAAACTAGCAATTTAAGCGGAAGTCAAAAGTTCGTATGGAAACAGTCGCAAGACATACTCATATATACTCTACGTACGTTGTCCTCCGGTCAGCATACATATTTTCACGTGGGGATAACTCCATAAGTCATCATCTATGATCAAGAATACAATTTTAGAGCGAATCCATTTTTTACTTTGAAACTAAGTATGGAACACGTACTTACTAATTTGAGATATTCTATGATCATTACAATGCAAGTCAGTGACTTCCATCACTCTATCTGTTGGCCGTTTTGGCACTGTGTAGCCTCAGCAACCGTTGCGACGATTTTAACGGAAAGGTGGTGGCAGCCATAAGCCAGCTTCCGTAGCAGGTATGGTTACTGAAATTACCCTGTGACAAAATCCCCAATAGACTGACTGATGGGGAAGAGTGACTTGATCTTTATAATGAACATGAGGGATTATCAAAAAATATCACATTTTCCTTACTTGCACGTGGTAGGAAATAAAATGATTCTCTTTATAATGGTATTATTGCTCATAGATAATGATTATGGAGTTACCTCCAGTATAAAATAATGATATATGCGGATTACGTCGGCAACGTGCGTAGCATGCGGAATACGTCTCGCATCTGATACTGGTTTTCAATTCTCCCTTCTTACACTTCATAACCCCCAACGTATCAAAAAAAAAATGTAAAAAAAACCTTTTTGTAACAAATTTCATGCTCTACAAACAATAGTGTTTTATACTCTTAGATTCTTAGTTCGGCCCTTATAAGTAGCCCTTAATTTCTCCTAATCTGTTGACTGTACGACACATTTTTATGAAAGCAAAACGAAGAAGAAATTAATTCCCCACAAAATTCTCACTATTATTTTTTTACATACGGGCAATGATTTTTGATATTTTCGATCAAACGCGTTTATCAAAATTGCGGCAAATGCTCCAACCCTACCGTGACGCCCATTTGAACTTATCATTAGGAAGCAATAGCCTAACGATACTACCGAATAAAAATAGTGTGGGAAAAATTGTAGGATTTCCTTAAACAAAACTCCCTAATTCTTGGCCTTTGATGTCTTATGACCAATGTAACTTGATGTTATGAAAAATGACCAGTATCTATGAACCTCTATTTCTCCTTAGAATTTTATATTGATTGTGTTCCGTCGACATTCAACTTCGCCCATCCGTTTCAATCCCACCCACTATACCCTAGTCAGGCCCCTACACTAATACGCCGTCGCCGCCCCCGTGTGATGGTGGTGGTGGATGTTGCCGAAATGGCCCAATCCGGCGAGCGGATCCGGTGCACTGGGCGCCGGTTGGTGGCAAACGTACCAATCGCTAATGGAGGCGGTGCCAGGGGGCGGTACCGGCGGTGGGATGCTACTGCCTGTTGGTACGTGCGGGGAAGCTGCCACTGAGATGCTGCCTGCCGAGGAGGAATTCGAATCTTCGCCGTCGCTGTCGTAGGGCGGGGGAGATCGACCACCTCCGCTGCATCCGTGAACCTGGAAGGAAAAAGAATGTTGTTTATATTTCATAGGTAACAAGGTGGAAGAACATATGTGTATTACATCAGTGGCGCACATCTGAACTTCGCCAAAATAACTTTTTTTATATAAATGTAAGTTTATTTGTTGATGTTTGGCGAATAAAGACGTTTATTATTATTGTCATATTGCTTGTACTAACAGTATCGACAATTATTCTTACTTCCTATGCTAATTGTCAAGGAAGTATTGTAATAATTTCGAAATTGAAATGTTTTTTGATGGTGTATGACATAACCATCACGAAAGCTGAATGCGGTAAATGGTAGTAAATTTTTGCATATCTGGTGTTAAAGGCCCGCTATTATGAAGAAGCTGTTGATCTCATCTCAAAGATTAGACATAAGTCACACAGATTTTCCCTACATCTGCCATGGAAACAGAAGTTTGACAAATTTGCTTACTATCCGTCCTTTTTTTGTCTGGGTGGTCCGTAGGACCTTTGCCCATTAGTCACTGTTGTAATGTACCTTAGTCGAATCTGTCAGTTCTGGTTGCCCAGAAACCAGACAATGTCAGGGAAAAAGAGAAAGGGAAAGAGAAGAAAAATGGAGAAGAGCAAAGAAAAATGGAGAAGAGCAAAGAAAAACAGAAGTGTTTAAGAGGAAACACCTAGGCTTCTTGACTTGGTACACGGATTAATTCTGAGGTGAACTAAACAAATTTTGATTCGGTTTTGTTAGAGTGTAGTTTTAAGTTTACTAAAAGTTCGCGCCAATTTTTTATTACAGTGCGTGGCCTTGAATGTTTACGAACTTGCTGAGTCGCGCATTAGAGGGTTGCTGTGTGATTCCGCTTGACTATAACGTGGCTGCGCCTGAAGCTTGACATAATCCCTCAAGTAACGAATGTCAAGGTCTTTGTGTAGTGTCTCGTTTGAGACATACCATGAAGCGTTGCAAATTGTTCGCAAGGTTTTACTTTGCAGTACTTGAAGACTTTGCATGTGTGTCTTGGCAAGAAAACACCAAGCCGCATAAGTGATGGCTGGTCTACTAATCATTTTATATAGGCGAACTTTGTTTATCAAACTCAATTTGGAGGATCTACATAACAAAGGAACAGCTGCCGAAACGCAATTTGGAATTTTGTTTTCAAGGCTGCTGTATGTTTCTGCCAGGTCATACCTTTATCAAGGGTGACACCGAGGTACTTGGCAGAATTTTTCAATGGTACTCGATTGCCGTGTAAAGAGACCTCTGCTGAAGGGCCGCGACGTTTTTTGGTACAATAAATAGCCTGCGTTTTCGAATGATTAATTTTAATCAGCCACCGTTCCGCCCTCTCTAGTACTTCTTCCGCCGCGCTCTGCAACCCATCGTGAACCAGATCACCAGTACACGACTGGGGGACAAGTGCAGCATAGAGGTAGACTTCACAGTTGCTGGGGCAAGGGGCATCATGGATAAAAAGCGAATAAAGGATTGGTCCTAGGACCGAACCCTAAGGAACACCGGCCCCTACTGGCCATGTTTTTGACCAAGCATTGTTGGTTTTGATCCGAAACTTCCTTCCTTCAAGAAAGGATCTTAGAAGCCAAAAAGGAAAACTCTTTTGGATTAGTTTATAAAGGAGGCCCGCGTGCCACACCTAGTCAACGGCTTTTGAGACATCCAACAGCAAGATACCGGTACTCATGCTGAGGGTGACATGTTCCACCAGCCTGACTGCCTGTAGCTCGGTGCTATGCTCGGACCGAAAACAGAATTGAACGTCAGGATTCACATGATGATTTGACGAAAAATTCTCAATGTGACGATAAATCACCTTTTCCGCGAGCTTAGAAGGAGCTGACAGCAGACTTATGGAACGGTAATCCTGAGGAAATATCGAACCTTCTTTGGAATCATGATGACCTCAGCAGTCTTCCACCCAGCAGGGAAATACTGGATTCTGAGCGTCGCATTGATTATTGTCACCAAATATGTCAGGGCTTTCGGCGAGAGCAGCTTCAACGCCTTGCTGGTGATTTGGTCCTCCCCACGTGCTTTACGCACCTTGAGGTCTTTAATATGACTTAGGAGCTCCGTTGGTGTGCAATGTGGAAGCTCGGAGGGTTCCGCTAATGTGCTATGGGGAACCTCGGACGAATCTTCTGAAGAAGAGACATCTGATTCAGTGCCTCCGCTAACGGCGTTGGCCCTAAAATAGCTCCTGACGGATCGTACGATGTGCTGTTCCTCGTCGAGGTCATTATCAAGATCATAGTTGGGAGAGAACTGTTTTTCCATGGCATCAGCGAAAACCTCGACCTTATCCTCCGTTCTGAAAACTATGCCTTCAGGACCGTGGATGTGCGGGAGTTGTTCTCGCTTTCCGTTTCTGCGACCCTCCAGAGAGGAACACTTGAATCAAGCATTCCCGCCAGAAAGTCGCTCCATTGCTCGTTGCGGAGTTCGTGCGTTTCTCACTTCATGGACGAGATTTGTAGCCCTGCGAATGTCATCAGTATGAGACAAACTTGCTTTATACAGATTGATATGCAGAGGTATCCTAGCCAATCACGATTCGATTTCGCCTTTTGAAACGATTTGTGTCATCCCTTCTCTTTGAAACGAAGGCGTAGGAAGTATAGAGTCAATCTACTTGACGCTAAATTAATCAATTGAAAGGGTAATAACATTGAAATTCAAGAGTAATCAGAATAAGTATAATAACAGGTATGATATCATTGATTCTCTACCATTTAACAGTAGGTACTAATGCAGGTTTTCTGGAGCAATTGGTTTTGTCTGCAAAATTTGGCTCGGCTGTTTAACTTGCATTTCCAATCACCAATAATGTCTCTGGTCAATACCCGAATTTTCAATACATTTTGGTACTATGAATCTATAATCCATCCATTGCGGATGACGGTGCTTTGTATGCAAGCGTCCAGACTGATCTTTGCGGTTGTGCTGGGCAGAAAGGAACTGATAAGGACTTCCTCTTTGAGGTTATCTCCTCTCAGTGCAGACTCGGTACGTTACTGACTACTG
This sequence comes from Acanthoscelides obtectus, assembly GCA_963669975.1. NCBI lineage: Eukaryota > Metazoa > Arthropoda > Insecta > Coleoptera > Chrysomelidae > Acanthoscelides > Acanthoscelides obtectus. Next base: position 17,711,322 of record CAVLJG010000010.1, read on the forward strand.
AGAGGCACAAAAATGCATACTTGATTCGATCAAAGACCAAGCATTTTCAGGACCCCACCCATTTCACCTAGTCGGAGTTCAGATTACTGAAAACTTAATTTAGCACTGTCACGTTTGTCAATCGTAGCAGATCCTGAGAGGAAACTCGATTTTTTGTTTGGAACGAGTACCGCTTCTTACCACCCAGCATCCATCTGAGTTATAAGCTGACCTGTAATACTATCCACATTCGATGCATTTCAAAGGAGCATTCCCTCCATAAAGTTGCCTCCTCTTTGTACACTGACATATCCGCCAGACCTCTGCTGCTATTTTTCTTAAGTCCATCGATATTTACATATATATAGCTGACTTGTATTGTCGTTTCTTCATGTATAGGGTGTGGAGGTCGTAAAAGTGAAAAAAGTTCTGTCAGCTCAGGATCAGTAATAGCAGTATTTGGGCGAATGTATAAGATCCAGCTAAAACTGCATGGTGTTTGCTTCTTCAAATATTATCTAAATCTTACCTTCATATGTTTCCTGAGTGATGAGGGATGAGTGTATGACTTATCACAGCCCGCTACTCTACAGTTGTAAGGCTTATCGCTGGTGTGCACGTGCGAATGCTTTTTCCTATCTGAGCTATTCGCAAATCTCCTATCGCACCCTTCGTACTCGCACTTGAAGGGCTTCTCACCTGGAACAACAGAGAAGATATCTTCAATAAAAAATTACAATTCACAGTGCTGTTATTCTATTTCCCATTGCACACATTCATTGAACATACATCTCAAAAAGTAGAATGCCATTTTTGGAAGGTAGAGAACATAATATGAACCGATTTGCTGAACCAAAACCAACAAAAAAATACTACAAATGAAATGAAGTGGTTAAAAACCATTGAAGTTCTCTGTAGTCAATTTCAATGACTACACCTTCTTAAACGAAACTTGGAGTTAGCTTATATTTCTGGCCGAGGTCCCTTGCCTACCCATACGCTTCAAAGGCACAAACAATCCTTTGGAATGACATGTCTAGGTAAGGACTTACATAACAATAGAGAATTCTGGGACTGACATCACGCCCACCCGGTCTAAAAACAAATGTAAAACACGCTCTGTCGACGTTTCGTTTCTATTATGCAACTATTTGACGGACACCTACCCTGATGCCTAACTGCAGGGGCGTACGGTGGTTCCCGTTAAGAGCAACGGTTATTCTGCCTAATAAGGAACATATACGATGCCTGTTTTCGTTTTCATTTAAAAGAATGCCACTTAGATAAAATACGGTGTATGATGAAATTGAAACAAACATTTTTCCGACAAAAAATCTTCAGCTACGGTGACGTCACCCTTATCTATCATCACCACGCACTATTGTCATCGAGCAGTTATATTTCTTTTTGTCACAGCCTCTGGTTCGCTTTTTTTCTGATACCAAAAATACATAAGGTTTGTTATACTTATTTTCAATACTTGAGTGAAAGAGTGTATGCGTCGTCAGCAACAATCCTGTCCTTTCTTTGTTTAAAATTATAATAATAAAACACCACTTTTTGAAATCTACGAAAACTGGCCCTCGTCCATTATAACTGCAACTAAAAACAACAGCGGGGTGCGAGTAACAATAATCCATTTAAAAATTGCCGATAGCCAAAGATCTTTTCCGACTAATTGGCGCAGTGATCATACATTATTCACACTACATGGTGTCAAAGTGAGACGTGAGAACAGTTTTCATTAAAATTTAGACTTTGGTATGATTTTTATATCGCCTTTATCGCGCTATCTGAAGATAAAATAATACGGGCTGGGACGGAGTGCTTGACGTGATTGTTCTGGAACAAACGCAGTCCAAAATGTTATTTGTAAAAATAAATGCCCATATGGATGCGCATCGAAAACACCGAAGTGAAAACATATGGCCATAAGAACTAGATACTGGTGTAACCTGAAGGTCTTTGTTTTGCAAAACTACTTGTATTTGTATTTGTACAAATCGCTGGGAGTGAACTGGATGCAAGCCAGTATTTCAATAAACAAACAAAAAATAAATAAATGCTGAAAGCTGCGAAAGCTATAAGAGATTTGATAAAACCAAATTTTTCCGTATGACGTGTCCTATTTGCAGCTGCACGATTGTTCTTATATTTCTTGACACCTTGCACAACCGACCTTAGATCAGATTTTATAGGCATCTGGAGGAAAACTGACATGGATTCAGATACACAACTAATGCCATACAAAATTAGAGTTTTTTACTAAAGTCATGAAAATAACTGTGACTCCCAATTTGTGGGCATGACAAATATATTACTTCATTTTTTGGGTAGATACCTCTGCATTTTGAGATAAAACTTTAGGTTAATTTCTAGGTATATAGAAAACGAAACCCTATACGTGTTTCGTGTTGAGCAACTTTTACTTCTGTTTATTGATATAAATCATAGTTAACTAAAGAAACACTGAAGAGACCATTCCTTCCCGTTTTTAATTTAAAATTGCCTCATTGAAATTCAAAGCTAAGCGCTAAGCGTTTCTAATTTAGTCTCGAAATTTTTTTTTATTTTTATTAATTTATTATAGCGAATGGAACTCGTCATAACGTTTGCAGGTTTTGTTTTATTTGTGCGACATTATTTCTCGTAATAATGTGTTTGATATTATTTTGCAACATATTAATTTGCTTAATTGTTATTATAGACAGTACTGTATACTATTATTCTGCAATTAATTCACTGCAGCACAGAATTATTGGTAATTATATTTTATATATACTAAGTGACATATAAATCCAAACACCCACTTTAAATGGTTTTATTTTAATAAAAGTTGGTGAATGTATTTATCTTACTGTAAATAACAAGTGAAAAAATTTTCAGCCTTATCAGTTGGACATTCTGGTTTCTATACTGCTTTTTTTTAATTCACTAACGCTCTAAAAATGAATATTTCAGCCGCAGTAAAGAATCAACGTTGGCGGATTTTGGTTCTTGACATCCTTTACGATCGGTTACGATGCCTAGAGTACGGAGACCTGTACAATTTCGTCAACTTAGTGAGTTTGATAGGGGCCGTATAGTGGGACTTCGGGAAGCTGGACTTTCTTTTTGGTCAATTGTAGTTAGAGTGCAAAGAAGTGTAGACACTGTAGTTAGGTGTTGTCAGGCATGGCTTCGAGAAGGCCGTGCGCAAAGAGCAAGGGGCACTGGACGCCGCCGTAGAACAACAGACCACTACCAGGTCCATTGCAAGTGAATGGTTTGCAGAACACGGAAGACCTATTGGCATGCGAAGTGTTTACCGATGAATGAGAAGTTTTGGCTTGTTTTCATACCGGCCACACTGGGTCGTCCCTTTAACTCCGACGTAATCGCCTTAAGTGGTGCAGACAACGGTCACTCTGGGATCAGGAATGGAACAGTATTGTCTTTAGTGACGAGTCTCGATTTTGTTTAGGCATGCACGATGGTCGTTCCAGGGTTAGAAGGCGACGTGGTGAAAGGAGGAATCCACAGTTTTTTGTTGAAAGACATGTTCATCACACTGTTGGAGTTATGGTTTGGGGGCTATAGCTTATGGTTCCAGGTCACCTTTAATCTTCATCAGAGGTAACATGAACGCGTAGCGTTATATCCACGAAGTTCTAGAACCCCATCTTTTACCCTATCTTGACACCCTGGCAGATCCAACTTTCCAACAATGCCCGACCACATGTTGCAAGAGTCACAATAGACTTCTTTCAACATAATGATGTCACATTGTTACCATGGCCACCAAGATCTCCCGACTTATCCCCAATTGACCACGTGTGGAATATGAGGGGTAGGAGATTGCTCAATTTGCAGCACTTCGAGAGGAGTTGGTGGTTGCCTGGAATGAGATACCACAGGAGGACATTGACCGCCTGATCAGAAGCATGCCTAGGCGCGTTGGAGAATGCGTAGCACATCAGGGTGCATCCACACATTATTAAAGGTCAAAGGGCTTTAAATCAGTGCAATGATTTTGAAATTTTTATCATTTACTTATTATACTTCATTAAGTACTTATACAAAATTTTATTAAAATAAAACCATTTAAACTGGGTGTTCGGATTTATATGTCACTTAGTATATTTATCCAAGCAGTTTTCAACTGGTTCTATGATTTTGAACGACAGAGGTCATACTAACCAAACCAAACACAACAAATTAAACATAACATGACATCTACGTATTGAACATGAATTTTTTTTCAGTTAATGAGTCTTCCTAGCTCATAAGCTATCCTATTGAGAATAAGTATTATTTGCCCTTCTCCAATTAGTCGTGTCACCTACGCCCCTGCTTGATCCAGGTAACTCAGACCCGAACAAAAACACAGAGCAGTTGGCTGGTAGCTCTTCACATGTCAAGTCGATGCCTACTTCAAAGAAAAAACTGTAGTAAATTTCGTTTTTATGGTTCTTTTCCAGTTCGACCGCAATCTCCTATTATGTTCGCCGGGATTCAGGAATACGCAGAAGATTCGGCCATGCGGACTGAATGTGATAAATGATCCCGTTTGGGCACACAGGAATCGGCACGACCTCTATGAATGCATTTGATAAATTCAATTAGACAGAAAATGCGTGATGTATCGTCCTTAGACTCGCGTTAGGGCCCTATTATCGACCGAGAAGGTTTCCACAATACGTGAAAGAAGTGTAAAATGTGTATATCATAATAATGAACCTATACACAAAACAACGGGTATATGAAGACCGCGAACGCCAGTTAAAAAAGCATAACGTAATGCAAGGTGCTTAACAGTAAATTAAAATGGTGGTGTCGAAGGGATAATTAAAATCGAACAAAATTAAAATAATTTTTTTGTGACATGGACAAAACAAGGTGGTTATTATGTAAAACGTACCAAAAAAGCCGGAAATAGCATTCGATTTTTTCTATCACCCACGGTTTTCTTGCAATAAGGCATTTTATTTGCACTGCCATTTCGATCCATAGCTTTTACAAAATTTTTCATCCGTCCCAACTTGATATGCAAAGGTGGAAGCAACACGTTTTTGGGATCAACTAGTGGTTCATGAGCAATGTTTTTGAGGCCCAGAGTTATTACCTGACGTAGTGGCAACTCCTTCTGTTCATAATGACGATCTCGCGCACGACTGTCCCATTCACAAAGAAAACAACAATAATTGGTATATCCTAGTTGAATTCCAAGAAGAAGGACTATTACCTTTAAATCTGCACATATGGCCCATCCATATTCATTATAACGGATATGCTCTAACAGAACTCGCATATTTTCATATGATTTCTTCATATGAACTGCGCTATAGGTACAGATGGATATGTATTACCATTGTGTACCAATACCGATTTTAAACTAAGCTTAGAGGAATCAATGTACATGCGCCAATAATTTGGATCATGTTTCTGTCCTAACGCGTCAAACAAATTGTTGACGGAAACAGTATGTGAGGTCTTGTTGCCGTTTTCGGTAAAAAGTAATGTTAACATCACCGTGGAGAAGATTCCATCATTTTAATCTTGATGCTAAAAGGTCTAATTGGGATTTTGACAGATTTAATCCTCGAACTAAGTCATTACGTTCGCCCTGTATGATGAACTGCGGCGCTGTTGAACATCCTGGCAGGTCAAACGAAGGATCGGAAATTTTTACGCTTTCTGCACCATCACTTTCAGAATCGGTGTAGTCGACTTTTTCATCCAAAGACCAAGGTTCTGCTGGAACTGGGACAGAAAGTTCATCATTATACTTAACGGGCCGCAAAGCTGATGATAAATTAAAGTACTTAACAGTATGTTTCGATTTTGGTCCAATACCTTTAATATTTGTGAGGCAAAAATAGCAATCAGTAGTATGGTCTCTCGGTTCTCTCCAGACCATTGGTACCGCAAAGGGCATTTTACGATTGTCGCCTCTTAACCAACCTGTTAGCAACGTTACACAAGTCTTACAACATATGAAGGGCCCATAGTTTATCTTGGTGGCCAACTTTAATTCCAAAATAGAGTTCGTATGCTTTCAACACAGGGGAGTAAAAGTACGATTTGAGATTTAAAAGTTAGCTCTCCGCACACATAACAAAAACTGGTCGCACTATTTACACAATTTCTAGGAATTGTCCATAAAGCTAGTCTCGATCACAATAAACTAAAAACAGCACTCGTCAACACAGAAAAGGTAACTGACTCGATTGCTATTAGTCTACTAATAACCGCCATATGCTCTCTGAGTATAGAGCACGCATATCGTAAACAGGGATAGACAGGTCTTAACATTACATATGTGCGTCATCGCATAAACGCCGAGGAATGCAGCAATATGAGGTGTTACGTATTTTAATTCATAAAAGTAGATGTTTCCGAATATATCTGGGTGATAGAAAAAATCTGTTTTTAGATTTGAATTAAGGATCTCAAAATACATAAGATATACCCAAAAATTGTCATGTCACAAATCCTGTGTTTATGAGTGTTATCAAAACTTCTCAGATTGAATTGGAGAAAGTGAAAGGGAGAACAGTGAATAAAACTGCACCAACCAAACTAGACTTCGGTGGAAAAAAGTTAGCCGTGGTAATGGTTGGTCTGCCTTGGTTGTATCATGAAGAAGAACGTTCCAGACAAAAGTTATAGAGCACATAATAAGTACATACAATATTTGTGTCGAACGAGATTTGGGCTTGACAGATGGTTAGAAAAAACCCACCTTTTCCTTTAATCACGCAAGCTTAAAAAAATGTCCACTAATCCTTCAAGAATTCCGTTTTGTCACTAGGAATGACTGGTATTGATCAATAACGGTATGCGTATTTCTCAAAGCATGTAACACAGCATTTTATTTAAAATCCTGTATGTTTCTTAGAGAAGGTCAAATATACTAAGTGACATATAAATCCGAACACCCAGTTTAAATGGTTTTATTTTAATAAAATTTTGTATAAGTACTTAATGAAGCATAATAAGTAAATGATAAAAATTTCAAAATGATTGCACTGCTTTAAAGCCCTTTGACCTTTAATAATGTGTGGATGCACCCTGATGTGCTACGCATTCTCCAACGCGCCTAGGCATGCTTCTGATCAGGTGGTCAATGTTCTCCTGTGGTATCTCATTCCAGGCAACCACCAACTCCTCTCGAAGTGCTTCTAGAGTCTGAGGAGGACGTTGCAAATTGAGCAATCTCCTACCCATCATATCCCACACGTGCTCAATTGGGGATAAGTCGGGAGATCTTGGTGGCCATGGTAACAATGTGACATCATTATGTTGAAAGAAGTCTATTGTGACTCTTGCAACATGTGGTCGGGCATTATCTTGTTGGAAAGTTGGATCTGCCAGGGTGTCAAGATAGGGTAAAAGATGGGGTTCTAGAACTTCGTGGATATAACGCTGCTCGTTCATGTTACCTCTGATGAAGATTAAAGGTGACCTGGAACCATAAGCTATAGCACCCCAAACCATAACTCGCAGTGTGATGAACATGTCTTTCAACAAAAGCTGTGGATGCTTCCTTTCACCACGTCGCCTTCTAACCCTGGCACGACCATCGTGCATGCCTAAACAAAATAAACAAAACCGAGACTCGTCACTAAAGACACTACTGTTCCATTCCTGATCCCAGAGTGACCGTTGTCTGCACCACTCAAGGCGATTACGTCGGTGTTCTCGAGTTAAAGGGAGGACCCAGTGTGGCCGGTATGAAAACAAGCCAAAACTTCTCATTCGTCGGTAAACACTTCGCATGCCAATAGGTCTTCCGTGTTCTGCAAACCATTCATTTGCAATGGACCTGGTAGTGGAGAAACGGTCCCTTAAGGCCAATAATCTTAGGCGGCGATCTTCACGGTCTGTTGTTCTACGGCGGCGTCCAGTGCCCCTTGCTCTTTGCGTACGGCCTTCTCGAAGCCATGCCTGACAACACCTAAACACAGTGTCTACACTTCTTTGCACTCTTGCAATTGCCCGAAAAGAAAGTCCAGCTTCCCGAAGTCCCACTAAAGTTGACGAAATCGTACAGGTCTCCGTACTCTAGGCATCGTAACCGATCGTAAAGGATGTCAAGAACCAAAATCCGCCAACGTTGATTCTTTACTGCGGCTGAAATATTCATTTTTAGAGCGTTGGTGAATTGAAAAAAAGCAGTATAAAAACCGGAATGTCCAACTGATAAGGCTGAAAATTTTTTCACTTGTTATTTACAGTAAGATAAATACATTCACCAACTTTTATTAAAATAAAACCATTTAAACTGGGTGTTCGGATTTATATGTCACTTAGTATATTTTGTTTATTTAACTGGTCATAACATGTCCATTCAGTTCACTAGCAGTGAATGTTCAAAAAGAAAAAAAAATGAGGTTAACTCTGCACTTACCACGCAACGCTGTAATCAGTATATAAAGGAATATGTATGTTCGGCTCAGAGAAAAAATATGTAAATCAGAGACACTAAATTTCTGGCAGACAGGCCTATATAATTAGTCCATAGGCTGAAAATAATGATAAGCCTCTTAAAAGTCAAAAAACGAAGTTTGAGTGTTTTTTTTGTCTTTTGTGAATGTTTCGTCCTGGAACAGTAGTTAACCTTGTATGAAAGTTTTATCAATATCCGAGCAGCACTTTTAAAGCGGACAGACCGATGGAATTGAGTGATTTTACGTGATGTATGTGTCACATAACATCAAAAATAAATATAAAATGATCCAAAACAATTCAGTATGATTACCGTCACATTGTGTGACATATTGTACCAGCTTCGTCTGTATTGCATGATGAAGTGTCATAGGAAATGCAGACTCATCAAAATGGCGCATACTGGTGGTGACTGGTGAGTTCATTTACATCCTAGACGCAGCGGCGCAGCGACTTGAATAATAACCTTCCCCCTGATAGAAATTAATTTCACCAAAAGGTGTTCAACCGCGCCTTTCCAAGGTATTATGATTAATTGAAACTCGGTGGCATGGCGGGCGCTCCATGCTGGGTTTCCACGATTGATATCTACCGGTGGAAAATCATACGGCACGCGAAATTATCACTCACGAAGATTGTAGCAAAAGAATACAAACGATTTGAAATGCAATACTAAAATAAGGCGGTTCATTAAACAAATGACAACAGTTTCTTAAATAGCTACGTAGGGTTATGTTAAAAAATGAGTCACTAACTGACTGAACATTTCGGGGGCCTCGCATGGTGGGATACTCTATACGGCATAATCGACTATTGTTTTTTATTTATACCAACAGGCCCGGTTTTTCAATTGTAAGTTAACTGCAATCAGGCGACCGTGTATGGGATAATGGTAAAGTTGTGGTCAAACCGCAATGTCTAACCTAATATGCTTAGCAGTGACATAAATTGTCATGGATGACACAGGACACAAATAGCGAACACCACGAAACGCATATAACACCATAATTCAGGTACAAAATTTATTCACTCAATGTACAAAGAGAACAAGCAACATGAGTAAATAAATATAAAATCAAAACAGGCATAATAGAAGGCATTGCCTGTACATGGACCAATAATAATTTTAAGTTGCAACTGTAGAATGCAAATGACAAAAAAGGACAAAAATTAGCTACAGTAGATTATGTATTTAGTTGATGTTCGTATTTATGAGTTTATGAATTTCTGTCCTAGATATAGAATCTAGCCACTTTTTTAAATTGCTTTTGAAACAATTTCCGAAATGTAAATCTTTCAAGTCTTTAGGTATAATTTCATAAAATTTTGGGGCTAAATAGAGATATGATCGCAACATTATAGATTTATGCGGCTGAGGAACTACTGTTCCACCAATTTTGTTCCTTGTGTAATGATTGTTTAATTTTGGGTCGGTGTTGCCAAACTTTATGGTACTGATACTGTGTAAGAAATAAAGCTGTCTTATATAATACATTCGTACATCTGCCTATAATTTGTCAGTGGGATAATGTTTCGGTTTTTTAAACATCATTTTTAGAATAATTTTTTGAAAATCAAATTACAGATATGTGAGGAACATCCTCATGCTAAAATAATAATAAAATATTTTTCTGTCAATATATTCGCAGGGTATTCAATTCTGTAGGATACAAATCTAACTTTCTTTAAAATATAATTGACATAGATGTCCCAACGTAAGTGAGGATCCAAGACCACTCTAAGGTATTTTATGTTCGGCATTTTTTGATCATTCATGTTGAAAATCCATTTGTGTAGTTTGGCAGATGTCTAGCATAAGATCTAAATGGTAAAAAATGTGTTTTAGAATAGTTGATGCTCACTTTTATACTATTGAACCACCGAATAATTTTGATAAGATCATTTTCAATTATATTTTTTAGATCAGACCAGTCAGTGCCTTCATATAATATTGCAGTATCATCTGCAAAACTGGTTATTTTGCCAACACAATTAATTTGGATAATATCATTTAGATATAAATTGAATAACAGTGGACCTTCTTTGATAAACGATCCTGATATCTGGACAGATTGTGGGCAATTTGACAGATAATTTTCGATCAGTGAGTACGCGTTTCCTCTGAAATTTAATTCTCTCCAATGTTTCTAATAATAATTTGTGATTAACTGTGACGAAATCTCTCTTTAAATCAACAAAGATGCAGATAGAAGCGATTTTCTTATCAATATTTTGATGTATTTGATTTACAATTTTTTGTCCGATGTCCGATGTAGTCTTCCCTTCTGTAAATCCATATTAATTTTCATTTGAAATTTTAAATTTTGTGAGATATCGAATCATTCTAGTAGATAAAACTTTTTCAACAACTTCTGCTACACTGGATATTATTGATATTGGTCTATAATTATTAACATCTGTTTTTTTCCTGATTTATGTATATTATATTACTTTTTTTTAAATTGAGGGATATATGCCATATTCAAAGCATTTGTTGATTAAATAAGTGAGTGGTTCTGAAATGTCCTCGGCTATAATTTTCAAATGCTCGCTTTTAATACCGTCAAACCCAGGACTTTTTCGATTTTTTAAGGACATAACACTGGTGTATACTCCACATTACTCGATTTTATCCAAAATAAATGAGTTCAAAGATCTTTTTGGAAGCTTTTCTTGAGTATTTTTGACTACTGTTCCCGATGCTGTGTTTATTGACTCCTAACTAGAACTTGAAAACCAAATTCACAGGCAACTGATAATTAACTTCCAACTCATAGCTACCTGAATTGAAAGTTAACGAGAGACTGAAAAACCGGGAATATTGAAGGGTTAGGCCACAATAGGTTACTGAGGCCGTAGGGTAATAATGCATCCTCAGGTTAGATATTATTCAGTCTCATTTCAAGTTCTTTTAGACTATGCCTCCCTGTCCTCACTCTTACAGTACAATATTTTCTGACTGTAAGCCCTAATAACCTGTGGTCAGTCAAAATCCAGCTCCAGTCTGAGCCCAACTAGCAACGTAGTGGTATAAGCTTTTGGTAAAAGAACCGTTCAGCCATAAAATCTCTCTATTGTTGTTGCCTGAACACCAAAATGCTGGCTTAATGTTGTGTGGAATGCAAATTTGCTTCAGACATTCGTCAAATTGTTGTATAACACCTGCAGGCAACACCAAAATATTCTAATAACCTAAAGACAACATGGACGATGCCATGATTATACACAACCGCCCGCCATATTGGGCAGATATTTATTCCTCTATTTGATATTAAATAATTATGTTTCAATTCGAAATAACGGATATAAAGTGATAAACATTAGTGTAATTGTGTCTAAATATAGGATTTGTGGAATATTTAACGCAGGTAAGTTCAGTTTTCCATCTTAAAAATCTAGACATACTTTTGATCATTATCAAAATATGAATCAAATACGAAGCCCGTAGAAATTGCGTAACTAATTTGCACGATAATCACAATAAAATGTGTTGCGCAAGTAATTCAATAGCCCTATATCGCAGTGTAGTGAAGTTTATCATATACATGTCTTTGAAACGCACAATGGCCGATATGTAAGTAAACAAGATGACTGTAATGTGTTAGTTATATATTCTTCACTTCGTCTATACAATACATAAGAAATAGTTTGGTTGCAATAAAGTAGAATCACGTAACAGAATAGTTGTATAGTTGACAAAAACTGAATCTTGCACTGACGCAAATGTCCTACAGCGGCTGCAAGAGGCTTACACTTTTGTTGTATAACTGTTACCTGCAGCCCCTATACAACCTCTTAAATGACTGAAGTGTCCTATTAGGTGTGCCCATTCCGCTTGTATAGCTGTTCTACGAGGGTTTTCTCAATGTTCTTACAGTATACAATGCTGTTTAAGGAATACTGTATAATCATTCTTGCAACTATAATAGGAGTGCTAATTGTTAGTTGGGAGGTCTCTTGGCATCCTCTGAGGGAAAGTACTACTCTTATGGTGTTTACTTGACACTCAACGTCACTAAGGTACCTTCTTACTCTATCGGTCTTGGCCACACATGGCACTATGAAAGTCTAGAAAATGCAATGCAAGTCACATAAGACGTTAGGTATGAAAACAGTTTCACGCGTAATTGTTAATAATAAAAAAGACATTTTTGAACTTTATGGATCCTCTTCTAAGCATACTTTATATCTTATTTGATTGTGGACTGTAATCTTCATTTGTAACTGTTAACATGACGTCAATATTTTATGGTATATTTACGACCATAGAGGGTATGGTAGTGTATTCTTGGAAAATAGAACTTTTTCAATTTAAAAACTGTAGATGGGATGTTATATCTACAAGTTGCTACGAGTAAAAACACAAATACCTACTGAAAGGAGCTATTTCAGCTACTTCACTTTTAACCTTAGCTTTTCATAACTTTTTTAGATAGTATGCGGAAAGGTCGAGGCTCCCTTTTAGGAACTGTTTGATAGAGTCAGACGTGGTAAACTGTTGTTGGATATACGCCGATATAGCTCAATCATGTAATCTGGTAAAGAACCTCGCTTTCACGGCGATCGCCTTCTTTTAAGGCTGGGACAAAATGGCGTAAAATCCAATTAACCCGGACCGATTGTCGGGCCTCATGAACAATGCTCCGAAACACAAAACCCTTCTCGAGAGTGATTTGTAGCATTAGAAAACCACAGAACAGCAGAGCAGAACAGCTTTGTTGGATTTGGACAACGGATTCCACCTAGTCATCCTATAGACCATTTATAATTCGCAACACTTTTTATAGAGCGGATGGACGATAATGACTAATGTATCTGTAACGTCGAAAACGGAGAATTTTTAGGGAATGTCGATCGATTAATCATTGGCGGATTGTGGGCGCAGGTGTTCGGAGAAACTGCCAGAAAGGTGGGCTTATAACAACTTATTTGGTCGACTTAAAAAATTTGGCAGTTATTTAACTATTCGAACATTATGACAGCCCGGTCCGCTCGCAAAATGAAAAAGTATTACTTTGCACGCATTGGTATGCACTCATTTTCAATTTAAGCATTAGAAATAGGTACCGATCGCACAATTTGTTAAATATCCTTGAACCCATAATATTGCTTCTTTACCTAAGCAGCTGCGCAGACAGAAGCCTAAATACCAGGGCGCCGCGGCTACTATGAGGAACTTGAAGAAACTTTGTTAGTCCGATTTATGAACTGACTAAGGGCCAATGTCACCAACAACAGTCCGTTATTCTCCACCTATAGGGTAACAGACAGTCAAATACAACCAATGAGCTTCAAGTTCCAATCAACAAATTTTAGCAACCAATAGCTATGAAATGTTGAAAACAAAGTACTGTCAAAGTATAAGATGGCAGCTTGTCATTGAAACATCACCAGCTTATTGAATATTAAGAAATTACATATAATACAGTCAAAATTTACAGAAATGTTGGATTTTCTAATAAAATTCATGTTTTAATTACTATTGTTGATTTTTTATTCATGTTTATATTATTTTCTTCAATTGATATGCGATACTGGGTGTTTTTTTCTATAAACCTCTTGCAGATAGCCATTAAGCACCTACTTGATGACAGGCTCTACCAAAAGATATTGCTCGTTTCCAAACATTCATTCATTTACTTGCCGTTCATCAGAACCATTATGGCACCTTAGATTGATATTCCCACAAAACCATTAAAGTTTTTTGATATCCATACATCCATAAAGTTGAATATTTTTCGTTGTTCAGGAACTGAACAAACATCCACACTATATTCACAGCGATTAAGAAATTCCCAAATATAGCCTTAAAGCTACCAGCAAACCTAAAACCTGCAAAAAACTACAAATTTGCCATATTTTTCACGAGTACACATTCTAGGTTATATTTATATTAGACATTATTTGAATACAGCTGATTATTGCATTTCAAGGAGTGACACATGTGTGGGATGTGTCAACTCTGGGTACCAGTCACAAAACATATACTCTGAAGGTTTAATTCCATGCTATTCAATGACAACACGGTGACTTGTGTGGTTGTCAGCGGCCATTTTGTGAGGGTGCGACAGGGTTGCCAGATTGTGCATTAATATCCCGTTTCACCCTCCTGGTCCCAGTGGAGTAAGTTCCGCCAACTGTTGAAATATACTCTACTATGCTTTATAAGACTATTCGTGACATTTTTCCCAAAATCATTGCACAACACTTGAAAAAATGCAAATGAAAATTTAAAATTATTTCCATGACGCCGCAAAATAGCTCCGTCGGACCTTGATTTATACATCTTGACAGTAGGGATGTTCGATACGATCCTATATTTAGAAGTATCAATACATTTCACGAGTATCGTCATCTTTCGATCCGGACTGTGTCAGAAAGAGTGACTGCCATTTGGCTGCGACATTACCCTGCCAAATCAGACACATCTTTCATCATTTTCAAATAAATTATACAAAATCTTCAAATTTGTGAAGTTGCGAGTTTCACTTCATACGTTGTTACCAGACATGCCCAAATCATCAGTTGCTTCCGTGATATTGATCCCGACCACTGCATCGCCACGGCTAGGCGACCTGTATGTTAAATTTGTATTGATAAGGTAGCGGGTTATGCTATAAATCATATGTCGCAGTATTTGTGCACTGATTGCAACGGTTAGACAATACCAAAAATATTTTCATAAACAGGAGATCTTTCCCATTCCGGATCGAACAATCTACCAACGATGCTTATAATCATGATACCTAGTAAATTTTTACGAAAAAAATTCAAAACCAGCAAATGTAAAATATTCATTTCGCACCCTCCACCACGGGACGTGATCGTCGTTAGACTTGGCAACCCTGCGAGTGACAGACAGATATCCCCGCCAGTGCGCCAGTCAAAAAGATAAACATTACTAGTTTTTATGGCTTTTTGGACTTAAAAAACATTATTTGTGAAACATTTTCCATATTTTTTTGTCTATGTCCATAGTAATTGCATTATGCATCAGGGAGATGTAGGGATTGACACGTCTTACACATATTATCTGTGTTTTAGGATGGAGAGGACATAAGGTTTTTATTGCTTTGAAGAAATTCATTAACCCATACATTAATAAATGATTACTATTATGACGTAAGGGAAGATGAAGAATTGGATGGAATGTATTTTATATTCTATTTTCTTGCAAAATACAGACAAATCCACACTATTCAACAGGTACGTAATGATAACTTTCAGTATATTGAAGTTGGTAAATTCGAGAGTGCCATGCATTAACAAACGTCCAAATCTGCTGCCAAATTTAACAGCTAGAAAATCGACCTATTATTTGCCGCATTCCCATTCGCTGAAGGGGATAACGGATTGTTAAATGTAAACGTATAACATATATCAAAATACATGAAAGTTGTCCTGTTTTTTCTGTACAAAAGCATCATGTTGGAATCAGAAAGTGGTCTTGTTTATGATACAGTCGAATTTTTACGATTTTATTCAATATTTCAATAGAAATCTCTAATATTCAGATACCTTTGACAGCTTCTGTCAAATTGCATTTCGATAAGGTATTTTCCCATCGGCTCTAAAGGTGTCAAATCGCACGATTTTGGCGGTCAATTGTGAGACCCGTTCCGTGAAATAACTGACTCGCTGAACTTATCACGCAGTATGGCATGTTGCAACATCCTGTTGAAAATAAATGTCATCTGTATCAATTTTTACAACTTCAGGAAAAACAAATTCGTTCGGCATTTCACGTCATTCCTTAAAATTGTCTGGTTTTTGGGATACCAGACCTGACAGACTTACAAGCTGACTCAAGAGCTAAGGTTCCGCGGACCGCTCTGACAACCAACGATGACTTGAAAAAAAATGTCACGGTAACGCTCGCCATTGACAGTAACCGTACGGTCTTCGACGTTTTTAAAGAAGTACTGGCCAATGATATCATCGTACTATAATCCGCAAAAAACCGTCAATCTTTCTGGATGTTATGGTGTTTCATGGACTACTCTTGGATTTGACTCATTCCAATAACGACAATTTTCTGGCAATGTTACCGAACCACAGTAGGGCGGGATTTTTACACAGTCCACAGCTCCTCCTATTTATCACTACCCAACGTATCTATAATTACAGCCATCGTCACTTTTAACAACCCTTGCTAGCTTTTTTAGTCTTGGTAAAAGACCATAATGTTAAGCATATAGCTTTCAGAGTTATACATCTTACGTGTACCTACTTATCATGGCATGTAAAGCACAACGTTCCCCATTTTTCATTTCTGTTCGAATTTGTCAGATCAACAAGGAGGCTAAGATGCTCGATTAAGATTACGCTGTTATACTTCGAATCTCATTTAGAGCCGGACAGGAAAAGAATTGAAAAAAAACTCGTGTTGTTCGGAGAGATACAGGTAAATAGTCGGATGGTATTGAATGATGGGCCAACATTTCATTATAATATTAAATGTGGGCGATGATCATTTTTCGACGGTGAACAACGCGGCCCTGTTTGAGTTATTGGAAAGAATACGGCATTGCCGCTCTTGTCTCGACGCAAACCTGGGTCAGTCGACTCACCGGGTCACAGGTCGCCTTTGCTCCCTGGCACAGGGATGGACTGAGGTATCTGCTGCGTAACCATGATAATTGTTACAAACTGAAAACTCATTTCAAGGAAACACTCTGTGTACTTGAGTTGTTGTGTTAGAAACATCAAGCGAAACAGAAATTTGGTTCAGTTACCAACCGGTAGGTGGCGGCGCTGTCGCCGTGGTTACTGTCTCCATTTTGTATGTCTAGCAGAGACAAAGAATTTTAAGGACAGTAGACCTCGATGCGCGCGTACCCCAATCATTCAATTTAAACTGACCTTTATCGTTAATAATTACTATCCCATCATAGGCAGAGATGGCAATAACATAATTTTGTTTGAATTGGGAATTATTTGCTACAATGACATTCCTAGAGAAGACGGTTCATCATCGCGACAGATGCCAGTTGCTTAGATCGCAACAGAAATGAAACATCACGTAGAATTTCTTTTAAAGCTTCTTTGGATTTTAATAATGACGCATCTTCAGCTGGGATCAGAAGAAATATATAATTGGTTGCATAGTAAAAGTACGTTTTTTGCGATGTGCGGTGGCGATCGATTGAAAATGGTCAGACTTAAGAGTACATTTATAGGTGTACATATTATCAAGTTAAGATCACAAATATGTGACCATATTTTCTAAGATTAAGACAATGAACACGATTTTTCGTTGCAGCGTCTGAAAAGGGGGAGATAACAACCAAGAAATATGATATCTTTGAAAATACCAGAGTTTTACGCAGGTGTTTTCTAGCAAATTTATGTATGTGGCTTCATTGGTTTACTCGTTCAACAAGTTTCAAATTTTCATCCAATAAGCTTAAATTCTTAAAATGAATTATTTTATTACTCTTTAATGTTGTATTTGTGGAATTTTTGTTTTTTTACATTTCTTTTTAAATGGCTTAGCTGAGATTATGTTTTCAGCTATACCGTTCAATTTAGCCTTGGTCTTGTTTTGTATTTGTATTATTATTCACCGTTTCATCATTTTCAGTCATCAGTTCTACACGCATAGAACATCTATGTATCGTCCGCAAAAAACTGTATGCTGCATGAATTTATCTCTTTTTCTAAATCAGAGGTATATAATGAAAATTGAAAATAATATGGGCCTTAAGTCAGATCGCCGTGGTAGACCGGAATAGTTGATGAAATATGTCGATTTAGACGAACTTTTTGGAAACGATTTCCCAAATTCGTATGAACTTCGTATGAACTAAAAGAGTTTTTTCAGAGAAACCATATTAACTGATTACCGGGAGACTCAGGGTCACATCTATAGACATTCCTTGATGCTTCAGGCTTCCTTGAAAACAATGAATCTCACCTTGGAAACGGTGAAACAATGACGCTTCCTTGAGGAACGTTCAAGGGATTATATAAATTTTTATTTCACGAAAGGCTGCAGACGCAGACACAACTGATAGACTACTCGTACTATCAAGAAAGAAAAGTATAGGTACTAAGTGACATATAAATCCGAACAGCCAGTTTAAATGGTTTTATTTTAATAAAATTTTGTATAAGTACTAATGAAGCATAATAAGTAAATGATAAAAATTTCAAAATGATTGCACTGCTTTAAAGCCCTTTGACCTTTAATGATGTGTGGATGCATCCTGATGTGCTACGCATTCTCCAACGCGCCTAGGCATGCTTCTGATCAGGTGGTCAATGACCTCCTGTGGTATCTCATTCCAGGCAACCACCAACTCCTCTCGAAGTGCTTCTAGAGTCTGAGGAGGACGTTGCAAATTGAGCAATCTCCTACCCATTATATCCCACACGTGCTCAATTGCGGATAAGTCGGGAGATCTTGGTGGCTATGGTAACAATGTGACATCATTATGTTGAAAGAAGTCTATTGTGACTCTTGCAACATGTGGTCGGGCATTATCTTGTTGGAAAGTTGGATCTGCCAGGGTGTCAAGATAGGATAAAATATGCGGTTCTAGAACTTCGTGGATATAACGCTGCGCGTTCATGTTACCTCTGATGAAGATTAAAGGTGACCTGGAACCATAAGCTATAGCACCCCAAACCATAACTCCAACAGTGTGATAAACATGTCTTTCAAAAAAAACTGTGGATTCCTCCTTTCACCACGTCGCCTTCTAACCCTGGCACGACCATCGTGCATGCCTAAACAAAATCGAGACTCATCACTAATGACAAAACTGTTCCATTCCTGATCCCAGAGTGACCGTTGTCTGCTCCACTCAAGGCGATTACGTCGGTGTTCTCGTGTTAAAGGGAGGACCCAGTGTGGCCGGTATGAAAACAAGCCAAAACTTATCATTCGTCGGTAAACACTTCGCATGCCAATAGGTCTTCCGTGTTCTGCAAACCATTCATTTGCAATGGACCTGGTAGTGGAGAAACGGTCCCTTAAGGCCAATAATCTTAGACGACGATCTTCACGGTCTGTTGTTCTACGGCGGCGTCCAGTGCCCCTTGCTCTTTGCGTACGGCCTTCTCAAAGCCATGCCTGACAACACCTAACCACAGTGTCTACACTTCTTTGCACTCTAACTGCAATTGCCCGAAAAGAAAGTCCAGCTTCCCGAAGTCCCACTATTCGGCCCCTATCAAACTCACTAAGTTGACGAAATCGTACAGGTCTCCGTACCCTAGGCATCGTAACCGATCGTAAAGGATGTCAAGAACCAAAATCCGCCAACGTTGATTCTTTACTGCGGCTAAAATATTCATTTTTAGAGCGTTAGTGAATTAAAAAAAAGCAGTATAAAAACCGGAATGTCCAACTGATAAGGCTGAAAGTTTTGTTATTTACAGTAAGACAAATACAGTCACCAACTTTTATTAAAATAAAACCATTTAAACTGGGTGTTCGGATTTATATGTCACTTAGTATACATTAATTTAACATCTTACAGTTCACAACATTGATCTCCAAAAAAGAAATACAAAAAATATTCCACATCACAGAGAATGGAAACAATCAGTTACTTGTATAAATGCGTAAAGTCAAATTCCAAATTGCTTTAAAGTCATCTTTAACCCTTTTTTGAAGTTAGTTAGGCTGGATTCTTCATACTCAGTTGACAAGCAATTATATAGTTTGGGTGCCCAGTACGAGAAACTACGTGTGAACAATACTGTCGAATGCGTAAACTGCAACCAGCACAGCAGTTCGGTGTCACTGGTTGCCTATCCCATGTTCAGTTTTTTATTTTTCTGTGATTAATTCGAGGAAGCAACCACATTGCATTGTTTATTGATATTAAGCACGAATAAACTAAATCGTCCTAATTTTGTCATAAAAATGCTAAATAGATACGGCCAACAAAGAAATATCTTTCTGGCATCGATGACAGCTTGTGATGTCAAGTGTTACAGTATACTGTGAAACGAAATGAAAATTTGAATCCTTCCCTGAGCGTTCCTTAATGAAGCGTTATTATTTCATTGTTTCCAAGGAGAGATCCATTGTGTCCAAGGAAGGTCTATGAATCTCTTACTCGACCCCGAAAATACACGAAATTCCCGTATCTCGAGGTAGGTGTTGCTAGTATGCGAAATGTTCAAGTCCACCCCTGCACTACCCCTCTCGCCCCTCGACACCCTGACCAAACGGAATGCGAGAGACCTCGTCCTCGAGATCCCATGTGAATCTTCAGTGTACCGTACCCGAAGAGCAGTGTATAACCAGACTGGAACTCTTCTTCGGCCGGACCAGTCCTTCTCTCTCTAAATTATGACGGACGGCCGACCACAGAAATATATGCAAGACACAAATTTATGATTTACTAATGAGATAGGTAATTATACAGGTTGCCCGAGAAGGAACCGAGGAAATCGTGGGAACACCAACAGCTCTTGTCTCACCTCGAGGTACACTTTTTTTATTTTATAATATTACGCAAGTCAGTGCCCCGTTATAACCATATCAAATATTTAGAATCAAGGTCAAGAAACTTTCTAGAAATGATGAAAAAGTGATGATAAGAAAACACTGATACAACATCAAGTGACTGCCTCAATTTTAAGAAAACTCATCATTGCATTTTCTTGAGATTGATCAAAGATGGCTGTTTCTGGATGAGTGCTGCTTGTACTTGTTAGTTAGCAGTGATGGTTTGACCCCTTTCCAAAAACTCATAATGCAAAATTCCAGTTGCTGTCTACCAAACACACAAAACAACCTTGTTTGGGTGCAAAGAATCCTGGATCGTGTGGGGTACCGAATCGGTAAGCGACAACCAATGATACGAACGCTTAGAATTCGAACACGAGATCGATTTTTCGTCGCAGGTTAATAACCGATTAAGAAATGGTTCATTAGCGTTGCGTGAAATGTTTGCTGAGCAAATGGTAAGACGACTTAATTTGTTATCATTTGTCAGGTCATGTGGGACCCATTTGCTTAACTTCCAGCTGATGATGATGCAAACGAATAGTTTCACGACTCACTCTGAACATTTCCGCGAGTTCTTGGCACGTTGCCCTAGAATTTGCGTCCACAACCTGACGAAGATCCTCGTTGTTCATGATTTTTGGTCTCCCTGAGCGCGGTTCATAGCTCAAACTGAGATCTCCCGAAGAAAACCACGTTTGTACTGATACAGTAAACAACTTCGAAATACTGTTTTATTCGTCGCCATTTTCAATTATTAAAACTATCTATGTAACAATTTTCAGCAACTTTTTAAGTGTGTGAGAAAAGGAAGATTCATACTAAAGCGACAACAGGTAACGAACAATCGCCATCGATCAACAACATCCATGGCAATGTGCGCGATATACGGCAACCGCACGAACTTATTATATGTGATATATTAGATATTACATGTGATGTAAAGATATAATTATGGCAATGTCGAAAGAACTAAAGGTGTGAAGCTTTATCGGAAAATTTAAATATATTTGGTTTTTGCAACAGTTGGTTGCAAAGCTGAAAATCCATAATTTTGGTTGTATCTCATTGCGCACTGTGTGTCGTTATTTATCTAAGACTGAGCGTACAAGGGTGCTTGATGAATACCTTTTCAGGAAGTTATTTTACTTCAGTCCAGGGATTTCTTTATACAGTGGGTCGGTAAAGTAACTTTAACGCCTGTACACACTTATTTGATGATAGGCTGCGGCTTCAACAACCTGGCACCCAATGATTTAGTACGGTGAATGTTTTTATTTTTATGTCCATCTGAAGAATAGCCGGTATAGATAACATTTTGAGCGCATCTCAGACCTAGTAAGTGTTTTTGTTCCAGCATGTTAGAGCCACCTTGGGCGCTTTTTACATAGGCCATAAACGCCTACCTTACGTCCTGGCTACGTAATAGTTATACCCATGTGTATCCGGGGTTTAAGAGCCGCGAGCTACAAAAATTTTAAGTAGCTGTTGAGAATAACTAGATCGACAGAAATATATCTCTGAGCGCCTCCTGTTGCAATCGTTATTTAAAAATAAATAGGGATAGTTGCGGTCGATAAGCGTAGATCAATTTGAAGGTACTGGGCGCTAGTTGCTTTATCGCCCGAGAGCGTAAAAAGCTCGTAACCTGAAAAGCGAAGCGCATGGAAAACATATTCAGTACAGTTTACTCTCGATTTTGATAAAAAATGTTTCCTGCTCAGTATTTATTGTGATCCGTACCATTAGTATGTATTGATGAGACCGTCAATGTCATTGGATGTCTACCTAACCTTATACTACATCAATAAATGTTAGCATGATCAATATACAATATCGCAGGAAATAATGAACGCGTAGCATTTGTCTAAAATTTGCAACGGCACATTGAGGTGAAATTGAAATTACAAAATTTAAACCGTTTTAAAATTTTACAAAAGGCCTTGGAACGAAGCCAGGCTAACAGAAATTTATAAACATACATGCATTCTCACTTGTACTTTACTATATACAGGGTGGCGCATCGAAAACGAAACAGAAGCAATTACTGGCAGATCAGTTTTTTTTTTAAAACGCTCAGACCCGTCGATTTTGTTTTCGAGGGGGACACAAGTTTGGCAAAAAATCACGTTAGCACGTGCAGGCCCCTAAGCGGGGGTGACACCACCCCCAAAATCTTAAATGGAAAGGGGGGTCGAGTAATACCTTATTTTAAGGGTCTTTCAATTCCCTTTATGATATAAAATTAGTGTACTTCAGTTCAGTAGTTCTAAAGATTTACTGATTTAAAGCTTAAATAAAACTCTTTTTCGCAGGTCTTCTAATGATGTTGGCTGAGTAGCACAGATTTTGCTTTTTAAATGGCCCTACATAAAGAAATCCAAAAGTGATAAATCTGGCGATCTTGGGGGCCATTCAATGGCACCTCTTCTACCAATCCATCGATCTGGAAACGTCTGATCTAAATATTGTCGAACACGTAATGCGTAATGTGGTGGGGCATCGTCCTATTGGAACATCAACCTATTCGCAATGTACCGCCGATCATTCTGATTTTCAATTATAGCTGTTAATGCAGGATCTATGGCGTCTTCCAGTAATTCCAAATACATTTCACCAGTGAAATTTTCACAAGTTATTTTAGCAACAAAGTTTGGTCAAACCAATTGCAAACTATGTACTAAATTCCTATTTAAAATAAGTGCGAGACATTTCCTGATCTTTCTTCAAGAAATAACTTTTTTGTCACAAAAAAAGCTCCAATAGCTATTTTCAACAACAAAATGATAAACAAACCATGGGCGTAGTGAAGAAAAGCACTTATTAAGTAAATTATTTTAGTTAAATTTCTTCTGAAAGTAGTACAAACTAATCTGATGTACCTATTAAGGTCTACTTTAAACTTTAAATCAATAAATCTTCAAAACTACTAAACTGAAGTACATTAATTTTATATCATTATAAAGAGAATTGAAAGACCTCTAAAATAAGGTATCACTCGACCCCCCTTTCCATTTAAGATTGTAGGGTTGGTGTCACCCCCGCCCAGGGGGCTGCACGTGTTAACGTGATTTTTTGCCAAACTTGTGTCCCCCTCAAAATCAAAATCTACGGGTCTGAGCGTTTTTTCCAAAAAAAAACTGAGCTGCATCTGTTTCGTTTTTGATGCGCCACCCTGTATATGGTTTAGGCTTGTTCATGTCCTTGCGAGAATCTCTTTGTTGTTTACTCTCTAGCATCACCCTGTATTAAGGTAGGCCAACATCTATCACGACTACGCCACTGGAGTGGCGCATGGAAATAAAATGAAAAAAAAAAGAACGAAAGAGGGAATAACACACGCCAGAATATATGAGCGTCCATATAAAATGACACCATTATCTATAATCTAAACGTCTATACTACTCGGGTATGTGCAGCCTGCCAGGAGCCACATATTTCACTTTTTTATACTGGAACTGGGACCTCTTTCTCTTTCTATCCTCAACCACTCCAAGGCATAGCTGCTCACTTTATTTATTGATAAATTTTAGGTAATTTTAGACGACGAGTTTATTTTTATTTGGATGGCTCTCGTGCTCTCAGCCTGTACACTTATCAAAGCCTCAAGATCTTTTAAACTATTGTAAACGACGCTTTAGTGAGATGTTATTTTTTGATAAGAACTTTGAATGACGATATTAATAAGTGGCGACAAATCAAGGTTTGATGTCATGCTGGGCAGTATTATTCTAATCATTGCAATAGTTAGGTTGAAAGCACATGGCGGATATCTATAGGAAAGTACAGGCAAATTCATTACTTTTATACAGGGTAGAGAAATTCCTATACGAAAAATGTATAACTTTGTCAGCTGGCCTATTTGTCGTTTATTCAATTGATTTTGAAATCTGCATTAATTTTTACGAGTGCTTGGAATATTTGTACGTATCAAGCAATACTGCCTTATTTACTATATAAACTTGCTTCTTACACTCCTTATTACATGAACATACCGCAGATGGAAAGCTTAGTGATATGATCACCTAGTTGGAGCTGAGGTGACGTGCCGGAATATAAAAACGTGAAAAGGACAATAGTTTTTGAAAATCGATTTAGTTACAGCCGGTAAATACATGAAAAGAATAAAGATCGGGCTTGAAGATTATTAGATGATGATAATATATTTATACGCTCCTAACCCCGGTAATTTTACGCCCCTATTATCCATCTTTCACCGGCATAGATTTCCCGTACATCGTATATTTATCTACAAAACTGAAAATGATAGAAAAATGTTTTCGAAGTACGTCTCTTTCCGCTATCCGCTCACCGCTGGCGTACCGGTCTGGTTGGCTCGTACTGTAGCGGAGTCGCGGTGGGCGCTGGTGCGTGTTGCCTAAACGTCAAGAGGCTTGTTATCAACCTTTGGCTGCTGTGATGTAAAATCTGCTTCTGAGATGGCATTACTGGAGGCCTAAGCCAACCGACCTATCATCGACGTCAAGAATTTATGTAATGTTCGCCAATAGCCTAATATTGTTCTGGATATTTTTTCAGTCAACACACATAACTATGTCGAGTGACACATAATATACAGACCTAGCGAAAAACAAATACCTGAGATGGGGTCCTCCATAAAGACATAAATAAATAATCACTTGAAAAGGTTAAGCATCGATTGATATTCATGCCCAAATTACGAAGATGATTTACGACCCAGTCAAAAGCAAATGCCCAGGCGAGCAAAGCAAAAACTTGATCAGTGCCGAAAATCCACGAACTCTCGAAACCATAAATCCATAAATCACCCAAGGAAGGCATACTCTTCGCGTATAAAATATTTCTGAGTATCCGGAACACAAAGGCTACACTTAAAACCGGATCCCCGTTAAAATCATGAGCGTTACTTTGGGACATAATTCGACAGGAACAGTGTTGAAGCCTTGCGGGATAACGGTTTAAAGAATTACATCCAAAAGTTGAATGCACTTTTTCAAGAAAATGTTACATGATCTAGATCTTAAAAATACAGGTTGTTAATAACGGGGTTCTTATGTGGCCCTTAGTTGGTTCTAGGACGAAAAATTATCTTAGCTAGATACAGGGTGTTGGAATTATAATTTTGCACCGATGAAACCATAGCGTCAAGTAGATTGACTGTATACTTCGCACGTCCCAGAAACAATTCCTAGTACAATTTTCCATCTAGTGCAATGACATCAGGAAGCCTGATTTCTTTGGAGCTTTAGTGTAAAGCTGCTTGTCAACAATGTTTGATAACTATATGAGTACAATAAGACGTCACGAAATCAAATAACGTCATTGAATCACACTCCAAGCATAATGCTCACATATATAGATGATATGGCACTCACCTTGTATGTCGCAGCGTGCGTGTCTGCTCGGAATATGCAGTATTTATAAATAACCCCGTGGCGCAGAGCATATGCGACCGATAGGCGATCCGTTTACTGAAAACGTGTTTCTTCTAATATGTCTAACAAGTGCGTAGAATTACGAATTACCCCCAATGTTTTACCCCTGAACCTTATATCATGGTAATGGTAACCGTACATTTTGGGACCAATACTGTTTATGAAGTTTATTCCTAGAATCCAACTTGTGATACTTTGTTAACGCCTTGCAATCAAAACGTAAATGTTGCTTCAGACTACAATTCGGGAACACCCATATAATAAATACATACATTAGCAAAAAGTGATCAGGCTAGAACAAGACAAAAATATATACGAGGGTGGGGTGAAAAGTTTCCGGCCTGACCAAGAGATGGCGCCAATAGGTCTACTTTTGGAGTGACGTCCTATAGAACCATTCCTACCAAGCTTGCATGTACAGTTCCAGCCCAATCGCTACGTTAGCTTGCGTTTGAGAGAACATTGCGCGAGGCGCGTCCGTTGTTTTCGTAACAATGGAAAAATTGGAAAAATGTGCGGTCATCAAATACTTCTATTTGTTAGGTTTACACCAAAACAAATAAAAGAAGACATAGATTCAACACAAGAGACTCCTCCCCATCATATTTAACTATTAAGCAGTTGAGGTCATAACTTCAGAAATGATTGAGAAAATCCATAAAATAGTGTAGGTGCAGGTTGAAATTCCACGAGATAGCTGAGACCTGTAGGATGTCAGCTGAACGTGTGCGAAATATTTTGCACAACCATTTGAACATGGAAAAGCTGTGTACAAGGTGGGTGCCGCGTTTGCTATCATTCGATCAAAAACTGCGTCGAAAAACCATTTCTACCGACAATTTGGCGCTGTATAGGCGTAATCCAAACGAATTTTTGAGTCGATTCATAACTGTTGATGAAACTTGGATCCACCACTACACTCCTGAAAGTAAAGAACAGTCCAAACAGTGGGTTGGAAAGAAAACAATTTTTTCGGCAAACAAGATTATGGCTACTGTTTTTTGGGATGCGAGAGGAATTATATACATGGATTACCTTGAAAAGGGTAAGTCTATCACTGGTCAATACTACGCCGAGTTATTGCAACGTTTGAAGCACAAGGTGCAAATTAAACGACTTCATTTGGCGAAGAAAAAAAATGTTTTTCATCACGATAACTCACCAGCGCATTCGTCGATTATTGCCATGTCCAAAATCCACGAATTGAAGTTTGGATTGATGCCGCATCCTCCCTACTCTCCAGACTTAGCCCCCAGCGACTATTACCTGTTTCCTAACCTCAAAAAATGGCTTGGCGGTAAAAGATTTAAGAGCAACAAAGAAGTGATCGAAGCTGTATTTTGAGGAGCTTGACGAATCCACGTTTAAAACTGGTATAACTAAATTAGAACACCGTTATGAGAAATGTATCAGTGTTGATGGAGATTATGTTGAAAAATAAATCAAACAAAAAAAATTTTAAAACGTCGTTTTTCTTGGTCAGGCCGGAAACTTTTCATCCCACCCTCGTAAGTTGGACCTTATTTACGACTAGTTGGATATCACAACTGTCCAGTCAGTACACACTGTATGACAATAAATCAAGAATAAGGCAGGCTTTGTAGTTTTAGAGATCTGGTGAAAAAAGCTTTCGGCTGGAAATTTAATGTAAAATATGTTTTTTTTTCAAATTGTCACAAATATTTAGCATAATATTAAAGCCATCTAAAATCCGTTCTTCGCCGCCAATGAATATCGACGTAGAGCTGCTGCAGCAGCAGAAGAGCTATTTATTTATATTTACGGTGCCAATATAAAGTGACAATGCTGTACAAAGGTGGATGCTGACAATGGCACTAACCTAAATAAAATATAAAAGTTGTCAGACGCGAGAATGCTTGATAAATAGCTGGATGTATTCGGGGGGTTGGACTGTGAAAAAGCGACTGAGGGAGATGAAACGATACGGATTCAGAAAGAAGAACGGATATTATATTTGAAAAATGTGTTCTGCAGACATTGCAGAGACGTGCTTCAATTCAAACGATTTTCCAATACATTAGTTTTGGTTTACTTTTAATGTGGTTAATTGGTTTGGCTTTGACGCCTCGTATAACATTTAACTTCTTTATTATTTTTAATCCGCCCATTGTCCTTTACGTGTCTGCGCAATATTTTTTGCTATGTTAATCGATCGACGGAAAAGTCTGTTTTTTGGTGACAATTTTGATCTGTTTAAAGTCGCTAAGAAATGTTTTTTACGTATTTGAAGATTAAGCGCTTGAATTTCGGCATTCTGATTACTTACTTCAGTGAAAATACAAAGTAACATGGTTTTTCATAATGTACTTGCATATAACAACAAAAAAACTTTGCACTTTTGAAATTTTTTCGCTTTGTTTGCCAGTAGGGATGGGAAGTAAAAAACGAATATTCCAAAATATTCGGAAAATAAATACAAAACTATTTAAAGTTTCAATACTAGGTACGATAAAACTATAAAAACAGGTGGTTCCGTTTGAAATAATGGCTTGTTGGGATTTTCGTTATGTTTTCTAACTATATAATTGATTCCCAATATTGGGAATAGTCTACTAAAGCAGGTCTCCACCTCTAAGAAAACTTGAGAAATTGCCAAAGATCTGTCGACCTTCATCCAAGATTTTTTCCACAATATTTGCGATTCTTCAGAAACTGTTAGACTTAGATACACGATATTATACATACAGTAATTTACAAAAAAAAATAATTTTAAATTAGCTGAGACTAAAATTAATATTGGTCTGCTATTACTAACATGAAACCCAATCCTCAAAAATCGAACGTTGTATTTTTTGCGAGAAAGAAAGACCGATACATCTAAAAGCAAGCCTGGTCCTTAAGATAGGAAGCACAGATTTTAAGTTTAATGACGTACGCAAAAATTTGGGTTTATATACATATGTACAGTAATGGACAAAAATATATAGACAAATATGAATATTTACCTAAATACCTAATTCAAACTTCATTGCTCCATAAACAAGTGCATTATTAGTAGAAAAACTAAATTCCTTATTTTTACATTATCTGGAATGAACGCAATATAAGTCTGAATATAAGCACTTTTTTATGAGGGACAAATTCTTTTCAACATTAGTTTAGCACAGTTTCATGTCAGAAGAGGATTAGTTTGTGTTCATCAAGTATTCTGGAATAAGTTGAGTGATGTTAATGCCATGCCGCGTGGTCCAGAAATTTCTTTCGATGTGAAAACTAAGATCATTGAGTTATACAAAGATGGTCAACGTCAAGTCGACATTGCCAAAAATTTGAAGCTGACGCGTAAAGCAGTTTGAGCCATATTGAACAAATATAAACAAAAAGGTATCTTGGAAGCCTCTAAGAGAAGTGGTCGGCCTAGAAAACTAAATGCTAGATCAGTTAGATTTTAGATTAATAAAAGTAATTTCGTCCAAAGATCCGTTTATAACCCCAAGACAAATAAAAGCCGAAATCGAGACAAAAGGAATTGTCAGTGTTTCTACGAAAACTATAAGTAGCAGATTAAATGATTTGAAGTTATTTGCACGTCGCCCGAGTAGGAAGCCGCTAATATCCAGGAAAAACCGTAAGGACAATTTGCACGGTTGCATCTTGATTAGAGCATCTGTGACTGGAAGAGGGTATGTTTCAGTGACGAATCCAAGTTCAATATGTTTGGATCAGATGGTGTTCATTACGTTAGACTTCCTAGTGGACAAAGATTGAACCCCAAGTACACTTTGCCCACTGTCAAACATGGAGGCGGGTCTGTTATGGTTTGGGAGTGCTTTTCGGGGTTTGGGATGGGACCTTTACATAGAATATAGCATAGTATGCTGGGTATCTCATTTAAAATAACCAATTTGGTATCTACTTCTGGTACAACTGGAAATATGGTTATTAAAGAAATAATGCATCGCAATATTGCTGTTACATATACTGCAACTCTAAATTTTCGTAACTGTATAACCACAAATTTTAGTATTTGGGACCTTTTACAAAAGTGAGACTTTTCTGTCTTATCGAATTTCGATAAGCGAACCTTAACGTATTTGGGTGGTAGGTATGGATATTTTCAAGCTCTCTTTTGAGTCTCCAAGCATTTCGAAATTTGCATAGAATAATTTTTTTTGGAAAAAATCATTCGCGTTTATTCTGGAGAAACACTATCAGTGATGTGTATTTTAGTATGTATCGCATATATGACTGCTTTCATACATCGGTTGATATTAAAGAATCATTGGCATACACAACGTGCATGCAGCACATAAACTGAATACTGCAGTGATCACATCTATTAAACTTTTCGAATAAAAGTATTTAAACAACTTTTATAGAAAATTGTAAGCTCTACAACTTTCAGTTTGAGAGAAATTGAGAAAAGTGATGTTCAGCATTTTTGCAGTTTGCAAATCAAATAATGTTCTACACGAGAGATAGATGGGGACTTTTGATCATTTGTAGCGATGTATTTCAAGTCGTTGCCAATTCTGAGCTTTGGGGAATTCTATGGATACTTGCAGTATTTTTTTGTGTTGAATTATCTGTTTTTCAGGCCCAGGCCTACTGGACACTTTTATCACCATTGTATGTGCTATCGATTCGGCAGATGTCCTTCCTATATCACCGAAACTTTTCCCATTGCTTTTACGTTTTTTTCAGAAGGCTTAGAAACTCCTATACCCTATTTCACGGCCATCCATCACGGCAGAATGACAGCTGATTATCTAGTAATATCTCAAAATTCCCCATGTTGACACAGGACACATAACTCTGACGTATCCGTCAATCCCAGGTACACAGAACCATATTTGGTTTGGCTACAGATTCATTTTGCACTTGCTAAAAGTGCTTTTATCTAGAAAAGTTCATTTGCATACAAAAAACAAAACGCTACAAACAATTTTTTGCTAGTTTTACACCCGATTCATTATAAACAAGCGTGATGGATACTCGTGAAATAGGGTGTAATGAACTCGCCAATGAAATAATAAACAAAATATTTACGCCAAGAGGCTCTAACAAACATTAAAAATATACGTTTTCTACATCAAATATCTTAAACTTAATCCTCATAAAGACTACACTAACACGTCATTCACACCTCAACGCTTTTCTTTAGAACCCCTTTAGAAAAAAGTATGGCCAAACGTACACAAAAAAACTAATTCTCGGCACCTTGAGGAAAATGGATTCCCAACTATTATTTCTGATTGTTCCGTGATATATATCTTTATTAAGTCAGCCCGTAGGCTTCGTATAAATCAGTGCTCGAGTCAGTTTAGAGAGAGGGTGTGGGACAAAAAACAGATTATCCCAAGTCAAACATCGGTAGATCACCAGACGTTTTAGAATGTGCGTGCAGGACCGGCTCCAACCTAAGTGCACTATAAAATGCACGCAACATAATTACAAAACATTTTGTAATTTAGAAACTTTAGTCGGAGATATACTAAGTGACATATAAATCCGAACACCCAGTTTAAATGGTTTTATTTTAATAAAATTTTGTATAAGTACTTAATGAAGCACAATAAGTAAATGATAAAAATTTCAAAATGATTGCACTGCTTTAAAGCCCTTTGACCTTTAATAATGTGTGGATACACCCGGATGTGCTACGCATTCTCCAACGCGCCTAGGCATGCTTCTGATCAGCTGCTCAATGTCCTCCTGTGGTATCTCATTCCAGGCAACCACCAACTCCTCTCGAAGTGCTTCTAGAGTCTGAGGAGGACGTTGCAAATTGAGCAATCTCCTACCCATCATATCCCACACGTGCTCAATTGGGGATAAGTCGGGAGATCTTGGTGGCCATGGTAACAATGTGACATCATTATGTTGAAAGAAGTCTATTGTGACTATTGCAACATGTGGTCGGGCATTATCTTGTTGGAAAGTTGGATCTGCCAGGGTGTCAAGATAGGGTAAAAGATGGGGTTCTAGAACTTCGTTGACATAACGCTGCGCGTTCATGTTACCTCTGATGAAGATTAAAGGTGACCTGGAACCATAAGCTATAGCACCCCAAACCATAACTCCAACAGTGTGATGAACATGTCTTTCAACAAAAAACTGTGGATTCCTCCTTTCACCGCGTCACCTTCTAACCCTGGCACGACCATCGTGCATGCCTAAATAAAATCGAGACTCGTCACTAAACACAATACTGTTCCATTCCTGATCCCAGAGTGACCGCTGTCTGCACCACTCAAGGCGATTACGTCGGTGTTCTCGAGTTAAAGGGAGGACCCAGTGTGGCCGGTATGAAAACAAGCCAAAACTTCTCATTCGTCGGTAAACACTTCGCATGCCAATAGGTCTTCCGTGTTCTGCAAACCATTCATTTGCAATGGACCTGGTAGTGGAGAAACGGTCCCTTAAGGCCAATAATCTTAGGCGGCGATCTTCACGGTCTGTTGTTCTACGGCGGCATCCAGTGTCCCTTGCTCTTTGCGTACGGCCTTCTCGAAGCCATGCCTGACAACACCTAACCACAGTGTCTACACTTCTTTGCACTCTAACGAAAAGAAAGTCCAGCTTCCCGAAGTCCCACTATACGGCCAGTATCAACCTCACTAAGTTGACGAAATCGTACAGGTCTCCGTACTCTAGGCATCGTAACCAATCGTAAAGGATGTCAAGAACCAAAATCCGCCAACGTTGATTCTTTACTGCGGCTGAAATATTCATTTTTAGAGCGTTAGTGAATTAAAAAAAAGCAGTATAAAAGCCGGAATGTCCAACTGATAAGGCTGAAAATTTTTTCACTTGTTATTTACAGTAAGATAAATACATTCACCAACTTTTATTTAAATAAAACCATTTAAACTGGGTGTTCGGATTTATATGTCACTTAGTATATATCAAAATAGCTACCACGGATTTCATCATAATTCTTAGCTGAACATTTTTCAGTAACATTGATCAGCTATGTCAGAAGCTTTTAAATTTTGTTGCACCAAAAAAATCGTATTGTCTATTGTCTTGAAATAAACGATTACGATTATTTGTTTCTCATTGGATACCAAATTTTTCTTTAATCGGTTATGAGGTATCAACGTTTTTAAATACAGTTCAGATTTTTTGGTTAATCACGATAGCAAAAATAATAGCCTGATTCGATTATTTTTTTTATATCGAAGCAGCCGTGCATTTAAAAGCCTAAATACCAAGGCACCGCGACTGCTTAAAGAAACTTTCTTAATCCGATTTGTTCAAATGCTTAGGGTTAGTAGAACTGGGAAAAGCATCCTCGGGTAGAATATTCCACAATTTCGGAACCCTAAGGACAAAGGAGCGGTCGTATCGGCCAGTTCTGATGGATGGTCTGTGCGAAAGGGTTCCGAGACGGTCCGTTAGAGAAGAGACATCGGTCAGTCGGAAAGCCTTAACCGAATCGAGCATGAATAATGTCGTCGGGGCGCCAGTACCTCAAACATGTGAGCAATCTGGGCCTTGTACAAAGTCATGTGGAGAAAAGAACTTCTTAGCCACAAACAAAAAGCATAGCCTTTTCCCAGCAGCTGCCGCTATTGACAAGATGTGTTGCTGCCAGGTCTAGTCCAGCGATTGTTTTGGTTAATCGAAGTAGCAAAAATAATAGCCTGCTTATATCATTTTTCATGAACGAGATATTGCTAACACATTACCTTAAGGGTCCGACAAGTTCGTACTTTCTGAGCTACTTCGTATTCATTTTAATGCATCCTCATGTATACTGAATCACTTTCATTAAGTCACTTCGCAAAGGATATTTGATACTGGAAACATCTCCGCGTACCACTTTAAAATCTGAATTAGATACAATGTATTAAAGCTCAATTAACTAAATCCGATAGTGAATCCAATCCTGGATATATTAACCAATATTGTGGAAGACATTGGAGTGTTAAAAATAGATTTAACGCTGAAAATTTGTATATGAAAGGTGAGAAATTTGTTTATTTTGTTAGTTTCGAGATACATCACAAAATAGTGATTCATTCCAGCACACTCTTGAATCTTTCCTGCGTCTTAAGTAGAGCACAACCACACCGGAAGAAAAAATAAATGAATATTACTGAAAATTTGATAGAAATATTGAGGTTGTTCAGTATTTGTTTTAGATTATTTTTTCTCTACATGTATATTTGCGAAGTAGCTAACTTTGAGTAAAATATGATACTGCAATATCGGTAACAAACAGTGCTTAAAACCGGATCATTTCGTAGTAATCAGTTCCGTAGGAGGACCAACAATCTGAATATTTTCTTTATTATTACGTCTTTAGCAGACTGAATTGTTGTTTTGTCCTATGTCGTTTGATGCCTTTTGATTGATTGATGAACTAACCTGAGCTTGCTGATTGCAACATGACCGACAATGTCACTTCTAAAACAATTTATTTTCTCAAAAACATGTTAGATACACTCTAGTCGTAAAAAATACATACTTAGACCTATAACTAATAGAACATCTGAACCAATAAAAAATGTGCGAATAAATGCGCGAAGTTAACAAAGCAACAATTGAAAGATTACCATTGGGTAACATCACCTTTATTTTTTATTTGGCAGCAATGTGGTGTAAAGCAATCCCATATTTCTTGACGCTTTTGTCTCAGTTCGGTGATTGTACGAGCAGGATGTTGTCGTAGAACCTTTTTCATCTCGTGCCACAAAGTTTCAATAGGTGACAGATCTGGACTGCTAGAAACCCATTTCAAAAGTGGTACATTATTTTCTTTCAATTTCATAGCCTTTTTTGAGGTATGGCGCGCTGAACCATCTTGCTGAAACACAAAATCTTGGCCGGATGTCAAACATTCTGCCATCACTGGTAAAAGCGATTCTTCTAAAATTGCCAAATATTTGTTTGTATCCACATTTCCATCAATAAAATGAAGTTTTCTTATTCCTTTTTGATGACATACGGCCCCAGACCATAATGGATGCTGGAAATTTCACTTTTCTCTTCAGACAGTCAACATGGAATGCTTTTTTGCGAATAACTCTACTGCGACTGTCACCAACACAAACTTCGAATCGGGCCTCATCACTCCATTGTATTGCACACCATTGTTGAGGTGTCCATTGTCTATGTTCTTTAGCCCATCTAAGCCGATTTTTCTTTTGCAGTGGAGTTAATAGTGGCTTTTATTTGGCCTATAAACAAGTTGTGCAACTTTAGGGTTTTTACTTCACTTTTTCTATAAGAAAGCTTCCCATGCAAGTGCTAAATCCCAGTTTGTGGGCCTCTCTATGAGTTGCGGACCTCGAAATTCTCCTTCCAACAGCGTCACTTCACAGAGCACTTAATTGTAAATAATTGGCACGCCTGTTTTTCACGATTATTCGTCTTAATGATCTTCGGTCGCCATTTGTGATATTACTTTTTCTCATCTTATAGGGAGGGTGCTAAAAGGTATATCGCAATTATTTGATTTTACTAAATTAATACACTTCAAACCTCAAAATTCTACGACCTATTAGACATATTTAACACATCACCACTTGCCCCGTATGCCCTTAAAGCTTGCAACGGTAGAAAAATGTTTCTAACATACATCCCTGTGTCGCTGACCTCAAACGCCGCGGCCGGTGTGCCGGTGTTCGTGTGTGTCCTGCATGACTGTTGCTCTGTGGTGGGCGCTTTGTTGTGTGTGACGCCTTCTGCTTTCATATATTTTGTAGATATGACGCGACGTTGTCAGATGAAAGGCAGAAAATCACAGACAGCGGTATCGTGCTTTTTTGGCAGCATGGTCTGCTTGGTCTCTAGGACAACGAACGAAAGCATAGCGACTATCCTCTATCCAAAATATAAGGTATAAGATGGCATTGCGTGGGACGCTTAAAGTCAACCTTCTTGACGTAATTTTTTATCCTTAGAATAACCATCCATGGACGCACAAAGGTAAAAACATTTTTGCCTCATAAATGCTACTATCCTATCAATAGTCATTTATATGAAACTCAATTTTACTTCCTATGTTAGATTTACTATCTCATTAACCGTATTCAAGTCGGTATCGTGTTCATATAGGTACTTTGTACATACAACGATATCTATCATAGAATTAAATATACTTTATTATACCACAGTGAAAACTTGACAGGTCTAACACACTCTACCAGTTGTTCTAATTGCATGTGCTCTCAAATAAAAAACGTATTCTTAGTGCACATATCAAATAGACAGGAGGCGTGTTCTGGGTACTGTTAGACATCGTCCGGAGATGATGTAGCGATGTTCTGTGACCGCGCAAATGTCGTGTTCTATCATAGATAAAGATCTGGGCCACAACCTTCTCGATTTTCGTTGTCTGGAGTAGTAGATCGGTGTGTGGTTTTATTGCTTACAATAAGCGAAGCGGCCTATTAACACAAAAAGGGCCAATCTCATCAAGTCTATTTGGCGGTGTCTTACGCTCACTTTGAAATGCTATAATCTGATTTCGATTGCAATGGGGTATTTAATACATAGACAAAATAACACTCAAGCAGATGTAATAGAAAATAGATTATTGTTTTGCAATGTGAAAGCGTATCTGATTAATGTACTGAACAAAATAAAATTGAAAAGCATGTGTATGGAAAATAATGTCTTTCCGGCCGTATTAGAACTTGCAAAGATTCTGCCACTCTTCAAGAAAGGATGTGAGAATGATCCATGTAATTTCAGACCCATTTCTATAATACCAATTATAGCAAAAAATTTCGAAATACTTCTGAAGAATCAGATATGTGAATACTTCGAAGGTAACAATTTATTCTGTAACAACCAGTTTGAATACCGTACCAACAGATCAACGAAAGCAGCAATAAACGATTTTATCAGTTTCATCAACAAATGTCTGGAAGATAACATGTTTGGTCTCGCTAACTTCTATGATCTTACAAAAGCATTTGATTGTGCCTAACATCACATTTTGATTCAAAAGTTGGCGCTATATGGTTTTAATAATAATAGCCTGTCCTTAATTGCGTCTTATTTATCAGACAGAAGACAGTATGTTAGTTTTCAAAAAAATTTATCTAACAAGAGATTTTACCGACTTTGTTCCATAATTGTTGACTATTTGTTTTATTACTTTGTTTTAGTTTGTGTTTTTTGTGTATGTGATATTTTTGTATTACATTTTATTGTTCTCCAGACGTGTGTAAGGACTTTTGAGTACAAACATGAAAAAATTATTACTACTTCATAACTTTTTAACCATCTAATTTTATTGGTCATCTAAATTTTAAACTAGGTTTTATCAAGTTTTTTTTTACCTTTTATTGCCACTTTGTGTTTTACGTTTGTCTTATTTTCGTATTGTTTGTTGTTTTTACTTGCTCTTTATATATATATATGTACATGTATCATATATATAAAATAGTACCAATAAATTATTATTATTATTATTAATACCTATCTAAGGCCCCTACTATATCCACCCTTGGATTTCAAACGAACGATAACGTACCGTTGAGTGATCCTCAAGTGGAGATTTATCCTTTACTTTTCACATTAGGCTGTATCAGCTGACATCACAGTGTTGAATTTTGGAAATTTCAAAAGTTTTGAAAACACTGAGACGAATTTTCGAAGGTTTTGAAAATTTTGAGAAACTTGAAATCTTGAAAATGTTTAAAAAATTTTAAATATTGATGATTTTGATAGTGAACATTATGGAAGCACATTGTACTGTATAGTTATACTGAGTGACATATAAATCCGAACACCCAGTTTAAATGGTTTTATTTTAATAAAAGTTGGTGAATGTATTTATCTTACTGTAAATAACCAGTGAAACAATGTTCAGCCTTATCAGTTGGACATTCCAGTTTTTATACTGCTGTTTTTTAATTCACTAACGCTCTAAAAATGAATATTTCAGCCGCAGTAAAGAATCAACGTTGGCGGATTTTGGTTCTTGACATCCTTTACGATCGGTTTCGATGCCTAGAGTACGGAGACCTGTACGATTTCGTCAACTTAGTGAGTTTGATAGGGGCCGTATAGTGGGACTTCGGGAAGCTTGACTTTCTTTTCGGGTAACTGCAGTTAGTGTCCAAAGAAGTTTAGACACTGTGGTTAGGTGTTGTCAGGCATGGCTTCGAGAAGGCCGCACGCAAAGAGCAAATGGCACTGGACGCCGCCGTAGAACAACAGACCGTGAAGATCGCCGCCTAAGATTATTGGCCTTAAGGGACCGTTTCTCCACTACCAGGTCCATTGCAAATGAATGGTTTGCAGAACACGGAAGACCTATTGGCATGCGAAGTGTTTACCGACGAATGAGAAGTTTTGGCTTGTTTTCATTCCGGCCACACTGGGTCCTCCCTTTAACTCGAGAACACCGACGTAATCGCCTTGAGTGGTGCAGACAACGGTCACTCTGGGATCAGGAATGGAACAGTATTGTCTTTAGTGACGAGTCTCGATTTTGTTTAGGCATGCACGATGGTCGTGCTAGGGTTAGAAGGCGACGTGGTGAAAGGAGGAATCCACAGTTTTTTGTTGAAAGACATGTTCATCACACTGTTGGAGTTATGGTTTGGGGTGCTATAGCTTATGGTTCCAGGTCACCTTTAATCTTCATCAGAGGTAACATGAACGCGCAGCGTTATATCCACGAAGTTCTAGAACCCCATCTTTTACCCTATCCTGACACCCTGGCAGATCCAACTTTCCAACAAGATAATGCCCGACTACATGTTTCAAGAGTCACAATAGACTTCTTTCAACATAATTTTGACACATTGTTACCATGGCCACCAAGATCTCCCGACTTATCCCCAATTGAGCACGTGTGGGATATGATGGGTAGGAGATTGCTCAATTTGCAACGTCCTCCTCAGACTCTAGAAGCACTTCGAGAGGAGTTGGTGGTTGCCTGGAATGAGATACCACAGGAGAACACTGACCACCTGATCAGAAGCATGCCTAGGCGCGTTGGAGAATGCGTAGCACATCAGGGTGCATCCTCACATTATTAAAGGTCAAAGGGCTTTAAAGCAGTGCAATCATTTTGAAATTTTTATCATTTACTTATTATGCTTCATTAAGTACTTATACAAAATTTTATTAGAATAAAACCATTTAAACTGGGTGTTCGGATTTATATGTCACTTAGTATACAATCCACCTGCTGTTAATTACAGGGGAAAAGAGTGAATGATTTGAATGGGCCGATGTTGGATGCTTGGGGCATTGTTATGTATAACCTATCTTACTACGTTGCGACCCAAATATCGATTTTGTGACAACGACAGATATCAATCCCTGCTGCGAAAGGAAAGTCTTCATCTGATGTATAACGCTTACATCGGGCGGATTTAACGAAATTGTATTTAATTTTAGCTTGCGATGTTTATTTCAATAGGAATATATTCTACAGAAGCTTCAACGTCACTTTCACTTCACTCAAACGACCTGTTTTCGGATAGATTTCTCGGTTAAAGGTTATTTAGTAAATTATATGGTTACTGGTTTAGAGAAGGTTCTGGATAACTACGAGACATTCAGACAAGTTCAAGATCAAATCAGGCTATCAAATCATTTTGAGGATCATTCAAATGTAAAAGATACATTTGATAATCAATGCTTTGATTCCATTTTCAAGGACCGGGACATCATTGACTAATTCAAAGCCAAAAAGAGTGTTGACGTTAGTACGCCTGTTGCTATAATAGTAATTCAAAGTGTCATAGTCTATTGATGAGCTTGCTCGAGAGATCGGAAGAAAATGGTTATTTATGTCATCCGGATTATTCAGCTGATCGGTAATACAACGTTGCTAATAATTTTTCCACGGCACTTTAGTTTGATTGATATCTTTATCAATACAGTATTTCAAATAGCTTTTATTTTCATTATATATGGCAATATTCGTATGATTTTTCATTTGTTTATAATCTTCTCAATTGGCAGCAGTTTTGTTTTTCTTAAATTTCCGGAACTGTTCGTTTTTTAGCTTAATCATGCGTTTAATAGAAAACGTTAACCATGGGGGTTTTCGAACTTTAAACTCCTTTACAGGAGCTAGAACATCGAAAGACTCCATTGTACGGGTTCAACTAAAACTTCCTACTTTAAATTTGCATATGTTCGTAGTTTCTTTTCTGATTTTATACATTTCGAGATCCCAGAAGTTCATGTATTTGCAAAGTTGCTTGCATGGTGACGCCCAGGTGAT
Organism: Acanthoscelides obtectus; assembly: GCA_963669975.1. Taxonomy (NCBI): domain Eukaryota; kingdom Metazoa; phylum Arthropoda; class Insecta; order Coleoptera; family Chrysomelidae; genus Acanthoscelides; species Acanthoscelides obtectus. The sequence goes on from CAVLJG010000010.1 coordinate 17,751,784, forward strand.
CTGAAGAAAAGGAGATTTGAGACAGCCTCCTCTTCAGTGAAATACATCTGATTTTGTCAAAAAGTACCCCTGTAGTTTGCGCTCCATGAACACGTGCATCTCCTACCAAGGATGAGTCTGACAAGCTTAAATTCACTGGAGGTGTTTGGAGAAAGTCCGAAAGGCTGCATGTAGGTGTCCACGTTGCCTTGAATCAATGCAACTTGCTCGACAAGGGTTGCTATCACATCACTGTAAGGAATTTGTGACGCAAGATGTTGGAGACGCTACAAGAACCACACATGCTAAGTTTAATCATGCGTTTAATAGATAACGTTAACCATGGGGGTTTTCGAACTTTAAACTCCTTTACAGGAGCTAGAACATCGAATCACTCCATTGTAGAGGTTCAACTAAAACTTCCTACTTTAAATTTGCATATGTTCGTAGTTTCTTTCCTGATTTTATACATTTCGAAATCACAGAAGTTCATGTATTTGCAAAGTTGCTTGCATGGTGACGCCCAGGTGATCTGAAGAAAAGGAGATTTGAGACAGCCTCCTCTTCGGTGAAATACATCTGATTTTGTCGAAAAAGTACACCTGTAGTTTGCGCTCCATGAACACGTGCATCTCCTACCAAGGATGAGTCTGACAAGCTTAAATTCACTGGAGGTGTTTGGAGAAAGTCCGAAAGGCTGCATGTAGGTGTCCACGTTGCCTTGAATCAATGCAACTTGCTCGACAAGGGTTGCTATCACATCACTGTAAGGAATTTGTGACGCAAGATGTTGGAGACGCTACAAGAACCACACATGCTAAGTTTAATCATGCGTTTAATAGATAACGTTAACCATGGGGGTTTTCGAACTTTAAACTCCTTTACAGGAGCTAGAACATCGAATCACTCCATTGTACAGGTTCAACTAAAACTTCCTACTTTAAATTTGCATATGTTCGTAGTTTCTTTCCTGATTTTATACATTTCGAAATCACAGAAGTTCATGTATTTGCAAAGTTGCTTGCATGGTGACGCCCAGGTGATCTGAAGAAAAGGAGATTTGAGACAGCCTCCTCTTCGGTGAAATACATCTGATTTTGTCGAAAAAGTACACCTGTAGTTTGCGCTCCATGAACACGTGCATCTCCTACCAAGGATGAGTCTGACAAGCTTAAATTCACTGGAGGTGTTTGGAGAAAGTCCGAAAGGCTGCATGTAGGTGTCCACGTTGCCTTGAATCAATGCAACTTGCTCGACAAGGGTTGCTATCACATCACTGTAAGGAATTTGTGACGCAAGATGTTGGAGACGCTACAAGAACCACACATGCTAAGTTTAATCATGCGTTTAATAGATAACGTTAACCATGGGGGTTTTCGAACTTTAAACTCCTTTACAGGAGCTAGAACATCGAATCACTCCATTGTACAGGTTCAACTAAAACTTCCTACTTTAAATTTGCATATGTTCGTAGTTTCTTTCCTGATTTTATACATTTCGAAATCACAGAAGTTCATGTATTTGCAAAGTTGCTTGCATGGTGACGCCCAGGTGATCTGAAGAAAAGGAGATTTGAGACAGCCTCCTCTTCGGTGAAATACATCTGATTTTGTCGAAAAAGTACACCTGTAGTTTGCGCTCCATGAACACGTGCATCTCCTACCAAGGATGAGTCTGACAAGCTTAAATTCACTGGAGGTGTTTGGAGAAAGTCCGAAAGGCTGCATGTAGGTGTCCACGTTGCCTTGAATCAATGCAACTTGCTCGACAAGGGTTGCTATCACATCACTGTAAGGAATTTGTGACGCAAGATGTTGGAGACGCTACAAGAACCACACATGCTAAGTTTAATCATGCGTTTAATAGATAACGTTAACCATGGGGGTTTTCGAACTTTAAACTCCTTTACAGGAGCTAGAACATCGAATCACTCCATTGTACAGGTTCAACTAAAACTTCCTACTTTAAATTTGCATATGTTCGTAGTTTCTTTCCTGATTTTATACATTTCGAAATCACAGAAGTTCATGTATTTGCAAAGTTGCTTGCATGGTGACGCCCAGGTGATCTGAAGAAAAGGAGATTTGAGACAGCCTCCTCTTCGGTGAAATACATCTGATTTTGTCGAAAAAGTACACCTGTAGTTTGCGCTCCATGAACACGTGCATCTCGTATCCAGGATGAGTCTGACAAGCTTAAATCACTGTTTGGAGAAAGCCCGAAAGGCTGCATGTAGGTGTCCACGTTGCCTTGAATCAATGCAACTTGCTCGACAGGGGTCGCTATCACATCACTGTAAGGAATTTGTGACGCAAGATGTTGGAGACGCTACAAGAACCACACATGCAAAGCCCTTACACATCCAGAGTACCAAAGGAGAGGGCAACACGTTCTGTAGCGTACTAGAAGGATTGGAGGCCTTAGCATCCAGCTTCCACACATGATGGAGGCTCTACAAAAATGTTTTTCAATATGTTGCGGTGTGCAGGTATATGGAGTATACAGGGTGTTTCAGTTTATTGTTGCATTACTTTAAGATTCGATAGAACTTTTAAAATTAATGCATAAAGTCTATATACACATAGGTCGAAAAATGCGTGGCTTCCGAAATACAGGGTGTTTAAATTTACTTTTTAAAATAGTTTTTTTCAAATATTTCGAACAATATTTGATGTATAACAGTGAAAATTGGTATACAAGGGTTTTTTGGTACGACAAAACGAACTATGGTCATAGCTTTACTGTAGCCGCTAGAGGGCGCTCTCTACTGTACCTGTAGTGTATTAAATAAAAAATAAAATTTTTTCTTAGCGCAATTTTTGGCTTTTTGAATAAAAAAACTGGTTCTTCGCGCTTTTGTGCATAAAAAAGCTCTCCTATGAGTTTTCGTTATAGTTAGCCGTTTTTGAGATATTTCGATTTTTAAGGTTCGATGCATTTTTAATTATTTCTGGGAAAATAATATTTTTTTTACATTTTCGATTTGTGCATTACAAGTAATTAAGATGATCGTTTAGATTGTGTTTTTATACAGAGCAATAATTCCTAACTCCAAATAAACACAAAAAACAGAATATTAATTTGTTTAATTTTCCAATATTATTTTTAACATATTAAATTAATTATCTACAACTAAAATGCTATTGGATAGTTAGGACAAACATACAAAATCTAAAGTAGTTGCTCGAAATGTAAACCCAATTGTTCAATACACAATTCACATCTACGAATGATCGGGCGTGGTATAGCATTATTCAAATAAGGCCTTACTTCATCACATGCATTCCTGATTCTGTCTATTAGCATATCCCTTGTGGTTACGGGAGTCTGGTACACTTTTTCTTTTAGAAATCCCCACACAAAGAAATCTAATGGATTTAGGTCAGGGGATCGTGGAGGTCAGGCGACTGGTCCTCCATGGCCGATCCATCTTTCTGGATAATTTTCGTCCAGCCAGTTTCTAATTATTCTCGAATAATGAGCTGAACAACCATCAAGCTGGAACCAGGCCAATCTTCTTAAATCTAACATAACATCATCCCACATATTTGCATGTTCAGCCTTTAAAAATTCCAAGGGTCCAAAATAGTCGATTACGGTAGATACCAATCCACACGTACACACTAAATTCATGCTGAAAATTTCTTTCCCGAACGGCATGCGGATTTTCATGCGACCAAATATGTTGATTATGAAAATTTACCACTCCACGTCTCATCGGTCCATAAAACGTTACTTAAAAACTCCCTATTATTATCAGTTCTATCAAGAATCCACTGACAAAATGTGATTCTTCGTTCTCCGTCCCCTGGCTGTAGTCCTTGCACAGGTTGCAAATGGTAAGGACGTCTATGGTCATTTCTAAGAACACGGTGATCATGGCTTGCTGAAATTCCCAAGGCACCAGAAACTCTCCTAACACTTGTGGTGGGATCTCTATCAAACTCACGCAGAATCATACGGGTAAATCTGCGCTGACGAACATTTATGTTTTGATCCCTTTGGAGATTTCGAAAACCACTTTCAATTATTTGGCGATGTACTCTTACAAATACTGAGCGAGTTGGATGTCGTCTGTTTGGAAATCTTCGTGCGTATTCTCTGGCTGCTTCTGCTGCGTTTCCATTTACAAAGCCATACATAAAATGAATATCCGCTAACTCTTGAAAAAACGTTTCAGGTTTCAACAGACAACAAAACGAACTGTCAACTAATTGACGTTTAACCTAATTCTGCTTTCAATTTCAAAAATATTTGCAGGCACAGCCTACTTCTAAAAATTATCGAGATACTGACTTTTTAACGTTATTTTATCATAAATAATCAAAAATGCGTCGAACCCTAAAAATCGAAATATCTCAAAAACGGCTAACTATAACGAAAATTCACAAGAGAGCTTTTTTATGTTTAAAAGTGCGGAAAATCAGTTTTTTTATTCAAAAAGCAAAAAATTGCACTAAGAAAAAATTTTCGCTCATTTTAATACACTAACACACGTTTTGTCGTACCAAAAAACCCTTTTATACCAATCTTCACTGTTATACATCAAATATTGTTCGAAATATTAAAAAAAACTATTTTAAAAAGTAAATTTAAACACCCTGTATTTCGGAAGCCACGCATTTTTCGACCCATGTTTATATAGACTTTATGCATTAATTTTAAAAGTTCTATCGAATCGTAAAGTTATGCAACAATAAACTGAAACACCCTGTATGTCTGGAGGTCCGCAATCTCATATCTAACTATTTAACAATTATAGATGAATACCAACAAGGGTATCCTACTCGGTACCCTTGGGTTCATCAGATGAATGGTTTTAAAATAAGACAAAGGTTCAAGGATCGCACCTCGAATACTTATTCATTTTCCGGAACATCTCGGCAGTGTTCTCCGTCAGACCGGACAATCTTGCATGTAGAGCAATAAAGCAATCAACGGTATGGTAGCTTCGGTTGGTGCAGCTTTGTGCTTTACGACCTACGAAGATTTGTGTGGAAATGCATGTTATATCCGTGTATTTACAATACGAACTGCAGCCAGCCGCTCGCGCTGCTTGTATCTCAGCATAATAAATTGCGAAATTTCACAATTAATGGGCTACGGAGCAGAGAAATGCAAGGAATATATCTATCTGTATCGATTATTTATGAGGTTCTTTTGTCCGTTATGCTCAGTTTTTGAGCCTTTGCCTTGCCCGTGCTCGCGTTCTAGCACTTATGTGCCGTTGTTCGGGCGATACTTGTTTTTCTACGTATCTACTAATCTTGAAATATTGTAATCGTTAAGAATGAGTTATATTTAAAAAATGAATGTCTCAAGGATACCACTCAAACCCTCTCCTAGTATCTCTAACAAGAACGTTCGAGACGAGTGAATGTGGATTATTATGCATTTTGGATTCCTGTAGCGGGTAAGAAAGAACGGTTATTCTTTGTTCGCCATTAAGAAACAGACAAAGAAATTAGCTATATTCAATAAATCATCGGTAGATATCATACATTGAGCCATATTCATAAAACAAAGGATATCCTTATACTTGCAAATTTGACCTTTAATAATGTATAGATGCACCCTGATGTGCTACGCATTCTCCAACGCGCCTAGGAATGCTTCTGATCAGGTGGTCAATGTCCTCCTGTGGTATCTCATTCCAGGCAACCACCAACTTCTCTCGAAGTGCTTCTAGAGTCTGAGGAGGACGTTGCAAATTGAGCAATCTCCTACCCTTCATATCCCACACGTGCTCAATTGGGGATAAGTCGGGAGATCTTGGTGGCCATGGTAACAATGTAACATCATTATGTTGAAAGAAGTCTATTGTGACTCTTGCAACATGTGGTCGGCATTATCTTGTTGGAAAGTTGGATCTGCCAGGGTGTCAAGATAGGATAAAAGATGGGGTTCTAGAACTTCGTGGATATAACGCTGCGCGTTCATGTTACCTCTGATGAAGATTAAAGGTGACCTGGAACCATAAGCTATAGCACCCCAAACCATAACTCCAACAGTGTGATGAACATGTCTTTCAACAAAAAACTGTGGATTCCTCCTTTCACCACGTCGCCTTCTAACCCTGGCACGACCATCGTGCATGCCTAAACAAAATCGAGACTCGCCACTAAAGACAATACTGTTCCATTCCTGATCCCAGAGTGACCGTTGTCTGCACCACTCAAGGCGATTACGTCGGTGTTCTCGAGTTAAAGGGAGGACCCAGTGTGGCCGGTATGAAACCAAGCCAAAACTTCTCATTCGTCGGTAAACACTTTGCATGCCAATAGGTCTTCCGTGTTCTGCAAACCATTCATTTGCAATGGACCTGGTAGTGGAGAAACGGTCCCTTAAGGCCAATAATCTTAGGCGGCGATCTTCACGGTCTGTTGTTCTACGGCGGCGTCCAGTGCCCCTTGCTCTTTGCGTACGGCCTTCTCGAAGCCATGCCTGACAACACCTAACCACAGTGTCTACACTTCTTTGCACTCTAACTGCAATTGCCCGAAAAGAAAGTCCAGCTTCCCGAAGTCCCACTATACGGCCCCTATCAAACTCACTAAGTTGACGAAATCGTACAGGTCTCCGTACTCTAGGCATCGTAACCGATCGTAAAGGATGTCAAGGACCAAAATCCGCTAACGTTGATTCTTTACTGCGGCTGAAATATTCATTTTTAGAGCGTTAGTGAATTAAAAAAAAGCAGTATAAAAACCGGAATGTCCAACTGATAAGGCTGAACATTTTTTCACATGTTATTTACAGTAAGATAAATACATTCACCAACTTTTATTAAAATAAAACCATTTAAACTGGGTGTTCGGATTTATATGTCACTTAGTATACTTGTTTGGTACTGCTGTAATAGCACTAGACGTTGCAGTTCTTTTATAGTTAACCCTTTGGTTTCCTCAGTTTCGTATTTCTCTGTTGCTCATTTTCTTTTTGGTGGCAATGTCTTCTGAATTGCTGGCGCTGTAATACTGTTTGCTTACTGCGCTCGGTATATAGTTCTTTTCCTTCTTCTTGAACACTACCAACTTGAATGGCGCCTCTAATTTTCCCTATTGTAGGATTACAGTCACCTTCCATAGCTTTCAGCAACTTTCTTTCCCAATCTAACAATTTAATTGCTTTATTACCAGTTTTTTTTAGATGTTTTTTCTTCAATCTTGATTTCATGTTGTTGATTTTTTTAATAAGCCTTTAGTATCTAATAGTTTACCGAATGTATTTTTTCAACACCTTCTTCAAGCCGTCGTCGTTTCTCATTTTTATTTTTGGAACTTGTGACTTTTGCAAAATAGTGGGAGCAATGGCAATTTCATCTGCGATGAACTGCAGGTCGTTGCCATTATTTTCTATAGTTTCCTTGAGGATGCCATGCTTATTAATTTGATAAAAAACTGTATCCAGTAAAAATACGGTCTGTGTACACGACAAAACATAAAAAGATTATTGGTATATTTTATACAATTCAATATATGCTATAAATTTGGTGAAGCTCAGAACGATATTCAACCTAGCCGCTACATGCCTTGGGTGCGTCGTCTAGTAGCCAAAAGTATCAAATATCATGAAATACCTGTTTCAAGAATATCGCTTGATGGTGTTCACTTCAATGCCTTAGATAAGATCTAAAATTTTTGGAGAGTATTTGGGCTTTGAATTCAGTAAATAAATTTTAAATAAGGTACTACATAAAGATGGAGGAGATACAGAAGTAGGCGCTCAAGCATTGAAACATACCAGAAAAAATATCCTGAGAATAGTAAAATATGTAGTCAGATCAGAATTAATAGAACAAGCGATTGTGAAAGGACAATACTGAATGCACAACAAGTATCAAAAATATAACGTAACTGGTCTGATAAAGATAAGGTTGGAATGGAAAAACAATACGAGGGATGTGGAAATAAAACAACACGGTAGGTAGTTTTAAATGACTTTATTGCTTTTAGAAGTATTCTCCACGAAGATTAATACACATCTGCATGTGCTCGAACCAATTTTCGAAGCACTTATTCCACTCGTTTGCTGGCAGATCCAAAACGGCATTTTTGAATGCGTCAGCTGCTTCTTCTGGTGACTGGAACCTTTGACCACGCAGTCTGTTTTTAATTTTCGGGAAAGTAAAGAAGTCGTTAGGACTTAGATCGGGACTATATGGAGGATGGTCCAATAATTCCACGTTTTCTTCCGTTAAATACTGCCTTGTTTTTTGGGCTGTGTGCGAGCTTGCATTGTCTTGGTGGAGGATGATTCTTCTTTGGGGGCTGATTTTTCGAAGCTCGGTGATGACTTTTGGCAATCAAAAGGTGGTATACCGATCCGCAATAACAGTTCTTTGCTCATTAAGAGGAATTGCTGCAATATGACCTGCTTGTGACACAAATGTCACGGCCATCTTTTTCGAAACACTTCGAGAATGGATGACTTTTGTTGGCTTTTCTTCACCTTGGAACACCCAAACAGCCTACTGTCGTTTATTTTCTGGTTCATAACAGTAAATCCACGATTTATCACCCACTAACAATGCTGTACACATTTCTTGAGTTTCCAGAATTGAAACGGTCAAGCGTTTTTTGACACCAATTAACCCTGGCTGCTTTCTGCTTCTGGGGTATCCAACGAGAACGTAATTTTCTTACTCCCAATTCTTCATGTAAAATTCTTTGAATTGAGGTCTTTGAGATCTTCAAGGACGCCTCAATCTCGCGATATGTCACATGTCAATCTTCAATGGTGAGTTTGCGCACAGCATCGACGTTTTCCTGGATGACTGCCGTTTTTGGAGCATCCACCCTGGGATCGTCGCTAAGACTCACCCGTCCACGTTTGAATTCTTCATACCAACGGAAAATTGTCGACTGGTGTGGCGCTTCGTTGCCGAAAACAGACAGTAAAGGCATTCTTGTTGCGATAATTGTCTCTGAAAGTTGTAATAAATTATGGCGCGAAAATGTTCTCGGTTGAGTTTCATTTTTCTAATAACTGCACGTATTGTTGTGAAACTTTGAATTTAAGTTTACTCAAGAGTGTGGTTAAGATTCAGTACTGACGTTCGATCCGCGCGGCCTACTATGTTTCTATATGCAAACCTTAAAAGACATCCCTCGTATCACCGGTCTGCAAATAAGAGAACACGTAATGTTGCTGAAGGAGTTATATTGTCGTACTTAAATCCTATTAATTAACTATACAAGAAAAAGAACGAACATGGTGATCTAGATCACAGCAAGATCATGGGTGGGATAATGGGTGATTTTTTTGCTAGTATCTTTTTGGCAACACTGTTTTTGACAGATGACGCGTGACTCGTGTCTTGTGTCATTGTCAAACTTGTTCAGTTTGGTCTATAATTTAACCATGAATCGACTTACGAACGAACAACGCTTACAAATTATTGAATTTTACTATCAAAATTCATGCTCGGTTAAGAGAGTGCATCGAGCACTGCTTCCAATGTATGGGCAATTTGGTCGGCCTACTGAGGGAGCTATTCGGAAGCTTGTGACTAAATTTCGAATCCAGTTTACATTATTGGACATTAAACCACCAACACGCAGTCGTAGAGTGAGCACTGAAGAAAATATTGCGGCTGTATCCGCCAGTGTTAGTGATGACCGTGAAATGTCGATTCGCCGCCGTTCGCAGCAATTGGGCCTCTGTTTCTCCACTACGTGGAAAATTTTGCGACAGGATTTGGGTGTAAAACCTTATAAGATACAGCTGGTGCAAGAATTGAAGCCACACGACCTCCCACAACGTTCCCAATTTGGTGAATGGGCGCTGGCAACGTTGGAGGAAGATCCACATTTTTATCGAAAAATTGTGTTCAGCGACGAAGCTCATTTCTGGTTGAATGGGTACGTTAACAAGCAAAATTGCCGCATCTGGAGTGAAGACCAGCCAGGAGCATTGCAAGAGCTGCCAATGCATCCCGAAAAAATCACCGTTTGGTGTGGATTATGGGCCGGTGGCATCATCGGGCCGTACTTCTTCAAAGACGACAATGGCCGGAACGTAACTGTGAATGGCGAGCGCTACCGTGCGATGATAACAAACTTTTTTTTGCCCAAAATGGAAGAGCTGGACTTGGCTGACCTGTGGTTTCAACAAGACGGTGCCACATGCCACACCGCACACGAAACAATGGCCCTATTGAGAGGCGAGTTCGGTGAACAGTTTATCTCACGTTTGGGGCCCGTCAATTGGCCGCCTAGATCGTGTGATTTAACGCCGTTGGACTATTTCTTGTGGGGCCATGTTAAGGATAATGTCTACAGGGATTGACGCACTGGAGGCCAATATTGAAGCATTTATTCGTGAGATACCAGCCGATATGTTGGAGAGAGTGTGCCAAAATTGGACCTTGCGCATGGGCCATCTAAAGCGGAGCCGCGGCCAACATTTACATAAAGTAATCTTTAAACATTCAATTATATCGACCGTTCTATCGACTCAAATAAAGATTTAATCGTTTTTTCAAATTTTTTGTGTTTTTTTTTTAAATCAAATCCTATACCTCTTAAAAAATCACCCTTTATAAATAAGATAAAGACATACGAACAAAAAAAGGTGATAGGTAGTAATTGCTGAAACACTGACACCATATTTCAAAGACACGAAAATCTCCTCATTCCCAGAATCAAAAGTCAATGACACTTTTCCGAATGTTGTGATGCAATGCTGCTGAAGAATCTTAAACATTTGTCCTCTACCAACATTGTGTAAGTGCCAGTATCCCATGGTCTTTTATCACCATCAGATGTCTAATAAAATCATTGCTATTATTTATATGTTATTCGAAATATAAGCAGCAGGCATTTGGAAGCCCCCAAGTCTAACCATAGAGTGTATGGCATGTTTTCTGGTAGCCGAAGATATCAAATTTCATGATATACCTGGCTACCCGAGACAGTCGTATAAACGGTGCTGATTTAAGGTATTTCCACAGATGAATGAGCGAGATTAAGCCGCGATTGCGAATGCGTGGGCTGGGACGTGCTATAATTTATCCGAGATTGCTTATAAAGTAGCCCTGTTGCCTTGTGGAAGGATACAAATTCGCGTACAGTAAGCTCTGCATTTACTGCAGATCAGAATCGAAGAACTAAGCCATCGTAGCCTCTATACATATATATATATATATACAGGGTGTTTCAGTTTATTGTTGCATAACTTTAAGATTAGATAGAACTTTTAAAATTAATGCAACAATATTTGATGTATAACAGCGAAAATTGGTATACAAGGGTTTTTTGGTACGACAAAACGAACCATGGGCATAGTTTTACTGTAGCCGCTAGAGGGCGCTCTCTACTGTACCTGTAGTGTATTAAAATGACCGAAAATTTTTTCTTAGTGCAATTTTTTGCTTTTTGAGTAAAAAAACTTTTCAACATAAAAAAGCTCTCTTGTGAATTTTCGTTATAGTTAGCCGTTTTTGAGATATCTCGATTTATAAGGTTCGATGCATTTTTAATTAATTATGATAAAATAACGTTAAAAAGTCAGTATCTCGATAATTTTTAGAAGTAGGCTGTGCCTGCAAATATTTTTGAAATTGAAAGCAGAATAAGGTTAAACGTCAATTAGTTGACAGTTAGTTTTGTTGTCTGTTGAAACCTGAAACGTTTTTTTGCAATTGTGAATGCACGAAATTTAGTTTCTTTTACCTGTTTTTTTTTTTGAAAGTTTTATAAATATGCCATTTTTATTCTCCAATCAAGAGTTAGCAGATATTCATTTTGTGTATGGCTTTGTAAATGGAAACGCAGCAGAAGCAGCCAGAGAATACACACGAAGATTTCCAAACAGACGACATCCAACTCGCTCAGTATTTGTAAGAGTGCATCGCCAAATAATTGAAAACGGTTTTGGAAATCTCCAAAGGGATCAAAACATAAATGTTGGTCAGCGCAAATTTACCCGTATGATTCTGCGTGAGTTTGATAGAGATCCGACCACAAGTGTTAGAAGAGATTCTGGTGCCTTGGGAATTTCAGCAAGCCATGTTCACCGTGTTCTTAGAAATGACCATAGACTTCCTTACCATTTGCAACCTGTGCAACGACTACACCCAAGGACGGAGAACGAAGAATCACATTTTGTCAGTGGATTCTTGATAGAACTGATAATAATAGGGAGTTTTTAAGTAACGTTTTATGGACCGATGAGTCATGCTTCACTAGACGTGGAGTGCTAAATTTTCTTAATCAACATATTTGGTCGCATGAAAATCCGCATGCAGTTCGGGAAAGAAATTTTCAGCATGAATGTAGTGTGAACGTGTGGATTGGTATCTACCGTAATCGACTATTTGGACCCTACCTTTTGCCTGCAAGGTTAAATGCTGCGACCTTCTTGGAATTTTTAAAGGCTGAACATGCAAATATGTGGGATGATGTTATGTTAGATTTAAGAAGATTGGCCTGGTTCCAGCTTGATGGTTGTCCAGCTCATTATTCGAGAATAGCTAGAAACTGGCTGGACGAAAATTATCCAGAAAGATGGATCGGCCGTGGAGGACCAGTCGCCTGACCTCCACGATCCCCTGACCTAAATCCATTAGATTTCTTTGTGTGGGGATTTCTAAAAGAAAAAGTGTACCAGACTCCCGTAACCACAAGAGATATGCTAATAGACAGAATCAGGAATCCATGTGATGAAATAAGGCCTTATTTGAATAATGCTATACCACGTCCGATCATTTGTAGATGTGAATTGTGTATTGAACAATTGGGTTTACATTTCGAGCAACTACTTTAGATTTTGTATGTTTGTCCTAACTATCCAATAGCATTTTAGTTGTAAATAATTAATTTAATTTGTTAAAAATAATATTGGAAAATTAAACAAATTAATATTCTGTTTTTTTGTGTTGATTTGGAGTTAGGAATTATTGCTGTGTTTACAAGCACAATCTAAGCGATCATCTTAATTACTTGCAATTCCCAAATCGAAAATGTAAAAAAAAATATTATTTTCCCATAAATAATTAAAAATGCATCGAACCTTAAAAATCGAAATATTTCAAAAACGGCTAACTATAACGAAAACTCACAGGAAAGCTGTTTTATGCAGAAAAGCGCGAAGAATCAGTTTTTTTATTCAAAAAGCAAAAAATTGCACTAAGAAAAATTTTTCGGTCATTTTAATACACTACAGGTACAGTAGAGAGCGCCCTCTAGCGACTACAGTAAAACTATGCCCATGGTTCGTTTTGTCGTAAAAACCCTTGTATACCAATTGTCACTGTATATGGAGTTACTTTTTCGGGGTGAATAAAATAGTAACATGTTTCTAAACCTAAGGTTTGCGACAAGACCATCTTTATAAAAACCTAAACATGTTTTTCAGACCGATAAATGAAGAAATACTGTGCTAACATTTCGGCTATCTCGAAGGCCTTTTTCAAAGTACAACCTAAAAAATGTAGTTCATTGACATTAAGTTTCATCTACGGTTTACGCTGAACTTTAAAAACGGCCACCGAGATGACTGACACTTCAGGAAAGTCATACGTCAAAATTTGTTTCATATCACAAAATATGTTTGAAAAGTCACATTATACAAGAATTTCTTCAATTTAAAGCATAAGATTAACATTGGATAGATGATGTACAGCTAATAGATAAGAATTCCCCATTCATTTGGTCAAAACACGTAATCTGCAGTAAAGGTGCCAATCTACTTGTATCCATATTTATATTATTACGTATTGCCTCATATGGACTGCATATTCCTCAGATTCTCAATATCCTAAAATGTCTCAAACCTGTAAGACTGGTGGTTGTTAAATAAATTGATATGCTCGACAACCGCGATATCAGATATGATAAATGAAGACTATCCTGCAAGTTCCTGCAACTGATTCTTCGCTGATATTCGCTAACAAATTAGAAAAAATGATCATAATCACCTATAGCAAGACATAAATATTATACGTTCGTTAGGTTTAGTGTTTTTATTATCGTTTTTTCAACTTGATCTTAAGAATTTTTCAATATTACTATGGGACAAACACAACGCATGTTTACCAAACATGCGGACGAAATCTTACCTGCACCACTAAAAAACTAGCAGCCCAGAAAGGCTAGAAAATCAAACCACTGTGGGGGTAACTTGATATATTGTGAACTGCTGTATCCTCGCCCGCCCTCCCTTTACAATTTCTATTCATAATACACAAAAGACCGTTTTTTACGAAATACATCGCTATCTCTAAATGCCTGTATCCGCTTTACTTTTTTGCCATCATAGTTAGCCATGAGAGGATGATCCAAGGATCACTGAGATCAGACAGTCAAATGATAACAGTGGCGTAACTGAAGTCGGGGGATTAACAACAATTGGTACCAGTTTATAACTAGAGATCTTTCCGTTTATTAACTATAAACACAAGTAGGATTTTTAGCACCCGCTAATCCGACTTTTCCATACTGGCTACTTGTTTCATTATGTTAGCATCGGGGTTAGCATCTTCAATGGTTGGTAGTTGTTTCAGTCTTCATGCTGTTACAATATTTCCTATTTGAAATTCAAACACATGAATCAGGGGTTCTTTTCATTTAACATCACAGGTTTGACTCTCCCTATTTTGTTATCAATCAAATAACTTAAGAATCAGGACAACTAGAAAAAGGAAGACAATTAGAGCAACTCGTTCTGAACAAAGATAATGAATTGTCAGGATCAAGCAAGCAAAACACAAAATTCACCCTCTACATATAAATGGTGCTGTAGGACGGTATATCTCAATGTTTAGCAACAGTATTAGTTAGTTAACTATTTTCGCAGAGGAGCTAACTTGTGATGGACATAATCGTTCATGAACCGATTACAGCGTTTCGTGATAAGTCAACCTATTTGACACCATATTTATCAAGGATTATTGCAAATCACTCCTCATGCTTTGCAATATTTTCCCTGTTATTGCTGCATGAAACTGTCTTGGTCCTCGTCTTTGCGTTTTCCAAAAGTTGCTACCTCTTATAATCTAGTGTTTGGTACTCACAGAAGACATGAAATACCGACTCGTCATTATATTCTCTTAGGAGTCCTGTTTTATACGGAGTTATTCCTTCTCACTGGGAACAGTTTCTGCTTCTGTATATAGTTTATAACTTGCTTACAACCAGACACCAGAGCAGACCATCAAACAAGTTCCCATATTTGTTTTCCAATTTATTTTTTACGTTTTCGGTGCCGTTTTACTGCAAATTAGCTCTGTTTTTTTGGAACGTAGCAGTTTCTAAAAAGGAAAGTCCGAACTTTCAGGTCTACCGGCATATGGTGAATATCTTCAATACTTGATTTTTTCTATCGCACTTCACTACAGTATATTCAGATAAGAGATAGACCGGATGTAAACAAAAGGTTCGGGTGATTTTCACGCTAACGCCGCCGCCTCGACGTAAAACAGGAGCCCTCATTGGTCAATTCGCAATTAAATGCCTATGCCGAGCGGCAGAGCAGTCGTATCAAGGCAGAGTCACATTCAGGTTCAGACGTGTTACGTATGTCGTGTGCATCATTGCAATTTGATATTTCTTTGGACGTTTTCGTTTGTTATCTTATTAAGTTGTTGAGTTTGTCGTTGTTATTGTTATACCTTGTTATTGATTGTTATTGTTATCAACTGCTTGCACAAAATGCCCAGTAGTACAGATACTGCCTGTAGTCCACCTAGGAAACGCTCTAAAAAAAGACACCTGGGTGCAGAAATGAAAGAGGTCATTTTGAATATATATAAGATCGAGCGCGAGAAGAACGAGGCATCAACCATCAAAGAAATTGTTGTGAAGGTTTCTCACAAAGTTGGGGTGTGTCGCGCATCACTGTTTAATGTGTTAAGACAATACAAAAAAATCACACCTTTTCTGAGCCAATGACCAGTAAACATCGCAAAAGTATTGTTAAATCATTGGATGAAGCTGATAAGCATGCGATTAGGAGGAAAGTGCATGAATTCTTCTTTAGGAATGAAATACCTACTATAGATAAAGTACTGCAGGAGGTAAATGGAGATACAACGTTGCCAAATTTCAAACGATCAACTTTCCATGCGTTACTGAAGCATTTAAATTTCAGATGGAAAAAACGGGGTCGTAATAGTTTACTAATGGATAGAGAAGAAATTTCGCTATGGAGGAGGGATTATTTAACAAAAATTGGGAAATATAGAAATCAAAACAGGAAGATTTATTACCTTGATGAAACGTGGGTAAACGCAGGACACACTACAAGTAAAGTATGGGTTGATGATTCTGTAACTTCATCCAGGAGGGCCTTTCTAGATGGACTGCCCACCGGATTAAAAAATCCAGCAGGTAAATACGAGTAATAGACAACAATCGGATGTTTTTCAAACCTTGGGAACAAGGTTCTAAACATTAATTCCAGGGGGCAGATAAAACATATTACAAGTAACAAAACTTTTATAACTTTCGATACAATGCGTGGATGTTTTATTGTCATTTTCATTTGTTAGAACTTTTCTAAGCCATGTTTTTATGTGTTTTCGATATTTCAATAATTTTTTAATATAATCCTAAAATATGTCGAATATTATAAACTTAAAAAAAGTTACTAAGTTTTATATTGTGTACCGTTCCTAATATTTCTAATCATTTTAATTCATACTTTAAGCTTTATAAAGCTTTAATTTGTTAATATTAATATTTGCGCGTATTTCAGGTTCCTGATCATTCATTTTTTAAAGGTTTATAACTTTAAATTAAATTGTGAAGCGCTGAGTAATCATACGACGTTCAATATTCTTTCTTTCAATATGACTAAATAATCCCAATTATAGCAATCTGATACTCATGTCTCAATGTTTTTTCGCTGAATGTGATGAAAACATTTGAAAAAGGTTCGCTTATTGAAATAAATCTACACCAGTTAGTACTTCGATTTCCAGGTAAAGGGAAAAGGCTCATTATCTGCCATATTGGCAGTGAGGATGGATTTGTTGTTGACGGTCTGTGGTGCTTTGAGTCTAAGAAAACTGGAGATTACCACGAGGAAATGAATGGCGAATCGTTTGAACAGTGGTTTTCAAAAATTTTACCGAACTTAGAGGAAAACGCAATAATTGTGTTGGATAATGCGCCTTATCATTCTCGAAGAATGGAGAAGGTCCCAACAACGGCTTCAAGGAAAGTTGATGTTCAAAATTGGCTCCGCTCGAAAAATATCAACTTTGAAGAAGCAATGCTGAAAGTTCAATTATTAAGAATTGTCAAGGATCACAAGGCGGAATATCAAAAATACGCCATTGACGAAATGGCAGCAAGTCAAAATAAAACTGTGCTCCGTTTACCTCCATACCATTGCGAGCTCAATCCCATTGAGCTCATATGGGCAGAGATTAAAAATTATATAGCTAAGCACAATACAACTTTTAAATTTTGTGACCTCAAAGGACTTTTCAAAGAAGCACTAGAATTAATAACAGCGCAAAAATGGGAAAACTGTATTAAGCACGTGAAAGACAAAGTTGAAAAGAGAATGTGGGAACTGGACAATATTTTAGAGGAACAAGTCGAGCCATTCATTATTGACGTTGGTGCTTCAGGCAGTAGCGATGATGAAAGCTCATCAAGCTCATCTTTCCAATAAAAGATGTCGTTCATCAAATTCGGTAAGTTATAAGTAATTATAAAGCTACTGTATTTTTTAATTAATTATTGACATTTTTGAACCCATTTTGGCAAAACCTATTGAAGAATCTACTTTCTGACAATGTTCAACCATGCACATTTTTTTACGTATTGAACGTTTTAATTTGGTTACATATTTACCTAGAAATCAAAAAATATACTAATCAATATTCTAAAAGCAATTTTAAGAGATATACTGTTGGACCAGCGAAAGATTGCAAGCCGAAAGAATGCGGACAAAAAATTGCGAAGTTGTCAGATGTTCTACATAAAATGCGGTCCATACATATTAACATATTTAAGATATAGAATTGTTCCGCTGAATTTGGCAATGTAGCTGGAAAACCCAGGCCGCAGGTAAACATCCGGTCGCTGATTGGTCCAAAACTCTTATCTTATCTGAAACTAGAATAACGTGCCGATGGCACGGTCATTTATAAACCTACTCCCATAGGCGTAGGCAGTTGGCAAATACTTTGAAAATATAATTTACTGTTTAGTGGTGATAATGGAATTCAAGCATGGGAAAGTTATTCACAGCCAGGCAAGGGAAATAATAGCAAACGTGATACGTGCTTGCGATGCAGAAGCGGCTAACAATACTTTCGTTTATCCACTGGTAGCTAGAAATGCAAGGGCGGCATATTATACGGGTGTTAGTGAACGAACTATAAGTAAAATTAGAAAAGAAGATAAAGACAGGCAAAATGCAACCTCCACACAGCCTTTAGCTTCTCCCGGAAAAAAGAGATCACGCCCTTCTGTGATCCAAAAAATTGATGGAGTCGATTTTTCCATTATTCGGAGAATGATAGAAAAATTTTACTGTGATTTTAAAGTGGTACCTACTTGTAGTAAACTTCTAATCAAACTGAAGGAAGAAATGGAATTTCCATTTGGTAAAGAATCGTTGAGGCTGCTTTTAAAAGCAAAAGGATTTTACTGGCGTAAATGCCACAACAAAAGGAAATTACTAATGGAAAGACCCAGTATTTTACATTGGCGATACAAGTATCTTAGGTCTATTAAAAAGTTCCGGGAAGAAGGAAGGCATATTATTTATTTGGACGAAACTTGGGTTGATAATGACCTCACTTTCAAGAAATGCTGGCAAAGCGAAGAAATTATGGGTGTCCTGAGCAATATAAGTTCTACAGGTAATAAAGTTTCTTTCACCTCGATTTTGCTTATTATACATTTTTCTCAATTTTGGAATATTCTTAATAAGTGCTCATTTAATTTGTCTAATTGAATATACATAATCCCTTGCAAGTATTTTTTTCTCAAAAATATGTTTTTTATACATAGTGATTCAAAAAGGTGTTGGCAAACTTAAAATAACACTAAAATGAGGCTATTTATTCATTTCCAGGACGACTTATAATTGTTCATGCGGGTTCGCAAGATGGTTTTGTTCCTGGAGCCTGTCTCATTTTCAAGGCTGGCTGTGCCACTGGTGATTATCACGGTCAAATGAACCAAGAAAATTTCACGAAGTGGCTTACTGAAAAACTATTTCCTAACATTCCTCCTAATAGTATTATAATAATGGATAATGCACCTTACCATTCAGCTTTGGAAGACAAGCCTCCAACTAGATCTTCTCTAAAAAGAGACATCATCACGTGGTTGAGCAAAAAAGGTATAGAGCATGATCCTAATGCTAAAAAAATGGAGCTTTATGAAATAGCTTGTCTACATAGGCCACCATCTGATGAGAAAAATTATAAGATAGATAATTTAATAAGAAGTTTCGGACACACCCCACTTCGAACGCCACCCTATATGTGTCAGTTTAATCCCATAGAGATGATTTGGGCACAAGTAAAATTTTTCATTAGAAGCCATAATACAAGCGGCGAATTTACTATAAAAAAACTAGATGAAATTTCTAATAAGGCCATCGCTTCAGTAAGTGCCAGTGACTGGCAAAAGGTTATTGGACATGTTATAAAAATTGAAGATGAATATTGGGAAAAAGACAGTCTCATTCAAGAAATACAGGAAGAAATAATAATCAACATAGGAGGTGAAAGTGATAGCAATGACAGTTCCTCAGACAGTGATCATGACTCTAATCAGGATTGAAACTATACTAGATTGGCTACCTTTTAGAATTTTTAGATATTCATTTATTATACTATTGGTTTGTGGCTTTTAGTATCTCAGTAGAAAGTCTAATTCTATGTGTTGTTTATGGGTTATTTCATCAAGAAATTACTTTTTGTTTTCCTATATTTTTCTATTCAGTCAGATATTTTTGACTTGTTGTATTCTATTTTAGAAGAATGCATAATTTGTTTTGCTGTTCAATCATAATGCGTACATAGGAATATTACTTGTTGCCTAAAAAATATATTTATTTTGTTCTCAATATTCAGTGTTTGTGTATATTTATTTCTTATAATGTATGTTTGGTATCACGTCATTATGAATCGCAAAAAAATATTAATACTACCAGTTGTAATAAAATATAAATTCAATTAATAATTCAAGTCTCTCCGATCTCCGCCTATGACTCCATATAAAATCGTCTAATGGTAAGGTTTTTTCATCGCATTTCCCCCTTTCGTCCCTAGCAATCTTTGGCTGGTCGATCAATACGATTATTTTTAATTTAGACTAATTTAAACGCCATTTTGAGATTATATTCGACTGTATTTCACCAAACATCAGGCGGCATCCGAAGCTGGAAATCGAAGCGAAAATTTTGAAACCCTTATGTATATTTACATCATTATATATTTCTTACCCCACCCCCACATGATCCTATATCCATCACCAATCGTATACACATCGAATTGTGCTAATTTACTACAAAGTTACGCAAAGCAGCATCTACTATCTAAAATATGTACTGCGTGACTCTTAATACGTCACTGCCGAATGTTACAGCGTTCGATGATCACGTGGTCTTGTTTATGTCCGGTCTATCTCTTATCTGAATATACTGTAACATCAGAAATTCTAAAGAAATTTGTTTTTTTAATATTTTTATACGAATTTCTCGTCTGATCCAAATCTATTGTCGGAAATAGTGGCTTTTATGGATTTAGAACAATAGGGATACGTATTTTATTTGAAGCGTTGGAACTTGTACCTTTATACAAAGTACCTAACAATTATCCATTAATGTGTCAAACATCGCCCTCGCAAGTGCCAAGTGACACCACTGTCTCAGAAGAAGAGGGGATAGCACGACATCAGACTGTCAACTGTTTATATTGTAACCAATTGTTCCGGATTAGGTGTATCTCTTTTGTGCCGGTTCGACTATAATGACAGATTAAGTTTTGTGTATCATCCTAATCGCTTTACATGTGAGAGGCCGAGGGGTTGCTGCATCGAGCCTCACGGTTGGTCGATTACAATGTAACAGCTGCCTGTCGTCGCCATCTTTGATACGGGCTTATGTCGACGACTATGGATGGGGGAAACGGATAAAAAATGAGGATAATCATGTGACGGTAGGGTTATACATTGTTTGAAAAAGTATGGACCCTTTGATGCTGTAATATGGTAATCTCGAATTATAAATGGCTGACTCTTCCAGGCACGAAATTGCAAAATTAAGTAATGAAATGCTTAATCACAAAGAATTCATTTTGCTTAATATGATTGCAGTATTTCCCTTGAAAGTGGTAAAATCGGACTCCATTTTCCTTTTAAAGATACCTAATCATTTACTCTTAAGCATGGCATCAACCTTCCAGGAAGAGACCACTCCTCAGCCTCCCTCGAGACTATTTTTAAGATTTTATAGGTATTCTTAGAATTTTTCAACAACAAAAAATGAACTTTCATAACCTAACTAACGGGGGTATGCTTATTTCCGTTTCAAAAGCTTTATTTCGGACTTGCATTGTCTATACATTTTTTGTGATCACAAGGTTTAGCTCTTCAATCGTCTTCAGGACCTGGTATAGATATAAAAGCCTGCCGCTGTATAGTTTTAAAAAACACTTAAGAGCTCTTCTGCTCAATGGTGATTCTTAAAGGTGTTTCTCTCCAGCATTATATTTTTAAGCTAATTTTTATTTAGGTTGTAATCAGTTACATGGGCATTTTCCTCCATTTATTTTCTTTACAGCTGTACTTTTTTACCATCTATTATTCTTATGCAGTTAATGGTTAAGTGTAAGAATAGCTGCCGTAGCTAATCTTCGCCACTAGCTGCTCACTAATCTAATTATAGATAATAATATATGCGTTATCTGTAATTTGTTTTTGCTAATAAAAGACGGTTTATTATTATTATGTTCCTTCATGGTTATCGCTGAGGTCTCTTGTGTGATGACGTGTCCTGGGTGATGTGTCTGGTAGGGGGTGGTCATGACGTGTTCTCTGGGAGGTCTGCCGAGGTTGTTCTAGCTCTAGCGTCCTGATGCTGCTGATTATAGGCTCCCATATTAGTTTGATTTCTACGTTGGCGGTACTATACACGTTGCTGCTTCCTTGAATTTCGGCTATACCAGTGTGCTCCTTCATGTATGATCTTAGTGTCTTTCCAGTTTATTTCGTGGTGTTCTCTTTCACATTCACATGAAATCTGTGGTGTGCAGCCTTTCGTGTCCTGATTTTCATTCGTCGGTTTGGTTTTACCGAGAATGCTCAATAGTATCCTATTCCTAGAGCTGAATAAGCCTTTTTTGTGTGAAAAAATGTGGATTTGGTTTATCCAAATGAAAATATCAGTATACAGAGCGTTATACACAAAACATATCCTTGCGGAGCACCCGCGTTGGTATCGTGGAACTAAGAAGAAAACGATTAACTGAAATAGGTACTTTATAGTCAAGTGTCCGTTCCCATTTGCAGACACATGGCTAGTTATCTTTTTTGAAACTAGATAGGGGAGACCGGGGATGGTTGACTATAGGGGTTGGTAGACTAACCGCCAAAAACTTGTCAACGATATGAGTATTACGTCATCCCGGCCCAGCCTTAGCCGTCCGGAGCGCCATGTAAGTAATATTTTCATATTGCATATTTTACCATCTGTCACTTACACATTCTATGTTAACCATTTGCCTATTAGTCAGAGTGTTTCGTGAGTGCATATTGATAATATTTCATGTATTATTTCCTAAGTTAATGGCAGTGTTTAGGCAACCCATGCCATTGAAACTTAACTAACCTTTTATTCGTGTTTTAACATTCATTTTGTTACAGTACAACGAGGACCTATAAAAGAAGGACTCAACGAGCTGATACACCAAAAGGTGTCCTAGAAAGAGCTTGTCATCTAATAACACTGATCAACAGCCAAAAAATATCCTAAATAAAATCAACAAAATATTACTATTTTTAATGTGCTAAAACCGGAATGAAACTTATTTTTTCAATATTAGTTCAAGTTTTAGAGATACGGTAATTATATGTGTTCCTGCTGTGACAGTGTTGATATACTGTAATTCACAAGAATGCACGTGCTACATTTTTATATTCGGCAAGGAAAGATGATGTAATCGGCATGATTGTGTTACGCTATACATACGTGTACATTATATTGTTTTATATTAGCCATTTTTTCCTCAGTTGGCTGACAGCGTTCATGCAAGATGTCTCGAAGGTGTGTAAACAATCAAGATCAGTTTTGTTACGTGTGTGGTGATGTGACTTTTGCGTCTCAGAGACGGTCTATTACTCCACTAATAACAAAGGCATATCAGCTTTATTTCGGTTGTAAACTAGGTGATCAAGACAAACAGTGGGCACCCCACATCTGCTGTAATACATGTGCTTCAAGTCTGAGGAGCTGGTTAAATGGCAAAAAACGGTCTATGCGCTTTGCTGTCCCAATGGTTTGGAGAGAGCCTACAAATCATATTAATGATTGTTACTTTTGCATGGTACCTTGTGTTGGACAAGCCACAGGTATGTCCAAGAAAAAAAAATCGGTTATTAACTACCCAAACATACCATCTGCGATGAGACCTGTGCCTCACAGTGACGAAAATCCTATTCCAAAACCCCCAGAATCCTACACTTACGAATCAGAAAACGAATCAGATCATGGCGATCGAGTGATTCGTCAGGAAGAAGATATGCCATCAACGTCAAGAGATCCTGATTTTATACCGAGCACGTCATGCCACCAACCGCACAAAATAACACAGTTAGAATTAAATGATCATGTAAGAGATTTAGAACTTCCAAAATGTAAGGCAGAGATCAAGACTGCAGCAGTGGAACTTGTTAGAAGACGATGTTTCGGTATGTGTTTTTCGTAAACGCCACAAAGACTTAGAACCATTTTTCAATATGGAGAATAACTTGGTTTTCTGCAGTAACATTAACGGCTTACTGGCGGCTTTAAATATAAACTATAACCCAGAAGAATGGAGATTGTTTATAGACAGTTCGACATTGAGTTTAAAGGCAGTGTTATTGCATATTGGAAATATTTTACCATCTCTTCCTGTAGGGTATGCAGTTCACATGAAAGAATCATATGACAATATGAAGTACCTATTGACATGCATAAAATACGATGAGCACCAATTGCATATTTGTGGCCATTTGAAAGTTGTTGCACTTTTACTTGGGCTGCAGCTAGGCTACACAAAGTTTTGCTGTTTTTTGTGTGAATGGGACAGTCGGGCAAAGGCACTTCATTACACCAGACAAAACTGGCCTGTTCGTCAATTCCTAGAGCCAGGTCAAAAAAATGTACAGCATATGCCATTAGTAGATTCGAAAAAAATTTTATTACCACCACTGCATATCAAGTTGGGCCTAATGAAAAACTTTGTCAAGGCATTAGATAGAGATGGTTCAGCTTTTCAATACCTGCGTCAGAAATTTCCAAGACTAAGTGAGGCAAAGGTTAAAGAAAGTATTTTTGTTGGGCCGCAGATTCGAAATATTTTGAAAGATACACAGTTTGAAAACACTTTAACAGGTATTGAAAAAACTGCTTGGAATGATTTCCGTCTGGTGGTCACTAATTTCTTGGGAAGAGAAAAGCTGACAACTATAAAACCCTTGTCAAAAATATGCTGTCATCGTATCAAAAGATGGGCTGTAATATGTCTCTTAAAATACATTTCCTACATTCACACCTGGACCTTTTTCCTGACAATTGCGGAGCCGTAAGTGATGAGCACGGCGAACGTTTTCATCAGGATATTTCAACAATGGAAAAAAGGTACCAGGGAAAGTGGAATCCTTCCATGGTTGCAGACTACTGTTGGACTCTTGGTAGAGATGCTCCAGAAACGAACCTTAAAAGAACAGCTAAAAGACTGCGCATATAGTGATTCTTATAAGTATATGAATCTTGTTACTTTTTTTAATATATCCTAACTAATTTTTTTATTTCATTGTCATTTTTGGATTCAGCGCCCCAAAAATTAACAAAGAAGTGCACTTTTCCCACAAGATACAATTAAAAAACTAAAATTTGTTGTCCAGTGATAATTTGTCACTTATTGATACGTAAGTCTACTTACCCCGGGCATAGTCAATCTACCCCGGAGTCGGGGTAAATTGACTAAGAATTGGTGTACTGTAAAATGGGTTAAATTATGATCATTATCTTGAATAATGGACTAGCTTTTATATTTTTTTATAAGTTCAATAGTTCTTCTATCCGTTGATGCAGTTTTATTGTCGGTATGTATAAACGCACAAAAATATGTATGATGTAAAGAACTAGTCAACCATCCCCGGTCTCCCCTATTGTTTCCGTGATGAGTAAAATAAAAGTTATCTAACGTAAAAAAGCTCACTTTGCATCAGTTCATCACCAACTGCCCAGTTTTGATATCATCATATACCTACGTATGTAAACATAATGAAAATGTATGACAAAGGTAAGTCATAGCTATAACGAGGATTTATTGCAAAGAAGATCATTTTAGACAGTATATGTAACATTTATAGTCCGAATGAGAATTCCTAAAAGTCGATCATGTCTCCTTTTTTGCTGGTCGTTCTGGCCGGTAGAAGCTGTGTAGTCGTGGCACGTATAAGACCGTCAGCGCATCCAAATACATAAATACAAACGGACGGAATGGACGGTCGGGTTGTCGCGGTATAAAGTACTGTTACGCACGCCATCAGCGAATTATTTATGAAGAAAAAAACGGGGTACATTTGTAAGACGTCTTTAAACCGACAGGATTGTCGTATTGCAGCGGCAGATTGAATGGATCGATAACTGGTCAATTTTATTGATTTTGCCAAAGCTGAACGACTGTCAACGAGGAGAAAAAGTACTCGAAGGAACGGGAGCGGACTTGGGTTTCACGTCACAATAGTTTCTTGATCATAACGATTCAAGTCACGAGGGTTGATCGCTCCGGACCCCTTTGCAGATGCTTATTTGATGAATGCTGTTAACAGTAGAACAAGTGATGTTAGTAGGCTGTGTCACACTGTTTCGACGTTGTGACGTTTTTTATTCATATACTAAGTGACATATAAATCCGAACACCCAGTTTAAATGGTTTTATTTTAATAACATTTTGTATAAGTACTTAATGAAGCATAATAAGTAAATGATAACAATTTCAAAATGATTGCACTGCTTTAAAGCCCTTTGACCTTTAATAATGTGTGGATGCACCCTGATGTGCTACGCATTCTCCAACGCGCCTAGGCATGCTTCTGATCAGGTGGTCAATGTCCTCCTGTGGTATCTCATTCCAGGCAACCACCAACTCCTCTCGAAGTGCTTCTAGAGTCTGAGGAGGACGTTGCAAATTGAGCAATCTCCTACCCATCATATCCCACACGTGCTCAATTGGGGATAAGTCGGGAGATCTAGGTGGCCATGGTAACAATGTGACATCATTATGTTGAAAGAAGTCTATTGTGACTCTTGCAACATGTGGTCGGTCATTATCTTGTTGGAAAGTTGGATCTGCCAGGGTGTCAAGATAGGGTAAAAGATGGGCTTCTAGAACTTCGTGGATATAACGCTGCGCGTTCATGTTACCTCTGATGAAGATTAAAGGTGACCTGGAACCATAAGCTATAGCACCCCAAACCATAACTCCAACAGTGTGATGAGCATGTCTTTCAACAAAAAACTGTGGATTCCTCCTTTCACCACGTCGCCTTCTTACCCTGGCACGACCATCGTGCATGCCTAAACAAAATCGAGACTCGTCACTAAAGACAATACTGTTCCTTTCCTGATCCCAGAGTGACCGTTGTCTGCACCACTCAAGGCGATTACGTCGGTGTTCTCGAGTTAAAGGGAGGACCCAGTGTGGCCGGTATGAAAACAAACCACAACTTCTCATTCGTCGGTAAACACTTCGCATGCCAATAGGTCTTCCGTGTTCTGCAAACCATTCATTTGCAATGGACCTGGTAGTGGAGAAACGGTCCCTTAAGGCCAATAATCTTAGGCGGCGATCTTCACGGTCTGTTGTTCTACGGCGGCGTCCAGTGCCCCTTGCTCTTTGCGTACGGCCTTCTCGAAGCCATGCCTGACAACACCTAACCACAGTGTCTACACTTCTTTGCACTCTAACTGCAATTGCCCGAAAAGAAAGTCCAGCTTCCCGAAGTCCCACTATACGGCCCCTATCAAACTCACTAAGTTGACGAAATCGTACAGGTCTCTGTACTCTAGGCATCGTAACCGATCGTAAAGGATGTCAAGAACCAAAATCCGCCAACGTTGATTCTTTACTGCGGCTGAAATATTCATTTTTAGAGCGTTAGTGGATTAAAAAAAAAGCAGTATAAAAACCGGAATGTCCAATTTTTTCACTTGTTATTTACAGTAAGATAAATACATTCACCAACTTTTATTAAAATAAAACCATTTAAACTGGGTGTTCGGATTTATATGTCACTTAGTATATTTCTAAAATAAAAAAAAACATTTTCGAGAGAATAAATTAATTAGTACCAGGTGGCAGCTGCAGTAGAGGATGAGTTTTCAGGAGTCGAAGGAAATTTTTAGCAGGAAGCTTTTGCAATCCGTGGACCACCGTCTAAACCAGATCATTGTTACTAGGAAGGATTGAGCAGAATCATAAAACATATACATTGGATGTAACGTAGTTTAATTTTAAATGAGTTGTGGGTGAATCAAGGATTCTTTGCGATCAAATTACCTACGTTGCAATGTCGGAAGATCCAATAATACGTTTATTTACTGTTCAATATGTTTCCAGATGTAATAGATTCATAAATCTCAGTTTCTAAATACTGGCAATACATACTGACAAAGATTTCTAACGACTCAATATACAGATTGATACTTTAGCAGATATTTTTTGGGAATAGAAAATTAAGGTGCCACTGGAGTCAAGCATTTTCACTAGTGGTTGACAAAACCCATGAAGCTTGTGTAAAAATCTTTACATCCATCGAAATACTTGACGTTTGTTAATGAAATCGTACAGTATATCGTGTAGAGTGATTGATAGAGATGCTTTATGAAGATACTGACAAATTAGTGGCGAGACATCAATGTAGATATGATGATTCGGATATAATATCTAGATGTTCCTATAGATACTCAAAAAATATCTGGATAATGCATCTAGATATACCTACGACAACACTGTGTAGCCGATAAACTTTGGTGCTATTTGAACTAAATAGGGCCTATTTGTGCAGCATGAGCACCAATGTGGTACATGATAGGTATTGATAGGAAATAGTTAATTCTTTCCTTCAAATTTGGCGACAGCAAAAATTCTTTATTATTTTACTTCCATGTAAAGTCATATAGTCAAAAGGTTACGAGAAATTTAAGAATAAAAGTACATGTAATGATATTTTCGCTTATAATTACTAAACTAACAACCTCAGCGTATAAAGACAATTATTATCTTTTGGAGAGATTAAAACTTTCTACAAAAAAACATTTTTACAAAAGCTTCGCACTCTTACGTACTTTGTCCACGTGTCAAAATATATGTTTTTACGTGGGGATAACTCTATGTGTAGGCATTATACCTATAGTCAAGAATTTCAACATTTTGAAGTGAATCCATTTTTTTGCTGCCAGGTGTAAAAATGGAAAACGTTTCATTTTCGAAAAACTTATGTCTTCATAATGAAAATGCAAGTCACTTACTTCCTTCAAGCCGTCTATTGACCATTTTGCCACTGCGTAGCCTCAGTAACCGTTGCAATTACATCTCCCCTTCCATTAAAGTAGCTGCAATGGTTACTGAAATTACTCAGAGAAGAAATCGGCAATAGACAGACTGATGGGACCGATCACTATAACGAAAACATCGTAAAACTATCAAAAATTACGTACCATACTTTCACGTGAAAGTAAGATAGTAGATTCACTTTGAAATGGTATTCTTCGTCATAGATACTGGTTATGACGTTCTCCAGTTAAAATAATGTTGGACAACGTTACGTAACGTGTGAAGTATGTCGCGTGACTGTTTTGATACGAATCTTCACCTTTCCCTCTTTACACTTGTAGCAAATTTTATTCTCTTCAAACAATAGTACCTAATGGTTTCTACTCTTAGAATCCTATTTTAGCCATTATAAGTGGAAATATTACATGTTTGTACCTTCACCGTATAGTTTATCGTAATCTGTTGACAATAAGACAATTTTTTATAGAAGCAAAGTGATAAAGAATTTAATTCTCTTTGCGATTTTGGATCATGATGCCAATCAAAGTTAAACATACAAGATAAACCTGAGAAACTGTCTCTTCTTAAATCACAGTGCGGTCTGTGAGTTAGTAAAGTGTCTATAAACAATAATCTACAAATGTAGATAGTATGCAGGTGTTTGATAATACAAATATAATTAAAAGGTTAATATTTTATATCAATTCGAGAGCGTAAGCTTACAACATATCTCCACACTGACATTATAACAGCAGACACATGATAAATCTTTATAATTATATCAAATTGAAGTTCCTTTGACAGTAAGCACACCATAACGGTGAACATACAGAACAGGAATTCAAATCGAAATGTGCGTTACGAATTACATTAATTGTTTTCGAAACGTTGGGTTATTACCGCGTAGCCAATCACTGGCCATGCGTTTCTGGAAACGTTATTACAGATGGTGTAAGATAATACAGTGAGAAAGATAGAAAATTGTGCTGATGTTAGTTGGTTTTAAATTACCGTTATTTGCCTGGTAACTTGATTGACATTCGGACATGTTCGTAAACAGTCAGATGTTTTGCATCAGTCACTCATTCATGAGATTCATTAACAGAGAAAGATGTTGCTTCGATTGGTTCGCGGAAATGCTTGTTTGTTGAGTTTGAAATTAGTCATGGTAAACATATACGGGTTGTAATTCCTATTGTATTCTCGTTCGTTCGAATAGTAGAAGTACCAGCACATGTGTTTTAAACCAGTGCCTAGAGCTAGCTACTTATCAACTGAAGCCTGACGAAATAAACATACTATGAACATTTCATGGTGCATTAGATACCAGATTAAGGGCCAATTTAACCAACAACAGTCCGCTATTCTCCACCTATAGGGTAACAGACCGTCAGATACAGCGAATGAGCTTCAAGTTTCAATCAACAAATTTTAGCAACCAATAGCTATGAAATGTTGAAAACAAAATACTGTCAAAGTATGAGATGACATCTTGTCATTGAAACATCACCAGCTTATTGAATTTCAAGAAATTACATATAATTCAGTCAAAATTTAAGGAAATGTTTGATTTTTAAATTAAATTCATGTTTTAATTACTGTTGTTGACTTTTTATTCATGTTTATATTATTTTCTTCAATTGATATGCGATTTTACTGATTCAAGATCATCTTCTGGGTGTTTTTTCCTATAAACCTCTTGCAGATAGCCATTAAGCACCTACTTGATGACAGGCTCTACCAAAAGATATTGCTCGTTTCCAAACATTCATTCATTTACTTGCCGTTCATCAGAACCATTATGGCACCTTAGATTGATATTCCCACAAAACCATTCAGGTTTTTTGATATCCATACATCCATAAAGTTGAATATTTTTCGTTGCTCAGGAACTGAACATACATCCACACTATATTCACAGCGATTAAGAAATTCCCAAATATATGCTTTAAAGCTACCAGCAAACCTAAAACCTGCAAAAAAATACAAATTTGACATATTTTTCTTTTTTCAAGAGTACATATTCTAGGTTATATTTATATTAGACATTATTTGAATACAGCTGATTATTGCATTTCAAGGAGTGACACGTGTGGGATCTGCCAACTCTTGGTACCAGTCACAAAACATATACTCTGAAGGTTTAATTCCATGCTATTCAATGACAACACGGTGACTTGTGTGGTTGTCAGCGGCCATTTTGTGAGGGTGCGACATGGTTGCCAGATTGTGCATTAATATCCCGTTTCACCTCCCTGGTCACAGTGGAGTCAGCTCCGCCAACTGTTGAAATATACTCTAGTAAGCTTTATAAGAGTATTCGTAGAATTTTTTCCAAAATCGTTGCACAACACTTGGAAATGCAGATGAAAATGTAAAATTATTTCCATGAGGCCGCAAAATAGCTCCGCCGGTACCTCGGGTTATACATCTCACCAGTAAGGATGATCGAGAGGATCCTATATTTAGAAGTATCAATACATTTCACGAGTATCGTCATCTTTCGATCCGGACTGTGTCAGGAAGGGTGACTGCCATTTGGCTGCGACATTACCCTGCCAAATCAGACATATCTTTCATCATTTTCAAAGAAATTGTACAAAATCTTCAAATTTGTGAAATTAGCGAGTTTCACTTCATACGTTGTTACCAGATACGCCCAAATTATTAGTTGCTGCCGTGGTATTCATCCCGGCCACTGCATCCCCACGGCTAGGCGACCTGTATGTTAAATTTGTATTGATAGGGCAGCGGGTTATGCTATAAATCATATGTCACAGTTTTTGTGCACTGATTGCAACGGTTAGATGATACCAAAAATATTTTCATAAACAGGAGATCTTTCCCATTCCGGATCGAACAATCCACCAAAGATGCATAATCATGATACCTAGTAAATTTACATGAAAAATCCTCTGTATGTAGGTATATAAGAGCTTTCTTATATTTGTTCATCAATTTGATGATACAACACATCTGCTAAAAATGATCATAATCAGGATAGTAAACTATGACGAAGGTCCACTGTATGTAAGAATTTTCAGATACTTCATTTGCAATTTGACAACAGACCATGACGGTGTTCACATTTTTCAAATATTCTTCAAGAAATGTTATCAGTCTAGCTCCAACTATCATAAGTACTATGTTTGTATTCCTACTTTAAAATCCAAACCAGCAAATGTAAAAGATTCATGTCGCACCCTTCATCATGGGACGTGATCGTCGTTAGACTTTGGCAACCCTGCGAGTGACGGATAGATAACCTCACTAGTGAAAAGGGTATTCAAACAATAAACATTAATAATAGTTTTAATGATTTTTGGACTTAAAAGTCATGATTTGTGAGACATTTTTCATATTTTTTTGTCTATGTCCATAGTAATTGCATTATGCATCACGGAGATGTAGGGATTGACACGTCTTACACATATTATCTGTGTTTTAGGATGGAGTGGACAATGTTTTTATTGCTTTAAAGGAATTCATTAACCCGTAAATTAATAAATGATTAATATTATGATGTAAAGGAAGATGAGGAATTGGATGGAATGTATTTTATATTCTATTTTCTTGCAAAATACAGACAAATCCACACTATTCAACAGGTATGTAATGACAACAGTTTATTGAACTTAAATTCGAGATTGCCATACATTAACAAACGTCCAAATCTGCTGCCAAATTTAACAGCTAGAAAATCGACCTATTATTTGCCGCATTCCCATTCGCTGAAGGGGATAACGGATTGTTAAATGTAAATTTATAACACAAATCAAAATACATGAAAGTTGACCTGTTTTCTCTGTACAAAAGCATCATGTTGGAATCAAGAAGTGGTCTTGTTTATAATACAGTCGAATTTTCACGATTTTATTCAATATTTTAATTCAATAGTGACTACCATAACGCTTACACCCTGTATATTATGATCTGTTACTTGTTTTGTACACCGCCTTCAAGACTCCAGCTACGGTTAGAACATGTTCCCCGTTTCCTCCTCTCGAAACATTTAAACATTTCATAAAATGATAAAAAAATCCATTATTTTTATCCAGCCATATTCCACGAATCTTCTCATATCAAGAGCCGCATCAAACCGCTATTATAATGCAGTGTGGTCAAAAATAAAGCAATAAGGAACCAAAGACGATGCAAGATGAGAAATGCGTATCTGCTCGGCAGGTACCACGACGACGTTGCCAGTTGCTACAATGGACGGTTCATCATTCATCCAATAAAATTCCGACGGACAAATCATGGCGCACTGTGATCGATTGCGCTTCGAAATGTGCTCGTCCATGTTGAAAATCAGGTACTGTTGTTGGCCACGCAGGCGGATGATGCGTATAAGAGGTGTTGGGAATCGCGATGAAACGACGTTGCAATATATCAAATCGGAAACTCATAATATATTCTTAGAATCTAGATTCAAAAATGAGGGACGATTTTTAAAATTCCTCATTGTTTCTACGAGATGCGTGCCGTCGGTATTTGATGACAGATGTTACGACACCAAATACAATCAAATGGCAAATATGTTGAGTTTAACATCATATATAAATAAATGGCAAAAACGCGAACGTTAATATTTACTGTTTACATATGCGGTATTTGTGTTTACCTCCATTATCAAACCAAATCACCTAAACACATTTCAATCGTGAATTGAATTTCGGGAAAGGATTCTCAATAGCTAAGTAACTAACGGTCAAAGCCTAAGTATGTTATATCAATCTTCCTTAATAAAAACCAATCCAAATATAGAACAAAAATAGGAAAACCCGTTTAAAACATGCAACTATGATGTATGGTTCAATGATGGGACAAGTTGTATAATTGGGAATATTTTGAACATTTTTGACCTTGTAAAGTGCAAAACAAGTGGTAGATTTTAGGATCTTCACAGACTATGATGAAAAATTGGCATGTCATAAACATCATGTATTGAAACAACAAACTCTGAAAGGTATCATAAAGCCGTTAACGTAGGAAAATAATTTTAAAAATCCTCAGCCTAATAAGAGGTGCTAGCTAGCCATACTTTCGAATTTCGAATTTCGTACCTTATCGAAACGCAATTTGACCGAAGCTGTCAAAGCTCACTGAATATCAGTGAAAAAACGGTTGCCTTATAAATAAGGGTACATTATAGATCTAATATTATGTCTTTGTGCTTTCGAATTAGGATAACTTTCATAGAATTTAAAATTTTTATCATTTCACAAAAGGCGGTCAGTTATTTAAATGGACCAATGAAAAATGAGAGAAATAATAGGTCGATTTTCTAGCTATTATATTTAGTAGGATGTTTTCACTGTTTTTGACGACTGTTCATACATGGCAATCTAGTTTTGCCTGTATATCACGTACAGGGTGTTGTACATAATACGTACCTGTTCAGTTCGTGAACAACCAAAAAATATTTGACTTTATGGAAGTATGGATATCAAAAATCCTGAACGGTTTTGTCGGAATATCAATCGACGGTGCTATAATGGTACTGATGAACGGCAAGTAAATGAAAGAATGTTTGGAAACGAGCAATATGTATGAAATTTATGGTAAAGCCTGACATCAAGTAGGTGCTTAATGGTTATCTGCAAGAGTGATATTGAATCAGTAAAATCGCATATCAATTGAATAACATAATATAAACATGAATAAACAATCGACAATATTAAATAATAATAATAATAATAATAATAATAATATTTATTCACTCAATGTACAAAGATAACAAACAATATGAGTAAATAAATATAAAATCAAAACAGGCCCAATAGAAGGCATCGCCTGTACATGGACCAATAATTTAAGTTGAAACTGTAGAATGCAAATGACAAAAAAGGACAAAAATTAGCTACAGTAGATTATGTATTTAGTTGATGTTCGTATTTATGAGTTTATGAATTTCAGTCCTAGATCTAGAATGTAGCCACTTTTTTAAATTTCTTTTGAAACAATTTCCGAAACGTAAATCTTTTAAGTCTTTAGGTATAATTTCATAAAATTTAGGCGCTAAATAGAGATATGATCGCTGCATTATAGATTTATGCGGTTGAGGAACTACTATGCCACGAATTTTGTACCTGGTATAATGATTGTGTTTAATTTTTTGGTCGGTGTTTACAAATTTATGGTAGTGAGTGATACTGTGTAAGAAATAAAGCTGTCTTATATCATACATTCGAACATCTGCGTATAATTTCTCAGTGGGATAAAGTTTCGGTTTTTTAAATATCATTTTTAGAATACTTTTTTGAAAAACATCTAAATTATAGATATGTGAGGAACATGCAGCTCCCCATGCTAATATACCATATGTGAGATGAGGCTCAATCAGTGCATGGTATAATGTTCGAAGATATTTTTCTGTCAATATATTCCCAAGGTATTTAATTTTGTAGGATACAAATCTAACTTTCTTTAAAATATAATTGACATGGATGTCCCATCGTAAGTGAGGATCCAAGACCACTCCAGGGTATTTTATGTTGGGCACTCTATTAATTTGCATTTTTTGATCATTAATATTGAAGGAGAAATTTGTGTAATTTGGCAGATGTCTAGCATAAGATCCAAATGGTAAAAAATGTGTTTTAGAGTAGTTAATGCTTAATTTTCTACTGTTAAACCACCGAATAATTTTGATAAAATCATTTTCAATTACATTTATCAGATCAGACCAGTCAGTGCCTTCATATAATATTGCAGTGTCATCTGCAAAACTAGTTATTTTGCCAACACAATTAATTTGGAAAATGTCATTTAAATATATATTGAATAACAACGGACCTAAGACAGTTCCTTGTGGGACACCACAATTAATATACATTTCTTTACTAAATGATCCTGATATCTGCACAGATTGTGGGCGATTTGACAAATAACTTTCGATCAGTGAGTACGCGTTTCCTCTGAAACTTTGTAGTAAATTAGCACAATTCGATGTGTATACGATTGGTGATGGATATAGGATCATGTGGGGGTGGGGTAAGAAATATATAATGATGTAAATATACATAAGGGTTTCCAAATTTTAGCTTCGATTTCCAGCTTCGGATGCCGCCTGATGTTTGGTGAAATACAGTCGAATATAATCTCAAAATGGCGTTTAAATTAGCCTAAATTAAAAATAATCGTATATCTCTTAAAATTGCTTTTAGAATATTAATTAGTATATTTTTTGATTTCTAGGTAAATATGTAACCAAATTAAAATGTTCAAAACGTAAAAAAATGTGCATGGTTGAACATTGTCAGAAAGTAGATTCTTGAATAGGTTTTGCCAAAATGGGTTCAAAAATGTCAATAATTAATTAAAAAATACAGTAGCTTTATAATTACTTATAACTTATCGAATTTGATGAACGACATCTTTTATTGGAAAGATGAGCTTGATGAGCTTTCATCATCGCTACTGCCTGAAGCACCAACGTCAATAATGAATGGCTCGACTTGTTCCTCTAAAATATTGTCCAGTTCCCACATTCTCTTTTCAACTTTGTCTTTCACGTGCTTAATACAGTTTTCCCATTTTTGCGCTGTTATTAATTCTAGTGCTTCTTTGAAGAGTCCTTTGAGGTCACAAAATTTAAAAGTTGTATTGTGCTTAGCTATATAATTTTTAACCTCTGCCCATATGAGCTCAATGGGATTGAGCTCGCAATGGTATGGAGGTAAACGGAGCACAGTTTTATTTTGACTTGCTGCCATTTCGTCAATGGCGTATTTTTGATATTCCGCCTTGTGATCCTTGACAATTCTTAATAATTGTACTTTCAGCATTGCTTCTTCAAAGTTGATATTTTTCGAGCGGAGCCAATTTTGAACATCCTTTCCTTGAAGCCGTTGTTGGGACCTTCTCCATTCTTCGAGAATGATAAGGCGCATTATCCAACACAATTACTGCGTTTTCCTCTAAGTTCGGTAAAATTTTTGAAAACCACTATTCAAACGATTCGCCATTCATTTCCTCGTGGTAATCTCCAGTTTTCTTAGACTCAAAGCACCACAGACCGTCAGCAACAAATCCATCCTCACTGCCAATATGGCAGATAATGAGCCTTTTCCCTTTACCTGGAAATCGAAGTACTAACTGGTGTAGATTTATTTCAATAAGCGAACCTTTTTCAAATGTTTTCATCACATTCAGCGAAAAAACATTGAGACATGAGTATCAGATTGCTATAATTGGGATTATTTAGTCATATTGAAAGAAAGAATATTGAACGTCGTATGATTACTCAGTGCTTCACAATTTAATTTAAAGTTATAAACCTTTAAAAAATGAATGATCAGGAACCTGAAATACGCGCAAATATTAATATTAACAAATTATAACTTTATAAAGCTTAAAGTATGAATTAAAATGATTATAAATATTAGGAACGGTACACAATATAAAACTTAGTAACTTTTTTTAAGTTTATAATATTCGACATATTTTAAGATTGTATTAAAAAATTATTGAAATATCGAAAACACATAAAAACATGGCTAAAAAGTTCTAACAAATGAAAATGACAATAAAACATCCACGCATTTTATCGAAAGTTATAAAAGTTTTGTTACTTGTAATATGTTTTATCTGCCCCCTGGAATTAATGTTTAGAACCTTGTTCCCAAGGTTTGAAAAACATCCGATTGTTGTCTATTACTCGTATTTACCTGCTGGATTTTTTAATCCGGTGGACAGTCCATCTAGAAAGGCCCTCCTGGATGAAGTTACAGAATCATCAACCCATACTTTACTTGTAGTGTGTCCTGCGTTTACCCACGTTTCATCAAGGTAATAAATCTTCCTGTTTTGATTTCTATATTTCCCAATTTT
The DNA here is from genome assembly GCA_963669975.1 of Acanthoscelides obtectus. Lineage (NCBI taxonomy): Eukaryota > Metazoa > Arthropoda > Insecta > Coleoptera > Chrysomelidae > Acanthoscelides > Acanthoscelides obtectus. The sequence continues at coordinate 17,789,339 of CAVLJG010000010.1, forward strand.
TGTTAAATAATCCCTCCCCCATAGCACAATTTCTTCTCTATCCAGTAGTAAACTATTACGACCCCGTTTTTTCCATTTGAAATTTAAATGCTTCAGTAACGCATGGAGAGTTGATCGTTTGAAATTTGGCAACGTTGTATCTCCATTTACCTCCTGCAGTACTTTATCTATAGTAGGTATTTCATTCCTAAAGAAGAATTCATGCACTTTCCTCCTAATCGCATGCTTATCAGCTTCATCCAATGATTTAACAATACTTTTGCGATGTTTACTGGTAATTGGCTCAGAAAAGGTGTGATTTTTTTTGTATTGTCTTAACACATTAAACACTGATGCGCGACACACCCCAACTTTGTGAATAAACCTTCACAACAATTTCTTTGATCGGCAGTATCTGTACTACTGGGCATTTTGCGCAAGCAGTTGATAACAATCAATAACAAGATATAACAATAACAACGACAAACTCAACAACTTAATAAGATAACAAACGAAAACGTCCAAAGAAATATCAAATTGCAATGATGCACACGACATACGTAACACGTCTGAACCTGAATGTGACTCTGCCTTGATACGACTGCTCTGCCGCTCGGCATAGGCATTTAATTGCGAATTGACCAATGAGGGCTCCTGTTTTACGTCGAGACGGCGGCGTTAGCGTGAAAATCACCCGAACCTTTTGTTTATATCCGGTCTATCTCTTATCTGAATATACTGTAGCTGTTCATGGTATAAACGTCATATATCACACCAGCGTAACTTCCTACACGCAAAATATGTAATGTTGCAAATCGAATACGTTCATCGTTAATCGATGTGTGTAATAAAAACGAAAACACATCAAAAACCATCCTTATTAGATGGTTTTATTTCATGTATCTACCTATTTCGATGCTAGAAGTAAACACACCGTTAATACTCCATAAAATGTTTATTTTGACGCATCTGTTTTTCGGAACAGTAACCATACTTCAAACCTATATCGGACACATCAAAAGGAAACATCTCTTTACAAGTCGTTTAGTAGCGTTTTGTGGCTCGTTAAGAACATCCTCTTGAATGGCGGGGTTTTCTGTGAATGAGCATAATCTTTGTATACGGTGTGTAGTTGAAAGCACTCCAGAGGGCGGCAAACGAGGTGTAAAAAGCTACAGGCAGCACAACACAACGAGAAAAGTTCCTGTCTGTAGTGTCGGATGGAGTGCTTCAAAGCCCGGATAATCTAGTGGCCGGATCAGTGACGGTAACCACTAGACTAGACGGCAGAAATTATTCTCGACAACCGTATAATTCTGGAAACTATAGTTGGAACTATAGTGGGAGAGAAAACATTGTAATTTATGAAAAATGGTACTGTGGCTGAGGTTTATTATGTTCAAGTCCAAAAATAAGTTAGTTCTAATATGAGGAGTGTATGAGCTTTTGGTTATGTAACTGATCGTTACCTTCGTTGTTATAAAAGATTTACGAAAATTGTACTAAAACTACGTAACAATATAAACATGTATTTTACTTCTCACGGCAATTGACGAGGAAATATTGGAATCGAATTTATTTCGAAAATGACATATGCTTTTTGGATGTTACATGGCATGTATGAAAAAACATCACAAGCATTTTCTTTAGTCTATCTGTCCGCTAATCTTTGGCTTCCATATAACTCGAAAAGTTAATGGAACTTCATTTTTTAACGTCTCAGAGAGTCATACTCATTTGAAAATACATTTACAAGAGTAAAAAAATTAATGATTGGGATATATTATGAAGAAGCTTCTAATTCTGGTAATACTTCCTATTAAACATGATATTCACACATATACTAAGCGACATATAAATCCGAACACCCAGTTTAAATGGTTTTATTTTAATAAAATTTTGTATAAGTACTTGATGAAGCATAATAAGTAAATGATAAAAATTTCAAAATGATTGCACTGCTTTAAAGCCCTTTGACCTTTAATAATGTGTGGATGCACCCTGATGTGCTACGCATTCTCCAACGCGCCTAGGCGTGCTTCTGATCAGGTGGTCAATGTCCTCCTGTGGTATCTCATTCCAGGCAACCACCAACTCCGCTCGAAGTGCTTCTAGAGTCTGAGGAGGACGTTGAAAATTGAGCAATCTCCTACCCATCATATCCCACACGTGCTCAATTGGGGATAAGACGGGAGATCTTGGTGGCCATGGTAACAATGTGACATCATTATGTTGAAAGAAGTCTATTGTGACTCTTGCAACATATCGTCGGGCATTATCTTGTTGGAAAGTTGGATCTGCCAGGGTGTCAAGATAGGGTAAAAGATGGGGTTCTAGAACTTCGTGGATATAACGCTGCGCGTTCATGTTACCTCTGATGAAGATTAAAGGTGACCTGGAACCATAACTCCAACAGTGTGATGAACATGTCTTTCAACAAAAAACTGTGGATTCCTCCTTTCACCACGTCGTCTTCTAACCCTGGCACGACCATCGTGCATGCCTAAACAAAATCGAGACTCGTCACTAAAGACAATACTGTTCCATTCCTGATTCCAGAGTGACCGTTGTCTGCACTAGTCAAGGCGATTACGTCGGTGTTCTCGAGTTAAAGGGAGGACCCAGTGAGGTTTTCCGTATTCTGCAAACCATTCATTTGCAATGGACCTGGTAGTGGAGAAACGGTCCCTTAAGTCCAATAATCTTAGGCGGCGATCTTCACAGTCTGTTGTTCTACGGCGGCGTCCAGTGTCCCTTGCTCTTTGCGTACGGCCTTCTCGAAGCCATGCCTGACAACACATAACCACAGTGTCTACACTTCTTTGCACAACTGCAATTGCCGGAAAAGAAAGTCCAGCTTCCCGAAGTCCCACTATACGGCCCCTATCAAACTCACTAAGTTGACGAAATCGTACAGGTCTCCGTACTCTAGGCATCGTAACCGATCGTAAAGGATGTCAAGAACCAAAATCCGCCAACGTTGATTCTTTACTGCGGCTGAAATATTCATGTTTAGAGCGTTAGTGAATTAAAAAAAAGCAGTATAAAAACCGGAATGTCCAACTGATAAGGCTGAAAATTTGTTCACTTGTTATTTACAGTAAGATAAATTCATTCACCAACTTCTATTAAAATAAAACCATTTCAACTGGGTGTTCGGATTTATATGTCACTTAGTATATTTCCCACACATTTGCCATTGAAACAGAAATATGATTTTATCTTCTATGTTTTAATGTGTTGAGGTTTGTGATAAATACCTAATCCAGTTTCTATTAACTTAGAGCCTTTTCAAATAACTTTTCTTTCCTTTAGATTTCGAAATTATGATACACGCACATAGATAATTATTTTAACTTTGTTCCAATTTTACTTTAGTAACTATTACAACAGGTCATTCAATTCAGAAAAAAGATAAACACCTTAAATACACGAACTTTTTATTATTTAATATTGTTAAAAGCGATGTCAAGCATGTTGACGCTATATATCCCTACGTGTCTCCATCTACCTCATACATCGTACACATGCAACCTACCCCTATGTGTGAACGATTGTTCAGTAAGCTCAAAGACATACGTTTTGTGTGTCTTCGTCTCGAAAACTTTGTCGTTACGTATGAGTGCCCTTCAATCATATCTGTCAGAGTGACAACTTGCTTGACATCAGCGTGCAATTCGAGTTGTCCTCTGTTATCAATCTTCAACATAAAATTGTACAATGCCCGGAAATACGATCAATGGAGAAGGCCGACAGCTTGTGCGAGAATATTTCCAGGAAGAGAATGAAAACAGCGGTCCCCTGTTACCCACTACATGCGTTCTTGAGAGAGTAGCAGATGCGCTGAAGACTTATAGTCTGCGCAGTGTTTCGTCCATGGTACGGAGACTCGATCTGTTTACTTATTTCATATGGCGTTGATGACGTAACCGCCAAGAACGGTGACTTCAACTATGGTTAACATCATCCTCACACGCAACTGCTTTTAACGATTTTCTTAAATGTTCATCGATAAGGTTTAGATTAATAAAAACCTTACAAGAGGGATACAGATTTTAATGAAGGATGACAGCATTGCATGGCAAGTACAGTCTAAGAAAACCAAAAGATCGCAAATTAAGGTTGAAAATCAGTTTTACATTTACTAATCGCAAAATCCTTTCCAGGGCCTTGTAAAGTCAGGTTTAAACTTTAATTCATATAATTGAAGACCTCAAAAATTTTAATTTTTCATCGGATTTTTAGGCATTGAATATATCCTTTTTAGGACTCTTCAAACATCAAATCGCTTATTATCATCTCGAAACTGATCAACTTTATAGAAAAGGTAATGGAATTCTTTTGTGAACACCCGAAAAAAAAATTGGCCGGGCCAAAAATTGTAATCTGTTTAAAAGAGTGGTTAAATCAAATTTGATTATTTGTGTTACCGAGGGGATATATTGAATGCTTAAAATCTCGGTTAATAATTATAATATTTGAGGTCGCCAAGTACCTAAATTAAAATTAAAACCTTGCTCTACAAGAACTTGAAGGGTATTTTAATATTAGTTCATTTTAAAGCGATTGCAACCTTGTTTTTCAGGCCAAAACTGGCGGACTTTTGGTTTTCGCACACTTTACAAGCCACCGTAGCTAATACCATTCTTTTAACGTATGTCTTGAGGCAAAGGTGACTATAATCTGCAATAAGACCTGTTCTTCACTTTACAGATACGCTGGAAGAATGCTAAGACTCTGAACACACAAACTATCATCACGAATAAATATTTGCAAACAGGGTATCTTCTTTTCCCTAAATAAACACTCCGAGATCAAGAAGCAGGACAGTCGTTGCCACCCCTCGACCGCATTGCCTTGCCCACCCTTCAAAACATGAACATCCACTGTGAATGGGTTTTTATTTCCGCCACAAAACTCTCACATAATGCATAATGAGAAAGAAAAGAGCCTGGGTATTATGCTTCTGCGTATTGTGCGTGTGGATCTTTCTCCCTAGTCAGACCTCGAGTTGGCTGGCCTTACGGTACATGCACAAGGACATACTTGATGCCACGGTGCGGTGGCTTGCTCTCACAAAATATTTACCTGGACGGTGAATGGACCTAGATTAGACCAGGCTTAGCGCACTTATATTCCAATGTACACTGAACCACAAACGGTGTTTACTAATATAGATGTTGAAAGAGAAATGAATATACTAAGTGACATATAAATCCGAACACCCGGTTTAAATGGTTTTATTTTAATAAAAGTTGGTGAATGTATTTATCTTACCGTAAATAACAAGTGAAAAAATTTTCAGCCCTATCAGTTGGACATTCCGGTTTTTATACTGCTTTTTTTTAATTCACTAACGCTCTAAAAATGAATATTTCAGCCGCAGTAAAGAATCAACGTTGGCGGATTTTGGTTCTTGACATCCTTTACGATCGGTTACGATGCCTAGAGTACGGAGACCTGTACGATTTCGTCAACTTAGTGAGTTTGATAGGGGCCGTATAGTGGGACTTCGGGAAGCTGGACTTTCTTTTCGGGCAATTGCAGTTAGAGTGCAAAGAAGTGTAGACACTGTAGTTAGGTGTTGTCAGGCATGGCTTCGAGAAGGTCGTACGCAAAGAGCAAGGGGCACTGGACGCCGCCGTAGAACAACAGACCGTGAAGATCGCCGCCTAAGATTATTGGCCTTAAGGGACCGTTTCTCCACTACGAGGTCCATTGCAAATGAATGGTTTGCAGAACACAGAAGACCCATTGGCATGCGAAGTGTTTACCGACGAATGAGAAGTTTTGGCTTGTTTTCATACAGGCCACACTGGGTCCTCCCTTTAACTCGAGAACACCGACGTAATCGTTTTGAGTGGTGCAGACAACGGTCACTCTGGGATCAGGAATGGAACAGTATTGTCTTCAGTGACGAGTCTCGATTTTGTTTAGGCATGCACGATGGTCGTGCCAGGGTTAGAAGGCGACGTGGTGAAAGGAGGAATCCACAGTTTTTTGTTGAAAGATATGTTCATCACACTGTTGGAGTTATGGTTTGGGGTGCTATAGGTTATGGTTCCAGGTCACATTTAATCTTCATCAGAGGTAACATGAACGCGCAGCGTTATATCCACGAAGTTCTATAACCCCATCTTTTACCCTACTTCTTTCAACATAATGATGTCACAGCGTTACCATGGCCACCAAGATCTCCCGACTTATCCCCAATTGAGCATGTGTGGGATATGATGGGTAGGAGATTGCTCAATTTGCAACGTCCTCCTCAGACTCTAGAAGCACTTCGAGAGGAGTTGGTGGTTGCCTGGAATGAGATACCACAGGAGGACATTGATCACCTGATCAGAAGCATGCCTAGGCGCGTTGGAGAATGCGTAGCACATCAGGGTGCATACACACATTATTAAAGGTCAAAGGTCTTTAAAGCAGTGCAATCATTTTGAAATTTTTATCATTTACTTATTATGCTTCATTAAGTACTTATACAAAATTTTATTAAAATAAAACCATTTAAACTGGGTATTCGGATAGTATATAATATAATGAAATAGATGAACATATTCAAAGAGGCAGTTGCTACCTATCATTTTACTTATTACGTCACTGGGGAAGGAAGAATATTGTAATTGAGAAAAATTTCGAAAATGAGATATTATGTTTTTCGGACGTTATATGACATGTACACCACGAAAAACGCCAGGAGACGTCAATCAGAAATCCACTAATGCAATTCAAAGACTATGTGATATAGTTTGATAGGTTTCCACCCCGGAAAGCAATGGAACATAAAAAACGTCTTCCTGAATGGAACAGATTTGGCCACATGCATTGCCATCATTTACCAACAACAACGTATTTGTTGATAACCACTTCATTTTTGGCAAGTTCATTTTAGATCTAGTTTATAGTTTGAATCAAAACGTAAGCAGTTTTTGTAAAATCGGCACTATATAAAATCAAAAGAGAGACGCAATCTGATCTTGATAGAAAGGAAAATGAGGCACAAAATATTAAGGAAGGCATCAAGATGAATCCTAAAGAAGGACCGAATAAGATTCGTGAAGAAAACAGGAGAGGATTTGGTACAGAAAACAAAAATACCGAAGTAAACGTTAAAACAAAAAGAAGAAAAACCAAAAGTCGACGCAAGAAATAATAACAGAACAAGTAAAGACCAAAAACGGATACAAAATTATAATAAGAACGTTGAAAATAATATAACCAAAGCTTGACTGAGTTTTTTCCAACTATTAAGACAACGACAAGTGTGAAAAAGCGCGAAGAAATTAACTCAACGGCACAAGTTGTCGGAGATTTGTTCTCTACATCGACTGAAAAAATCAATTCAAAGAAAATAATAAAAGTTTCAGTCCTACGGAGTTGGTATTGCTTTATTTGTCAAGAAGATCGGATTTGTGATATGCGTCTATTTGTCATTTGTAACCGTTATGTTCACGAAGTGCGTGTTGGTTTATTGAAAGTTAGTAGATATTGATTGTCTCAATGAACTTCAAATAAAAACTTACGCTAATACTCATTGTTTTGTATTTTTATATAATCATTTTTATATATTTTTTAAATAAAATCATAGTTAGAGTTATTTGGGACAAGGTGTTCTTAAAAGCGCCAACTGCAATGTATATCAAATAAACGAAATTTTTTTTTGTTTGAATTGTTATAAAAAACATGGTACTATATTTTTTAATCTCATATATGTAGAGATAATAATTACCAAGATTCATGAAATTTTGAATGTTATTTATGAAGCTATGCATAATCAAACGTTAATATGGCGTTATTTAGGTCAAGTATACTTTATCTGAAGTCTCTTGAAATAGCATAAAAACCTTTGGTCGGCGCGTCCTTTGTAATTTCATGACGTATCAAAGGCGTGCGGTCATTTATTTAGAACGATAATAATAATGTTTTTATATCACAATAAATGGATTTTACTATCTTCTTATTTTTTTGATTTGGGATAAAAAATACTTATATTGGGAGTTTAATTTATGTTGACTGAAAGTTAAGAAATGGAAAAATTACAGAATTCCAACGTTTGACATAGGCAAATATTTACATAGCAGGTAGGTATATAAAAAGGTATATAGAGACTTACATTATAGGTATTTATATATCATCCTCGCCTTCGGAGCTGTCGCTAGAGTCATCTTGTAGAGGAATTACAGCGGGATTTACAGGAGGCAAAACACAATATTCATTTTCTTTTTCAATAATATGCCTAGAACACCGCTTCCATAGGTCTGTGGCAGCAATATGAGATACTGCATCTCTTATTGTGGTCAATAGCGATTCACTTAATTGAGGGGTCTGATTATGTTTTCTTACTTTTTTTTTAAAGCAGCCCAGACCAACTCAATCGGGTTAACACATTGACTGCGAACTGGGATGAGGATACCCACCTCAGAAACTGAAATACTTTTTTGGAAGACGGCAGAGAGCGTCGAAAGACGCCGTTCGCCTCCCACCACAGGATCGGAGGGCGTCTTTTGACGCTGTTCGCACTGAACGTGTTAAAAATGCAGTAATAGGGAGGTAGACGTAATACTTCATGGCCATTTTGCTGAAGCAGATTGACAACAACATACTCTTTTTCAAATTTTTGTCTTTTAATAAGATCCAATAATATGGCTTTGGTTGATTTTTGTGGTATTTCCATTCCCTTATCCTTCATAAAATCAATAATCTCTTGTTTTTTTGTGCCTGTATTCGGAATTTTGTTTTTCTGTCGGGAATGGTATGGCGCATTGTCCATAATAATCACTGAATTTGAGGAAATGTTTGGTATTAACTGCTGCTCTATCCACTTTTCAAATAAGTCGGAGGTCATATCCTAATGATAGTCGGCACATGATTCTTTGATATTTTTGGCAGATAACAGCAAGGCATTAGGTATAAATCCATTTTCACTGCCAGCATGGAGAATAATGATTCGTTTTCCACGGTTGCATGGTGCATTTAAAATGCATTGGTTGCTGTCGTCAACCCAGCCGTACTGCACAACATCATGGGTATCATACCACGTTTCATCCAGGTAAATCAGATTTCTTTTCTGCTCTCTATAGATTTTAACTTTGTGCAAAAATTCGTGGCGCAATTCAACGATTCGAGACGACTCCATAATCACCATTCTTTTATGTAATTTTTTGTATTGAAAACCACACAGTTTTACAATACAAAAAAGTCAAAAACACACAAACTAATAAAGTCTATGAAAAAACACGGACAGACTAAAGAAAACACGTTTATTCACCGCTACACGGCACTGGCTAAACTGTTTCAATTTTCAGTAGCCACCTGCACTTGTTCCGAGCTCTGAAATACACGCTTTCTCATTGGCTATGTCCACGCATAGGCGTGCTTTACTCCACGTGGACCGGTGAAACTGCCTTTGATCTTATACGGGGGATATTTGCTGCGAAATTTGGCGATTTTTGCAGCAACAGAGCGTGTTAAATATAGATATATAAAACGCACCCGGTATTTCACAGTGTTTCAAGTGACTTCAGATAAAGTATACCTTAATCCTGGCGTCACCCGTACTGGGATTATTATTTCGACTTGCTCTGTCCAGTTCAAGAACCTGCACTCGAGTCAGACGTGTTTGTCTCAAATCATCCCCCCACTGTCCATGTACTAAAACTTGACATGCATAAAACTACAGCGCCATCTATGAGTCACTAACTTTTATTAATTACTGTGAATAGGAGAAACAGCAGTGACAACTTCTCAGAGATGACGCTACGGTATCTCATGTTATCTCGGTAAATAATTCGGTCGCGCGTATATAGTATCAGGTTGGCTATTTTCAGGTAGAATACTTTGAACGATCGTGCCAGTTATTAAATTTAAGCACGGTGGGTACTGTGTCTTTGATTAGAATGATGCAATAAGCTCCTGCACCCTCACCCAGTGAAAACCTCCAGTCTTTTGTGTGTTATTAGTGTAATTACTGTCAGATTTTGCTGAAAATGCTATCATTCGCGAATCTGTAGATCAGATTTGTCGCACCTAGAGCCAAAAGCAATCCCTGGAGAACATTGTGAGCTAAAGAAATTGAGAATCGAAATCAATCTCCTGTATTTAACAAGAGTACTAAATAATACAGAGACAAGTATTCTGCATCCTCTGTATGTTCGGAAAATTATCACAGCATCGAGTAAGCTATTATCTATACTTCTGCAATCGACTTCCCATCATACAACGGCCGCGACGTCACAGCACAGCTTACAATTTACCTATCAGCAGCGTCGGCGTCGAAAGCCGCCATTTTAGCCGGTGTTGGAGACATCTGACGATCGATGCGCCGACGACGGCTGAACAAATGACAAACGCCGTCGATGTCGTCGTTGGAAAACAACGGCGTCGAAAGGGGGGGATAAATATATCCAATCGCCTAGTTCCGAGCTGAATATTACCATGTTTGGCAAAAAATGCTTGCATCGGATTGTTAAGGTATTGCTGAATAAAGTACCTACCAAGTATACTGTAAAATATATGAATACAGGGTGTTTCAGTTTATTGTTGCATAACTTTAAGATTCGATAGAACTTTTAAAATTAATGCATAAAGTCTATATAAACATGGGTCGATAAATCCGTGGCTTAAATTTACTTTCTAAAATAGTTTTTTTTTTAAATATTTCGAACAATATTTGATGAATAACAGTGAAAATTGGTATACAAGGGTTTTTTGGTACGACAAAACGAACCATGTGCACAGTTTTACTGTAACCGCTAGAGAGCGCTCTCTACTGTACCAGTAGTGTATTAAAATGACCGAAAATTTTTTCTTAGTGCAATTTTGTGCTTTTTGAATAAAAAAACTGATTCTTCGCACTTTTCAATATAAAAACGCTCTCCTGTGAGTTTTCGTTATAGTTAGCCGTTTTTGAGATATTTAGATTTTTAAGGTTCGGTGCATTTTTACTTATTTATGGGAAAATAATATCTTTTTTTACATTTTCGATTTGGGCATTACAAGTAATTAAGATGATCGTTTAGATTGTGTTTTTAAACACAGCAATAATTCCTAACTCCAAATAAACACAAAAAACAATATTAATTTGTTTAATTTTCCAATATTATTTTTAACAAATTAAATTAATTATTTACAACTAAAATGCTATTGGATAGTTAGGACAAACATACAAAATCTAAAGTAGTTCCTCGAAATGTAAATCCAATTGTTCAATACACAATTCACATCTACGAATGATCGAACGTGGTATAGCATGATTCAAATAAGGCCTTATTTCAACACATGCGTTCCTGATTCTGTCTATTAGCATAGCTCTTGTGGCTACGGGAGTCTGGTACACTTTTTCTTTTAGAAATCCCCTAATGGATTTAGGTCAGGGGATCGTGGAGGCCAGGCGACTGGTCCTCCACGGCCGATCCATCTTTCTGGATAATTTTCGTCCAGCCAGTTTCTAACTATTCTCGAATAATAAGCTGGACAACCATCAAGCTGGAACCAGGACAATCTTCTTAAATCTAACATAACATCATCCCACATATTTTGCATGTGCAGCCTTTAAAAATTCCAAGAAGGTCGCAGCATTTAACCTTGCAGGCAAAAGGTATGGTCCAAATAGTCGATTACGGTAGATACCAATCCACAGGTTCACACTAAATTCATGCTGAAAATTTCTTTCCCGGACTGCATGCGGATTTTCATGTGACCAAATATCTCGATTATGAAAATTTACCACTCCACGTCTAGTGAAGCATGACTCATCGGTCCATAAAACGTTACTTAAAAACTCCCTATTATTATCAGTTCTATCAAGAATCCACTGACAAAATGTGATTCTTCGTTCTCCGTCTTCTGCTTTCAATTTCAAAAATATTTTCAGGCACAGCCTAATTCAAAAAATTATCGAGATACTGACTTTTTAACGTTATTTTATCATAAATAATTAAAAATGCATCGAACCATAAAAATCGAAATATCGTAAAAACGGCTAACCAGAACGAAAATTTACAACAGAGCTTTATTTTGAAAAGTGCGAAGAATCATTTTTTTTTATTCAAAAAGCAAACACAAAGAAAAATTTTTCGGTCATTTTAATACACTACAGGTACAGTAGAGAGCGCCGTCTAGCGGCTACAGTAAAACTATGCCCATGGTTCGTTTTGTCGTACCAAAAAACCCGTGTATACCAATTTTCACTGTTATACATCAAATATTGTTCGAAATATTTAAAAAAAACCATTTTAGAAAGTAAATTTAAACACCCTGTATTTCGGAAGCCATGCATTTTTCGACCGATGTTTATATAGACTTTATGCATTAATTTTGAAAGTCCTATCGAAGCTTAAAGTTATGCAACAATAAACTGAAGCACCCTGTATATGATATATTTTCGATATGTACATATCGTAAGTTTTATGCCTAAAAATGAGTGGTAGTTAGCGTACCAGGAATAGTGATTTTGCCCCTTGTGGTTTTCTACTGTAAAATACTATGTAGGTAGATAAGGGGTTTTTCCAATATTATTTTGGTTGCACAATGTGAGAATAAGCGCTTGTTGGCCGCTATGTCAAATAGAAAACCCGACTTACATTGATACCAGATCATGCTGGTCAGAAGAACAGTGAAATTCCTGATATTCTATCTGGAAAAGATACTATTTATGATTTATGCAACGAGAGCAGAAAAGTGAAATTGTATACAGGGTGGCGCATCGAAGACGAAACAGACGCATTTACTGGCAGCTCAGTTTTTTTTTGTGAAAAACGCTCAGACCCGTCGATCTTGTTTTCGAAGGGGACACAAGTTTGGCAAAAAATCACGTTAGCACGTGCAGCCCCCTAAGCGGGGGTGGCACCACCCCAAAATCTTAAATGGAAAAAAACTACTGAACTGAAGGACATTAGTTTTATATCATTATAAAAGGAATTGAAAGACCTTTAAAATAAGGTATCACTCAACCCCCCTTTCCATTTAAGATTTTAGGGCTGGTGTCACCCCCGCCCAGGGGGCTGCAATTGGTAACCTGTGTCCCCCTCGAAAACAAAATCGACGGGTCTGAGCGTTTTTCCAAAAAAAACTGAGCTGCACCCTGTATAATACGGCTAAAGATATAATCTCTTCATAAAAGGGTAGACAAATCTGCTAGCACTAAGAGGGATTAACAAGGTTAACCGCAAGGGCATTTATACCAAATCTAATCAAGAAGGTAAATCAAGGTTAATACTGAACACCATAAAAAGCATAAAGCTCTAATGGTCATTTTGCTATGATATATCATATGATGTCTCCGTTAGGCATGGTAAAAAAACGCCTAAATGTAAACTGTGCTCAAATGGGGACAAAATGGCGAAGCATCTTCTTTGCAGACATCCGACAGCTAGCAGACTCAGTTTAAAAGCTACTTAGTAGTCGAACCCTCTACCTAGAGGGTACCCCTCCTAGCAAGCTTCTTCAGGAAGGTAAAGCTGCTAGAAGCATATGATAGTCGCAGTTTCGCAAACATGAATAGAATAATAGAATAAACTTGATATTAGTCTTCAATCTTTATACAATGGAAAGCATAAGGAAAAGAACCATGTTATTCATTCAGATAGGGAAGTCCGAGGTAACTACACTCCTCAGTCTGGCATAGGTGATAATATTGAACTGATTTCATGATCAGCATTTACTGATCATTCCGTCAGTTTCAGCGGAATTCTACGTAACATTATACAGCAATAGTCACTGGCGTCATAGATGCCATTCTGAGAAAGCTGATCAGTTTTTTGGTACACGTATCTCTTAGATATTCCAACGGTACCGTTATTAACCCCGAATCTGCACAGAATGTGTTTCGCAATGTTTCCTTCTATCACGCAAAGCCTTAATACGTCTTTAGCCACTTCACTTACTGATATTGTAGCGTACTCTGCAACTAAAGCTGTGTTCCATAAGAGCTTTCAGGTCTTTCCTCATTGAGAATATCAGTGAGTCTGATCCTAATCATTCATGCAAGTTCCAGTTCTGGTCGGTAATAAGGGTATTCAATTTATCTTCCTAGTCGTACGACCGATCAATGGTAACGTTCAGAACAGCGTCAACCGAACTATTACTGGAGATGTCCACTTGTACACCTCTAAAAGGTATTGCCGTAGGTCTTAAAAATGTAATGTTAATGTTGATGGTCGCTGGAATTGTGTTATATTCTGATTAACATGGATGTTGTATCCCTGACTTCGTCTGGCAACCAGACCTGGCAGACCTACTGACCGATACACTTTAACAAAGAGCGAATGTCCCACGGACCGCCCTGACGGACAATGACGAATAGACGACGGACAATGTAAGTGGATCAGGTCTGTACTAGTTATAGAAAGCTTCATTTTTTGCAATTGCTCAAGTAACTCCCGCTGTATGCATCTCTCTTGACCTTTAACTCGTTACGCCAATGGTGGATGTCGCGTCGCCGCTTTCTAATTCGATCTGGGTTCATTTGTCTTCATCTGGTTGGCGAGGGATTAAACGTTCGTAATATGGCAAACATAAACGACGCACGAGGCGCTGTACCGGCGAACCGACACGAGCTAGATCACGATTTAAATAGTGATTTATGCGACCAAATTGAATTTCAGTACTGAGTAGGTACTCCCTTGAGGATTGAGATGGGATTGAAGTCTTTAGGGTGATAGGGATACTTGGAACACCGCATTATGTATTTAATTTTCGAGGAAATGTGCGTTAACCTAGGGCTGAACCGGACAGGAAAAAATGAGGTTTTATAACTCGTTCATATTGGCTCTGTTTGAATATACAGGGTGGCGCACCGAAAACGAAACAGACGCATTTACTGGCAGCTCAGTTTTTTTTTGAAAAAATGCTCAGACCCGTCGATTTTGTTTTCGAGGGGGACACAAGTTTGGCAAAAAATCACGTTAGCACGTGCAGCCCCCTAAGCGGGGGTGACACCACCCCCAAAATCTTAAATGGAAAGGGGGGTCGAGTGATACCTTATTTTGAAGGTCTTTCAATTCCCTTTATACTGATATAAAATTAATGTTCTTTAGTTCAGTAGTTTTGAAGATTTATTTTTATGTACATAGGTATCGCCCTAGGTATGAAGTTAAGTGCTTATTTAGGTCGACTGATGTGCGAGACATTGCATTAATCAGCTACCATATCAGTATTTTTCAGCTGTAATCATTTTAAATATTTTTTACATAATATTTTTTATTGTGCAAAACCGGACGTAAACCTTTCAAGCCACAATTCGGGTAGCTTATATAATTTTCATCCTGATCTTTTCACTCCAAAACATAGCCTCAAGTGTGTTTAAAAGACACCAGAAGTTTTAAATTCGGACGCGCAATCACTAAGGAGAGATATTCTTATATACATACGAGTACATGTCGCACTGAGAATAACGTTAGGCGCTTGCTTATACCTTATTTCACGAGCATCCATCACGCTGATCAGCAAGTGACATTTTTCTGTTATTCTGCAACGTTGGCAATATGGTATAAATCTAGTCAAACTTGTTTCTGGCGGTTTGTTTTTTGTATGCATATGAACTTTTCTGCATAAAAGAGCTGTTAGCAAGTACAAAATGAATCTGTAGAGTACAAAAGACCCAATCAAAATACGGCTCTGTCTACTTGTCGTTGACGGATAGGTCAGAATTATGTGTCCTGTGCCGATATGAAATAGGGTATATTTTGACTGGTTTACGAGATATCGCATTAACACGCTACTATATGAGTATTCCAAACCACCGATTCGTCGACTATTATCAAGACAATCCGTGAGAGATCTGACTCTAAGTCAGTACATGTATCGATCTTGTCGATCTGCTCACCCGGAAACCATTCAAGGCCAAAGAAAAAAGAGAAGAAAACGAAAAGAAAAAATGGAAAGAGGAAAAAACATACAAACATAATAACAATCATGACACCAATTGATATAATTGAAATAATTCCTCAGCTGTTTCAGAAGTAATTTTCGCGATACTGCTTCATGAAGGTGTATAATACTCGTATAACATTTTGATAGTGTAAAATATCGTAAATTACGTAGTCATGCCATAAGTTCTGTCCCTCGTTTTCAAACAAGTGTAGACCTGTTAATACTTGTCCGATTGTTTACATTGTGGTGTCAGTTGATTAAGCGCTTTTCGGGTAATTACATATACCTCAGTTTGTATTGATCTCTCGAAGCATAACGATGGAGTGGGGCAAGGCAGAGAACCGTATTGCAGTGATAGCTTTACATAAGTGTAATCACAGTGCTAGTCAGATTTTTGAACTCTTACGCGGCCTTCAAATATCGCGTAAATTTGTGTCTAGGACCATTCAGCGGTACAATGAGACGTCCTCTGTTGATGACAGGCCAAGAAGCGGAAGACCTCGTCAAGTAAGGACTCCAGCAGCCATCAAAGCCGTAAAAGCCAGGATTCAAAGGAATCCACTCCGGAAGCAGAAGATCCTATCCAGGGAAATGAAGATTCCTGTCCGGACGATGTCGCGCATCATTAAACAAAACCTAGGGCTAGGGGCTTACCGGAGACGTACGGGCCAGCGACTTACGGCCACCTTGCGACACATCAGGGCGACAAGATCCAAGAAGCTCTTGGAGAGGTACGCAGCTGGGGGATTCCGAAAGATTTTGTTCACGGATGAGAAAATCTTCACCATAGAAGAAAAATTCAACCGACAAAATGACAAAGTGTATGCAAGGAGTTCACAGGAAGCTTCGGAGATCATTCCGAGAGTTGAGAGAGGCCACCACCCTGCGTCAGTCATGGTTTGGTGGGGGGTGTCCTACGAAGGGGTCACTCAGCTCCATTTCTGTAAACAGGGCGTGAAAACAAAAGCGGCAAACTATCAGAGCGACATACTGGATCCTATCGTCAAGCCTTTAAGTGGTACATTGTTTGCCAACCAACACTGGGTCTACCAGCAGGATTCCGCCCCCGCTCACAAGGCTAAGAGTACGCAGCGCTGGCTGGAAAGCAATGTGCCAGAGTTCATTGCTGCGGAAGATTGGCCCTCAGGGAGTCCGGACCTCAATCCTTTAGACTACAAGTTGTGGGACCTGCTAGAGCAGTTGGCCTGCTCCAAAGCCCACCGTAATATCGAGTCCCTGAAAGCGGATTTGATCCGATCAGCGGCAGCTATTCCTTTGGAAGCTGTGCGTGCAGTGATAGATGAGTGGCCCGCGAGATTGAAGCAGTGTGTGAAGGCCAAGGGGGGACATTTTGAATAAAACTGTTTGATTATGAATTCTAAAAATGTTGTCGAATAAATAATATCTTTCATATAAATATATCTTATCTTGTTTCATTTTTATCATGAGATTATCATGGGACAGAACTTATGGCACGACTACGTAATTTTGAGTATAGAACAAGCCGTGGTCCAGAGTGTTTGTTAACTATCATAGTTCCATTCTGTTGTTCACAAAATCGCCCAGCGAAGAAATTCAATGCAGATATCTGCCCGTCTTCTATTGAAACCTTGCAAGATTTTGAGCTTGAACTTATGTTTTCGTAAGGTGTAATTTACTTTTTTATTGTTTTCAGGATCGAGTCTGTTCGGCTTTCATACTTGTAAAATGGGTAAGTTAAATGAAGTTAAATGATTTTCCATTTCCATTATAGTTATTTATTTTCTAGAATACGTCAAGTAAAGTAGTGCACTATGCATTACTGTTACTTCCTCCTTAATTTCTAAATGAATTTAATATTATGAAAGTTTTCCTTTGCGTATCCTACGTCAATTTAAAGGAAGTGTTGTAATCGCAATAACTTTAGAAATTTTTGAATGTTATATAACTTGGAGGTACTGCACGGAATTTGATGAAATTTGCCAACGACGAAAAAGCGGTGTCTCTTGAAAATCATTCCAACAGCACCGGAGCTAGAGGCAAATGCACCGAAAAAATTAAAATCGCTCGAACTTCGTGTTTTGACGGTCCAGAGGCTCGTGATCACTTAAAAAAATTGTAGGGGTTAAACATTAAAAGTTTTGGGGGTTGTAGGGGGTGGGGGAGAAGATATCTCAATTGTTTGGCGTAAGTATATTTATACGTCTCTAACCCCGGTTATTCTACGCACATATCAGACAATTCATACATGACATTTGAATGAGATATACTATCAATAAACGCGTGCCAGACAACGCATCGAAAGCACACCTACCTCCGTAGACTTCTGAATGATATCTGAGGAATGATGAAGGGTGTATACAATACCGTGCTAGGTTTATGATCGCCGCGATTGCCGAGGCAGGATGAATAGCACGTTGTCAGATGGTCAATAATTGATCCATTTAATTCTTCTGTCATATATGTTCGTAGCTGAGATCTTTAACAGAGACTAACTTGTGTCCATATGTTGCCAACTGATGACTGATTTGCGTGGGGAGTGTAGAGTCAACCTACTTGACGCCATGTTTTTCTACTTGCCGGAATAGGCTCCAGGTGCTACCTTTCCTTAGATAAGTTGCTTTGATCAGACTGTTAGAGAACTCCTTGATGAAATCTAAAGGTGGGCCAATGCTACATGTTTACGCACGGACATACACACCCCTGTTTGCAAGTTAAGGGTTGTATTCATGAGGGAGGGAGGTAAGCAGCATATACAGGGCGTATAGGGAAGCCTCTGCCCATCTGCTAGTTGTCTTCGGTGTGTTTCGTTTCCCCTGCACCAAGCGAGAATAAATGGCCCTATAAATGCTCGGATTCAGAATAATCTCGTACTGAATTATTTATAACGTTTTCGGTTGCAGATCCGGGTTGAGCTGGGTAGAGAAGAGGGAGGAGGGGAGGGGACTCCCGGATTTTGTTGTCAGCGTCCTGTCTCCTCTGTCGGGAACGGTTTATTGCGAGGGGTGTGATGATTTTTCATTAGGACCCCAGGACCTTGCTATTGGAGACAGTGACAGTTTACTTCCCTTCCATTCAAACGAGTATCGACACAGAACTTTGACGAAAATGTGAAACAGGTTACAGATACAACTAAACCACCTATCCAAAAACTAATAAAGAGCGTGCAATCAGCGACGTATTCACAAAAGATTCTAAAAATGGCATGGCGTCATTGTTTTCAAAATTGGTATTTGTGTTTATTTAATATTTATATAAAATTAATTGTTAATTGGGAAATTGGCAAACTTTTTAGACTTTATTTAACTCTTTTGACGGTAATCTCTAGCTTTCTGTAATTCTCTATGGAGCCTTCATCAGGAGCTGAAAACACAATTATGATGCTAGCAACAATACGGGAAAGATTTAAATTTTCAAACAACGTACTTGTCGTTGAGGTTGCAGCCAAATGGTGTTTCAAAACGAACGCGGGGATGAGAACACTTGTTACAAATATAAAACCAAAAGGACGGACACATTGGGTTTATTGGTAATAATTATAATAAATGATAATTGTTTGACAATCTAAATCTTTCCCGTATAGGTTGCTAACATCATAATTGTGTTTTCAGCTCCTGATGAAGGCTCCATAGAGAATTGCCGAAAGCTAGATATTACCGTCAAAAGAGTTAACTAAAGCTTAAAAAAAGTTTGCCAATTTCGCAATTAACAATTAATTGTATTTTTGCCCAACTGGTCGTTGGCAATGGCAACGACTACTGCACATATAGGTATATATATATGCGGTGTTCTCAAATTTGGGACTTTAACGTCGTACATATCTTGGAAAAATGAGCAGTTTTTTCTACTAACATGTTAGGCTCCGCAAAATAAATCAAACCTAAGCAAAAGCAAATCCGGTCCTGCACCTCGATCAGATCAAACATGAACATTTAAGATGCGCACCAGCCCTCAATCCAGGCGCTAGCCGCGTTGGTAAACGAAACTATTCCTTACAGATCGGTTCTACAAAAATGACACACTCATACAGCAATATCGGAGTTGTTTATATAATCTTAATATACAATGAGTGTCTTCGAAATATTCCCGAGGCTTCGCGAGTGCATGCAGATCGTTCTTCCAGATCCTTCGTGGTTTCTTGTCTTGTTTGGGGTGAAACAAAATGCTTAGTGTATAAAACTGAAGTGAACACAAACTACATGTACAAATTAAGGAATCTGCTGTATTTAATCGGGAAAAGGCAGTCCCTTCTAGAAACTAGAAACCTACACTGATACTTGGCTATGTCAAACACATACATGTGTCTTTGGATCTATTGCAGACAACTTTGAACAATACTTACAAGTGACAGAGCTGTACTTGAGATTTCTTTTCGATGTTATTTCACCACACATTACCTTTGTTATTACACACGTAGTCGTTTCTGAAAA
This sequence comes from Acanthoscelides obtectus, assembly GCA_963669975.1. NCBI lineage: Eukaryota > Metazoa > Arthropoda > Insecta > Coleoptera > Chrysomelidae > Acanthoscelides > Acanthoscelides obtectus. The sequence continues at coordinate 17,809,603 of CAVLJG010000010.1, forward strand.
GGAAAGTCTCAACTTTCAGGACACGCTGTATATTTAAGCATGAGCATTTTTGAACGATATGCTGGCATGTTGGTAAAAACCTTCAAGTCGATTTACTGATTCACAGATAACATGCATCAATAACCAATGCCCACCAGGCAGTAATTGGTAGGTGGTACCCGCCAAGCAAATCCCATGCCACTTAGACAACGTATCTCCTAATTACGAGCCCATCATCATCGCGAGATGGGCGTGGTGCCGATGGTTGGTGCAAATGGGCGTGCATCAACCTGACCCGGGGGCTCTCCAGTAGCACGCTCCATTAGGGCCCCTATAAATCCGTCCATCCACTTTTCTTCCCATAATCGACCATTCATCAACAATGTAATTACCACGTGTAATATATTGAGGAGCTGGATGATGTATGAGGAGACAGATGGGACAGAGGAGGCTGGGACAAGGAGATGTATCGATTATTAGTTTTTGCTATGAGTTTCTGAGAGATGCGATAAATTTTTGTGAAGGCACGTCTGTGAAATATGATGCATTTACAGGATGCTTGTAATCGTTGAAATCAATCTTGATAATGTATGGTACGCTTCTGTCTTCGTTAGAATAAAAATACAAGGCGATTCGAATATACAGGGCGTCCTCAAAGTTGGGACTTTTCTTTACATACCATATAGGTCAGGCGATAATAAGCAAGTTTTCCTAGTAACGCATATACCAAAGCCGAGATATTAAGTTCCGAAAACTCTAGACTTAATGGGCTAGTCCTACCCTGCCTCCCTCCCCCTTCTCCACCGTAAAAAGGTACTTATGGTACTATGTGGGTCAGTATCCAAATCAGCCGCGCGGTGTATAGGTTAATAAACAGGTCATATTTGAAAAACCGAAATTCGTATACTCCTAGAACATTAGCGTAGTTACCGATTTGATGTCAGTTTATTGTGAGCGTCTTCAAGATCCTGTTGATACTCCGCACTCCGCGTGTTTGTGTGTTTTCAACTGAGCTGCATAGGTTTGTTTATATCGTGCCAAAGCCTTCTGGGTGGACACAGAAGAAGATCCAGATGCCCCAAATGCTCCAAATGTAGGAATCGCGTTTTTGAAACGAACAGCGACAACTTCAAGCACCATTTACGAACAAAACATGGCTATGGCAATACTTGAAATGCAATACTAAAAGATAGTGAGTATTTTGCTTCAGTTTCTTTTTCACGATCTTGGTGCTGTTTTACGGCAAAATAGATTTGTTATTTCAAACGTATTTGTTTCTGGAAAGGAAAGTTCCAACGTTCAGGACAACCTGTATATTCTTGTTGTTAAAATTAATAAATCGAGAAATAAAAGATACCTTCAGAGCAAATAAAGCTATCTACTATTAAAAATGTCGTATACAGGATTGGAAGAGAATCATTGATGTCCCGTGTTAAATGTGTAAGTGTATGTGCGGGATAGAGAGAGAAGTGAAAGTGCGAACGAAGCTGTCAAATATCACGAAATCAATACGTACGATCATTTTCATGGCGCATACTACATTAGTGGAAAATGGGATTTTTCTGTATCTAGAGAAGGGGTGACTAAAATCTACGCGTCGACTTTTCTGAACGATCTATAGCTTTTTAAAATATTTTATTTTACAGAGTTGTTTCACTTGAGAAATTTTGTTCAGACTATCTCAGGCTGGTGGAGTTTGATATTGACAAGTGTATGCAGTATATCGGGTGTGTCAAATTCGATTCCAACCACTGAGATCTCGGAAATGGTGCACATTAACATTGCCACTTTTTCTCTTGTACAAGAAGGCATAATTAGAATCTCGATATGTCATTTCGTCTCTTGCCCTTCAGCATCAACTTTACTTTTTCTTGAGCACGCCATATTGAATTTTGCACAGGTTAAGAGAGTTTTTAGTTCTGATTTCATAAATGTATGTCATACTTTGGCATTGTTCTTGAAAAAAACTGAATTTTCTAGGTATTTGTTTTATAAACCAGATTTATCGCAAACTCATTTTTATTTCTTCCTGACATGATTTGAGATGGATTCAAAGTAAATTGCATGTCGTTATTGCTACTTCTTCTGCTCTACAAGATGGCGTAGTCAGATTTTCAATTTGAGGTTCCTTCTTTCAACTTTGTTTTCTCACATGGACACTAATTGCCACTTTGTACATTTAAAGGATTTTTCAGCCCTACATTCACCGATGTACATACTTCCTTAGTTGACCATGAATTTGTTGTTGGAACGAGCAGTGTAAGAAAATAAAAGACGAAATCTAAAGACAAAATGAATATTTTATAAGTGTTAATAGCAATAATCATAAATAGGCAGAGGTAAATCGTAGCAAATATTCAAAACGTTGTCCGTTATTTTGTAGGCGAAGCCTGAATTTTCTCTTGTTCACTGCTGGGTTGACTTCCCGTTTTCCCAGTATTCAAAACTTTATTATTATGTTCTGTTTGACGAGTCCAAAACTGTCATAATTCTCCATGTGCATAAAATGACCATACATTTTTATTTCCTTATAATTTTCGTTCGGACAGCAAATTTTTGGCCAATTAGGGAAATACATAACTGAACTTATGATGATGACCGAAAACCCCATTTAAAATGTACAAAATTCCAATATTTGTTATAAAAAAACAAAGTGATGGAAGTCGACAGAAGATATCTCAAATTCACTTCGCTATCTAGTAGAGGAGAAACAGTGATAATAACTACATGCATTTTGAAAACCCATCATAAATACAGTCAGCAAAAAAGAAAAAGGATTTGGCGATAAATCTGAAACAAATGTCTCTTGGCTCTTGATAATTTCAAGGCCTATCTAGGAAATTCTGTGACGGTTTGACAATGTCGATGCACGGCATTTATGCATTTTTGGATTCCAAATCAAAAACCCTATTTACCTGTGCAAAAATTCAATATAGCGTGTTTAAGAAAAAATAAAGTTGATGCTAGAGGACAAGACACGAAAAGTCATATTGAAATTCTAATCATGCCTTCTCGTGGCAATGTTGACGTGCAATTTATTTTGACATCCCACTACAAATAAAGGCAGGAAAAAATTAAAACGATTTTGGATTTTTTCCGTCTCTCTTCGAAAGTATTTACAATTTTGATACTTTCTAAGAGGCATTTTGTTAGTCATCTAAATACGCAGCTTTACGTCCATTTAAGTGACTTCATCTCTCTTGCCATTTCCGAGATCGCAATGGTGAGGGTCGAATTTGAAGCAGCCTGTATATTAATTAGCCAACATCAGGACAGGATTCAAAGAAAATCTCGAAAGTTACATGCATCCAGATTCATTTTGCCCACTCGAGCACCAGGGAAAAATTGTCACAAATCGATTAGACGACTCTTCCCCATTTCGATTCAGGCCATCATCGTTAGCCACTCGAATCGAACAATTGCCTAACGACTATTTTGACAGACACACGGGTGCTGGTGACAAAAGAACGTCGCGCACATGTGCCGTCAAGTGTGCTGGGGGCTCCAGGCTCTCGAAAGCCCCTTCAACGCCTCTGCAAAAGGGCAGACGGTGGCTAATCGGTAATCAGATGGGATCCACTCTGTTTGGACACTGATTTAACGCTACGGAGATGCTTTGATTGCTGTGGCGAATTATGTAATTGTTAACGACACGAAGATGATGGGATATATCAATTTTGTTGGAAGGTGCATACGTCAGCCATCCTAATTATTGTTTGTCTATGTAGCATGCAAAATAAATATAGGATATATAAATATATGATAGGTTGGATATACAGGATTGTATGGTGTATCTGAAGTCACTTGAAATAGCATAAAAACCTTTGGTCGGCGCGTCCTTTGTAATTTCATGACGTATCATAGGCGTGCGGCATTTATTTAGAACGATAATAATAATGTTTTTATATCACAATAAATGGATTTTACTATCTTCTTATTTTTTTGATTTGGGATAAAAAATACTTATATTGGGAGTTTAATTTATGTTGACTGAAAGTTAAGAAATGGAAAAATTACAGAATTCCAACGTTTGACATAGGCAAATATTTACACAGCAGGTAGGTATATAAAAAGGTATATAAAGACTTACATTATAGGTATTTATATATCATCCTCGCCTTCGGAGCTGTCGCTAGAGTCATCTTGTAGAGGAATTACAACGGGATTTACAGGAGGCAAAACACAATATTCATTTTCTTTTTCAATAATATGCCTAGAACACTGCTTCCATAGGTCTGTGGTAGCAATATGAGATACTGCATCTCTTATTGTGGCCAATAGCGATTCACTTAATAGAGGGGTCTGATTATGTTTTCTTACTTTTTTTTAAAGCAGCCCAGACCAACTCAATCGGGTTAAAAATGCAGTAATAGGGAGGTAGACGTAATACTTCATGGCCATTTTGCTGAAGCAGATTGTCAACAACATACTCTTTTTCAAATTTTTGTCTTTTAATAAGATCCAATAATATGGCTTTGGTTGATTTTTGTGGTATTTCCATTCCCTTATCCTTCATAAAATCAATAATGTCTTGTTTTTTTGTGCCTGTATTCGGAATTTTGTTTTTCTGTGGGGAATGGTATGGCGCATTGTCCATAATAATCACTGAATTTGGGGAAATGTTTGGTATTAACTGCTGCTCTATCCACTTTTCAAATAAGTCGGAGGTCATGTCCTCATGATAGTCGGCACATGATTCTTTGATATTTTTGGCAGATAACAGCAAGGCATTAGGTATAAATCCATTTTCACTGCCAGCATGGAGAATAATGATTCGTTTTCCACGGTGGCATGGTGCATTTAAAATGCACTTGTTGCTGTCGTCAACCCAGCCGTACTGCACAACATCATGGGTATCATACCACGTTTCATCCAGGTAAATCAGATTTCTTTTCTGCTCTCTATAGATTTTAACTTTGTGCAAAAATTCTTGGCGCAATTCAACGATTCGAGACGACTCTATAATCACCATTCTTTTATCTAATTTTTTGTATTGAAAACCACACAGTTTTACAATACAGTGCAGTGAGTCTAAGCATTTGTAATTATAAAAATGTTCAGGATAATCTTTTAATTTATCCCGTATCATTTCCAACGTGGGCACCAAATTTTCTTTATAAAATCCGTATATTATACGACGAATATCTTCCTGAAAACCCACGTCTATTCTTTTTAATTTTTGCCCTATGCGCTTTCTGTGGAAGGAATGGTTGACTACATCTCCCCTTTTTATAACCCGATAAATGGTAGACCGACTGATTTTTGTCAGGATACAAATTCTGTTTAAAATTTGATTTTGCGAGGAATCTGGATTTTCGTTTTTCAGACAATCATACATATTTAGGATTACTCTTTGGGTCTGTTCCTCTAAATCTTTATGAAAGAATTCTGCCTGCACAGGTTCATCAACCATCTCCTCGTGGCTTGGAGCATTTTCCCAAGATCTCAAAAGAGCCATATTTAGGACACACAAGAACAATCAACACAACAATTAAATCAACAAGTAAACTGAGTATTCAAAAGTCAAAAACACACAAACTAATAAAATCTATGAAAAAACACGGACAGACTAAAGAAAACACGTTTATTCACCGCTACACCGCACTGGCTAAACTGTTTCAATTTTCAGTAGCCACCTGCACTTGTTCCGAGCTCTGAAATACACGCTTTCTCATTGGCTATGTCCACGCATAGGCGTGCTTTACTCCACGTGGACCGGTGAAACTGCCTTTGATCTTATACGGGGGATATTTGTTGCGAAATTTGGCGATTTTTACAGCAACACAGCGTGTTAAATATAGATATATAAAACGCACCCGGTATTTCACAGTGTTTCAAGTGACTTCAGATAAAGTATACACGTACATAATACTTGAAGAACTTAAAATAAATTTTGGCTCTTTATCAAGTGTATAATTCTATACCATCGTAGATTACCAATATTTTTACAAAATTAATATAAGATGAAAGAAGGATATAATTTCTAAATCTGGATGATGCAGATCATCTCTTTGTAAGAACGCCCTCGAAATAGTTATGAAAAAGGGGGCTTAACAAGTAAGCCGTAAAATAATGAAAATCAGTAATATCAGTGTGGGATAACTCATGGTAGTTGTCTGTATATTGTAGGCGAAGATAAGACGCGTCAAGTAGGTTGGCTCTATGCTTTCCACATAAGTATCTTGACAATATGTGTGAATATTATAACAGATAATAATGCTTCTTAACGTATTTAACTGATACCATGGATGCAACAAGCATAACCATTTTTTTCTGTACACCTTTGGGAAGATAGATTGGATCCAGTTACCTAATCTTCGGTTATATTTTTCTATGATGCAAAAATTACTTATGATAAAAAAGCAAAAGCAATATTTCAAATATCCGTAACGCCACCCCTGGAATGCGCCTACTTTTTCTGTAAGTTGAGTAAATTTACTGGTGACTTCGGGCAATCGCGCGGCCAAGTTGGAACTCAAAACGTATGATGGCAAATATGATTTTCAATCGATTGGCTTGATTTGAACTTCCTAGCGCTTCAAGGTATCATTACAGATACTTAGTACTGTCGTAGAAATACTTCTTAAGAATAGAACGTTTTTCACTGATACCAAAAATCGTGATATTTACAACCATCCTCTTTACCTCCTAAACTTTAATCATCAACTCCTGCAAAACGAAGTTGAGCGACTTATTTTTTTATTTCTTTTTTGCTTTTGAAAACCCACTGAGAATTTTCGTCCTTGGCCTTAGTATTCAGACCGAGTGAAATGAGTGACATCTTGTTCATAATAACAACACTTCCTCGCCAATTGACGTGGAAAGCAAAAATATAATCAACATAGTAATAAAACGTTGAGAATTTTTGAAGGAGTACATTTATATATGTTTATCTGGTAATCAGGAAAGCTCGTTTGCAATAATGAAACGTTTTACGATTATTTTACACTGCAAATGCAAAAGTCAATGAATACTCAATGAGTATGTACCGCAATAAGTGAAGATATTTGATCAATTCAATAATAAGCAGAGCTATGTATCATACCTCGATTTCAAAGTAGGTAATCAGTCATCTGTCTTATTATTATTACTTAACCTAAATTGGCATTATCAAAATTTCAAAAGGATCATAAAAAACTTTGAAGTTTGAAGTGCCAAAATCGCGTATTTTTTTCGAAAGTTGTTTATGAAAAGTATTATCTAAAATACTTTCAGAGTGCACTGATGGGCGGATGATAGATGTTTGGTTAGCGTTAGCGTTGTTATAACCTCCATGGCCTATCTGTGAGAGGTCACCGTTCAAACGCGTTTGAACCACTATGCATCAACGAGCTTAGACACGTTCGCATGTCGTTGCCACCAAAATTGTGCTCATGAGAGATTATGTGCCATTGGGCAATGCTCCATATAATAGAAAGAATGTAATTTTACATGTTTGAAGTTGAACGGTGTCCTAGTATGATCCTTATCGTCATATATCCCTTTTTTCAACAGTCTGGGGAAGTGCTCCTAATAGTTTTCACGGTATGTATAGACATGACTGAAAAATACTGTTATTAGTTTCTTTTTTTATAAACAGATGCATTTATTATGCATTTTATGCAGTTTTTCTTCAATCGTAGCTTGTTAACAAACAATAGTACCTACAACTTTAAAATTGTATGTGAATATTCCACTTCCAAGAATTGAAAAATCTTAGCTTTTCTTTAAAACTCAAATGAGGTTTCAAGATTTTTCGAACAGAAAAAGTGATAAGCATACTTAGATCTTTTCATTCCCTTAATTCCATACTGTATCGATGCATTAACACACATTATACATTTTTCACTAGAAAAAGGTATGCCGAGCCACAGGAAAGCCGCTATGGTTAGACCTCTTGCAAAAATTGATGATCCGATAGCACCTGGTGATTTCAGGCCTATTATAAATTCTGGAAAGAATTGTCTATGAGCGAATACTAGGTCACATAAGTAAAAACAGTTTGATTCCAAATGTTCAGTCGGGATTTCTAGCTGATCTCAGCAAAGCTTTCGATTCTATCAATCACGAATTGCTTCTTGCTAAGCTGCATTAACTTGGCTTTCCTGATAGTACTGTTACGTGGTTTAGGAGTTACTTGCATGAGCGGTCACAGCTAGTCAATGTAGGCGGCTGTATGTCCGATAAGCGTGCTATTTTTATGGGGTACCGCAGGGCTCCATACTTGGCCCATTTTTGTTTACTTTGAATACGTCCGATCTAAGTCGTGACATTAAATATTGTTCTATTCAGTCTTACGCTGATGATACCCAACTGCATTTGTCTTACCACCCTTCCAAACAGGACATTGTCTTGTGATCTAGATCGTGTTGCAAAGCAGTATAACGATCACGGGTTACTTATCAATTCAAACAAATCTGCTGTCATAACTATTAAGTCCATACAAAGAAATTTCGATAGTATCTTGATAGAATTGCACTTGGAAGGTGGAAACTTGCCTCATATAAAATCCGTGAAAAATTTACGTATCACGATCACGTTTCCAGGGTTGTGCAAAATTCATATGCTAAACTGAAGACAATTTACAGTTATAAACATGTATTATCTAGTCAAACCAAGATCAAGCTTTGTAACTCTTTGATTCTCAGCAAAGTATAATACGCTGATACGTTGTATGGCCCATGCCTGATGCAGTCGGAACATTATAGGATACAAAAAGTGCAAAATAGTTGTATCAGGTATGCATTAGGTGTTCCCAGAAGGGAACACATTACGAGATACATTAAGGATGTCAACTGGCTCACGATGCGTCACAGATGGATTGACTAGTACAGACAGTCCTATTAACCAAATATCCAGCATATCTGAGCAGCAAACTTTCATTCAGAAGTCGGCATCACTCGGCGAACTTACGTTTCGTTGGTTATACTCTCGATATGCCCCCCCATAAATCAATACAATTCACACAGTGCTCCTCATACTTTATAATTGTCTACCATCAGATCTGAAAAGTTTGAGTAAAAATAATTTTAAAATTAAAATAAAGCAATTTGTTCTCGATAATACCTAATTTTATACTAAGCTTTCATCTTGTAACTGCTGTGATTCTACATTAAGTGTCTGGTTGCGTTTGACTTATGTACATTTAACTTTATCATCTACTGATCTTTACGTGAATGCCTCTTACTTGTGATTACATAGCTAAATGTTACTTATTTCCTGTTCTTTTTTATGTTTATTATATATATTTACTTTTTCTATTATTTCTGTCTCAGTGAGTGTGTGAGTGTATGTGATTTAAATCTGTCTACACACTTTACACACCATTATGTTGCACTTGTTACTTCTCAGTACTATATGTCTTGATCATTATTTTTTTGCATCTGTGATTTTTGTTAATCTTATGTAGCCCTGGTTGGTACCAAAAACAGCTATTAGCAGGTAAAATAATGGCATATTATTATTATTAAAAGTAATCACTCGCCCAACTCTGCTGTAAAAGCCGAATTTTGACATACAACTCCAGAGCTGTACTAATATTTGTTGACACGTTATGATTGAAGAAAAATTGCACAATAAAAGGCATGTTTTGACAAAAAAATATAGCATTGTTTTTCAGTCATCTCTATACATACCATGAAATAATCAGATGAAAAGGATTTGAAACACTACACGAAACAGCCAGCTGAAAAAAATGGAAATGCGACTTTAAATGACACGCTACAATAGTAGACAAAAGCTTTTATACTTCATTCATGCCGCCTTTGGTACCTTTTATTAAACTAACTTTGTCACTTTTTTTGTCAATAAGTATATATCATGTGTAGCAGGGTAGCTTTACTTATCAGGAGGCAATCACTGCCACCAATTACGATCTTCTACTGTACATTATTGCTCATATATTAGAACAATATGTTGGGAGAAAAGCATATCCCTTCATTGGCATATAATGTTCATCCAGAGAGAAATATTTCCCAAGCTCATTTGATCTGGGGCCACAGAAGCCTCCCATCCCCAGTTGAAATGAAGTATACGCGTATATGTACGCGAGTGAGTGAGTGTATATTAACCCCTTTTGTGTACGGAATTCCATTCGGAAGCTTGGAATAATGGGTCGCTGTGTTGGCACAACTGAATTATGTCCCTCAACCACCCTCTTCTGCGCGGCAAGTCCCTCATACCACCACCACAGTCTCTGCTCTGTCTCCGAGCTCATTCCACCGCGATGCATCGCTGTGAAAAGATATAGCACTGAACAGATAGTAGGTACAGTAATCCGCGTTAACACTTATTGCTTCAAACAACCAAATATAATTCACTCAACATACAGGGTGTTCGAGAAGTTCCAGACCCCGCCCCCTAAGAAAATACTCGCCAGGTAAAAAAATGCTCAAGGCAAATATTGTATGGTTTCATTAAAATAACCTAATGGTGACCTTGACAATGACCATAACATTGACTTTCAAGGTCATCTTAAAGTCAAATTGATTTTCCTAAATGGGACCCTACACATTTGACCCCGGAAATCGCAAAAGGGGGAAAAATGGGCATGTCATTGACTACCTTGATTTTCCGATCCTTATCCTATATCCTATACTTTGACCTCGGAAATAAAAAAAATGGAACATTTTATGAATATGGCCTTGACCTTGAAGGCCGTTTCGAGACCAAAGCGATTTTCTTAAGCGGGTCAGTGGTCAACCTTGGCCTTGACTGATCCACTTTGCCTTCACTGGTCAGCTCACTGATCGAGCTGGTCGTAGTCACGGTCATGTCCAAACTAAGAAAGTTTTCCTCTTTCGATTCTCGGGGTTCAAGAGTATGGGGCCCGATTGAAGAAAATCAGGTTGACTATGAAATGACCTTCAAGGTCAAGATCACATCCGAGCTTTGGATTTTCGCTTCTTTGGATTTCCGGGTCAAAAGTATAAGAGCTCCATTTAAGAAAATCAACTTTGAAGTGTCGTTCAAGGTTAAAGTCAAGGTCATTGAGATAGAGCGGGAGTCGGGAACTTTTTGAACACCTTGTATATTAATTCGTCAATGGTTGTAACCACCTTGAGGTAGTACTTGCAATTGCACACAATTCATTTTTCCATACTATCACAATATATACAAATGAGAATGAGGTTGCAATCTCTAGGGAGCATGTAGAAGAAAAGCAGCACCCTCCGGAGGTACCTCTAGAGAACGCTGCCAGAGACGAACTATACTAAGTGACATATAAATCCGAACACCCAGTTTAAATGGTTTTATTTTAATAAAAAATGGTGAATGTATTTATCTTACTGTAAATAACAAGTGAAAAAATTTTCAGCCTTATCAGTTGGACACTCCGGTTTTTATACTGCTTTTTTTTAATTCACTAACGCTCTAAAAATGAATATTTCAGCCGCAGTAAAGAATCAACGTTGGCGGATTTTGGTTCTTGACATCCTTTACGATCGGTTACGATGCCTAGAGTACGGAGACCTGTACGATTTCGTCTACTTGGTGAGTTTGACAGGGGCCCTATAGTGGGACTTCGGGAAGCTGGACTTTCTTTTCGGGCAATTGCAGTTAGAGTACAAAGAAGTGTAGACACTGTGGTTAGGTGTTGTCAGGCATGGCTTCGAGAAGGCCGTACGCAAAGAGCAAGGGGCACTGGACGCCGCCGTAGAACAACAGACCGTGAAGATCGCCGCCTAAGATTATTGGCCTTAAGGGACCGTTTCTCCACTACCAGCTCCATTGCAAATGAATGGTTTGCAGAACACGGAAGACCTATTGGCATGCGAAGTGTTTACCGACTAATCAGAAGTGTTGGCTTGTTTTCATACCCGCCACACTGGGTCTTCCCTTTAACTCGAGAACACCGACGTAACGCCTTGAGTGCTGCAGACAACGGTCACTCTGGGATCAGGAATGGAACAGTATTGTCTTTAGTGACGAGTCTCGATTTTGTTTAGGCATGCACGATGGTCGTGCCAGGGTTAGAAGGCGACGTGGTGAAAGGAGGAATCCACAGTTTTTTGTTGAAAGACATGTTCATCACACTGTTGGAGTTATGGTTTGGGGTGCTATAGCTTATGGTTCCAGGTCACCTTTAATCTTCGTCAGAGGTAACATGAACGCGCAGCGTTATATCCACGAAGTTCTAGAACCCCATCTTTTACCCTATCTTGACACCCTGGCAGATCCAACTTTCCAACAAGATAATGCCCGACCACATGTTGCAAGAGTCTCGATAGACTTCTTTCAACATAATGATGTCACATTGTTACCATGGCCACCAAGATCTCCCGAATTATCCCCAATTGAGCACGTGTGGGATATGATGGGTAGGAGATTGCTCAATTTGCAACGTCCTCCTCAGACTCTAGAAGCACTTCGAGAGGAGTTGGTGGTTGCCTGGAATGAGATACCACAGGAGGACATTGACCACCTGATCAGAGGCATGCCTAGGCGCGTTGGAGAATGCGTAGCACATCAGGGTGCATCTACACATTATTAAAGGTCAAAGGGCTTTAAAGCAGTGCAATCATTTTGAAATTTTTATCATTTACTTATTATGCTTCATTAAGTACTTATACAAAATTTTATTAAAATAAAACCATTTAAACTGGGTGTTCGGATTCATGTCACTTAGTATATAAAGGAACTCAGATAAGATAAGTAAGTCCATGGAAGCAGATAACATACAGAAATCAAAATAAGGACCATCCCTACTTGAATGCTTGTCGTTTTTTGCCATCCTAACTATACTGTCCTGTAACAGTTCTAGGCAGATATAATTTGTAACTATGTTGACTGGACTATCAACTCATCTTAATCCTGCGTTCTGGCTCGACTGTGACTCTTCGCTCCCCTATACATATAAAAAAACTTCAAAGTTTTTGAAGAGCAGCAGCAGACGTCTTATTCATTATGAACTGAGAAATTCAGATGTCGAGTAATAAGCATAATTGTATCAAATACCATCATTCTACAACCATACCTTCAATGATCTCTATCTTTACCATACTACAGTAGGATTCTCTGAACGTGCCTGAACAGAACAATAGCTGTCTGTCCTTTCTCCGAAGTCAAGCGATTACCTAGCCGTACAAAACTTGCAACTATTGTGGACATTGTTTGCCTGGATCCGTCCGTAACGCCCTCGACCTCGGCCAAACGGTTAAAAATCAATTTAAATGCCATTTACACAGGCCGTAGGGTACTGATACCTTTTCCACGGAAAGGTAAAAGTCAAGGATCTTTGACAGCCTCTGAATTCGCTATTAAAGTGACTTCTTCGGGCACTCTGGTTATAGGTATAAATATTCAGTTTGGTTTTACCTTTACTGCGGTTAAGCATCTTATCACCTAATGATATTAAAGAACCTTTAGAAACCCCTATTTTACACAGATCTAGGATTTTACACATGCGAAAATAAGCAGCGGACGAAAAAAAAGAAATTATCCGTAAAAGCAAAGCCTGAATAGGAAGATCTTGATACGATTTTTAAACTAGCTGAAGAACGAGGTAATTGAGAAAACTAACCAAAAAACAAAAGTATTGCTTCTACAAACAAAATACTTGTACCTGGGAAAGGGATGAAAACGACGAGGAGGATAGGGGACGCAAGATAAGGCTTTTTATTTATATATTATTATGGGATATAATTCAAACGAGGCTTTAATTTTGGACTCTGGATTTGACATCGCTGACTGTACTGACTTTCATCGGAATCAACTTCAACGACTTGTCCTCTTTAATTTTTCAAAAATTTCTTGTGCGTCTGGTCCAGACGTATTGCCACACTGTCCTTTTGTAGCATCTCCCTAAGAATATCATCTGGAATGCAGTAGAGGAGATCTCCCCAGCTCTTTTATACAGGGTGGCGCATCGAAAACGAAACAGTCGAATTTACTGGCAGCTCAGTTTTTTTTGGAAAAACGCTCAGACCCGTCGATTTCGTTTTCGAGGGGGACACAAGTTTGGCAAAAAATCACTTTAATACGTGCAGCCCCCTGGGCGGGGGTGACACCAACCCTAAAATCTTAAATGGAAAGGGGGGTCGAGTGATACCTTATTGTTTCAATTCCCTTTATAATGATGTAAAATACATGAGCTTCAGTTAATAGTTTTGCAGATTTATTGATTTAAAGCTTAAAGTAGACTTTAGTAGGTACATCAGATTAGTTTGTACTACTTTCAGAAGAAATTTGACTGAAAGAATTTACTTAATAAGTAAATGCTTTTCTTCACTACGCCTATGATTTATTTATCATTTTTTTGTTGAAAATAGCTATTGGAGGATTTTCTTATGGCAAAAAAGTTATTTCTTGAAGAAAGATAAGGAAATATCTCGTACTTATTTTAAATAGGAATTTAGTACCTAGTTTGCGATTGATTTGAACAAACTTTCGTTGCTAAAATAATGTGTAACGCTTTATTACATAAATTAACCATGGTATATTCCACAGCAGAAAGAATTGAAATTATGGAAATATTTTTTGGAAATAATCAGTGCGCTAATTGAACAGCAGAAATATTTAATGAGTGACATGAGAACAGTAAAGTACCCGCAAATTGGAGACTGTGTGTGGTGTTAGTCGACGTACTGTCCAACGGATTCTAAAGGCCCATAGTTTTCATCCGTATAAAATCCACCTGCTACAAAAACTTAATCAAGACGATTTTGATCGGCGATTACAATTTTGTATATCTTCCTAAGCTTTGCCTCTTTTACTTATACGTGGAAACACATCAGCAGATCAGTATGCTAATACCAGGAAGAAGCATAAGTATGGAGAGCTTCGCGATTAGCCTTAGTAATTGTTTGTTTAATGAGGCCGCCTGTGTTTACTATTTTATTAAGATTGAGCCCGAGGTATCGTGTTTGAGTATTCCCGCCAAACTTGATGTGTTTAGGGTACGTTCGTGCTCGACCAACCACAATAACCTCGTTGTTCTGCTTATTACAGGTATGCGAGAAACATTCTCTTTCGTGAATATGTCATATTCTCGGTACCGTAGCTCTTTAAATATCTACCATCTACAAAACTATGGTTTAGATTTAGCGTGCTGTAAACAGATCTCTGCAGAATACTGGCGTTGACAATGTGGTATAGAGAACCGTCAATTACAATGAATATCATACGAATAGAGGAAGAGCCCGCAACCCACTTGGCTGAGAAGCTTGTTAATATAGCAATGAGGTGTGCCTCTGTAAAAGACCGAATATCTTTATTCACCACTGACATACCTTATTGTAATATTTTCGCTATTACAGCAGCTCTGCTGTAGTAACAACCAAGCAATCGATCATAAAAAAAAACAATTATAAAAGTATTTATCCAATTTGGCATCATCTCCGTATTGTCGAACAGGTAGATTCTCTATCTACGATTTATAATTTGTGATGAAGATGCAAACTGCGTAGATTGCGCTTCTTGTCCCCACCACCTTAAAAGCGGAGTTTGATATCCGACTCACCGGTATGCGTCCTTTTGTGTATCTTCAAATTCTCACTTCTGGCAAAAACTTTCCCGCATCCAGGAAAAGGGCATGGAAAAGGTTTCTCTCCTGTATGCACTCGGATGTGGTTCACTAGTTTGTACTTCGCCTTGAAAGGCCTGCCATTTCTCACACAGTTCTGCCAAAAACAGGCATGTGTCGTACACTCTGGACCACCGACGTGCTCTACAGTTAGATGGGTCACTATTTCGTGCATGCTGGTAAAATGCTTGCCACACGTTTTCCTGGAACAAAAGCAAATTTTAAATTAGCTGAAGCTAATTATATACCTCTATCCGTCTCTAACCTAATCCCTAGTCAGGGCTTATGAAGAAGGATTTGATTCTCTTCAGGTATACCTACGAGAATTTTTCATTCTATAGAGCTTGGACACACGTAAATTATATATTGATTCAGATTCGTTTAATATGTATCAAGCTACATACATACAGGGTGTCCGCAAAGTTGAGGTTTTCCTTTACACGACGTGTAGATCTTGAAAACATAAGCAATTTTTCTTAGTATCATATACACCAATGTCTTAAGGGAACCGAGATAAAGGGCTCTGCAACATCAAAAATATCTGAATACCGTCCTGTAGCCGCGACATCCCCGAGTGGTACTAGGACACTAGCTCAACCCGACGACAGAACTGGGTCGGGGTCAGTGTGTCAGGTCAGTATGCAACCTTCAACCGACGGTTACGGTCACGCATGTAGAGGTAATCGCGTAGACGAGAATCCCTCAACAAGCACTAGTGACGTGGCTAGAGAAGTGCAAGTATCAAAAACTAAAGTGTGGCAAACGCTGCGTGAAGAGGGGCTGTATCCGTTTCACGTCCAACGTGTACATGCTCTTCAGCCTGACGATTTTCCAGCAAGAGTGCGGTTTTGTGAGTGGTTGTTGCATCAACATGACAATAATCCGGACTTTTTGAAGTCCATATTGGTGACAGACGAATCTACGTTCACGCGTAATGGGGTGAATAACTTTCGCAATACTCATGTTTGGTCAGTAGAAAATCCGCACGCTGTCCGTCGGGCACATTTTCAACAAACATTTTCGGTGAATGTTTGGGCTGGCGTGGTGAACGGTATGCTCATTGGACCATTTATTCTCCCAAATCGATTGGACGGGATGCAATACCTAGATTTTTTACGCAACATTTTGCCTTCCTTGTTTGCCTGCGTCTGCTCGGTAGCGCATCAGCTGATTTCATTTTCTGTTGGAGCAGTATGATTTCGGGCAGAGACGTACTTAGCCCTTCTCGCCAACTGTAGAGTGAGTACTTTTTCCTTTATTTTTTTTTACTTGGTCGCCCTCGTTTCACTACACATTACCTTTGTTATTTCAAGGGTAGTTGTTTCTGAAAAGGAAAACCCCAACTTTGCGGACACCCTGTATAGTCACGGCTCTAATATCGAATTGAACACAGCAAGAATGTCTGGTTGAAGAATCCTTCTCAAACTCTCGCATTCTGAATTAACCAGAATTAGCGAGTGTTCGAGGCTCTAAGAAACAATCAAATTCTAAAGTGGCATGACACTTTGCAAGCATTTTTCATGCAATGGCCGAGTCGATTTTATTATTAATCCACGGATAATTTACCAGGCGCAATGTACTATTGTGCTTGGAAACATACAGGGTGTAAACGTTATGATAGTCACTATTTAAATGGGTGGACATACATTGTTTTTCTTTTTAAAACACACTGCACCTTTTTGTATTTAAAGAAGGTGTTCAAAATGTCGTCCTGCAAGTTCACACAAGCTTCATTACGACGAACCTAGTTTCTTCTTACTCTAGGTCCTCGAAGTTGTCCATTTATTATTTCAGCCGCATTAAAATTTTTTTCGCTATGTTGTGCTTCAGTCGGTATTGGACCAGCCCCATAAACCATCCCTTTAAGTTCTCCCAAATACCAGAAATCCATCGGATTGAGGTCAGGAGATCTGGCTGGCCATTTTCGAGGATCAGAAGCATTTCGATCCAGCGATTTGAATAATGTCCATTCAAATACTGAATGACGCCTCTAAAAATGTGTGATGGTGCCCCGTCATGAAGAAACCACAAATCCTGTCCCCGCTGTAATGGCATGTTGTCTAAGGTCTGTTCCAAAAGTTCTGGTAGGTTATTGGCTATAAAGCTAAGTTATCCTTCTACTGACAACTTTGGGGGTAACTCAAAAGGGCCAGTTACCTAATCGTCAAGAATACCCGCCCAAATATTTATTGCAGCAACGATATAGTCAAATATATGCTATAAAATCCTAATTTGGGCTAAAATCGTATCAAGCAGTATCAAATACCTACGTCACAAGGCATTATCAGAGTATGATCTCAGATCTCAGTTTTCTGTCTTTGTGGGATGTGTTCTCAAAGCAAAATGGTGAATTTTTCAAACACAAAAAGGCGAAATCTACTGTAAATGACGGTTTTTGAAACTAACTTCGAGTAGCTTCGAAAATACAAGTAGCGCTTGATCTGTTTGGATAACGTCATAAGTTTAATTAGGCTGATTGTCTATGATAAAAAATTGGTATTAGAATTTTTCGATGAGTTTGTGTTCGGTTTGAAGCTATGGATCACTGAGTTCGGGTTTTTGCATTAGTTTAAAAGCAAATTCAAACGTCGATTACAAAAAGGGTTGTATCGCACTTAGAGCACTCTCTTTGTATGTCTTAGACTTACGGCACTGTCCAATTCAAATAAAACTACACTGATCCAGTTAGTAACACAGAATTGTAAAATAATTCCACAACAGCATTTTAATTTGAAGAAAACTTCGGCTACCACTGCAGTTACATATATTTGAAAAACAACGCGAAAAGCTCCGGGGAATATATTTTTTATGATTGCCACATATCCACGTTACTCTCACATATTATCTTACCTAGCAGAAGGCGGCTGTTCCGGGTCGATCCACAAGCACTGCATCTCCTGCTTGATGGGTTGTCTCATGTACCTGAAGAAGGCCCCATGGACGTTCCCTGGATGATGGGGCATGCTCATGTGGTTGAGGTACTGCGTGTGGTTAGGCTGGTGCGGGTGGTACGCTGCGGCCGCGGCAGCTGCGTGGTGATCCGCTGTCCGCGAGTACAGCATTTGGTGATGGTGGGGCGCCAGGTGGTGGTGGTTGTGGTGGCCGGGGGACATGTCCGTATGGTGGTGGAACAGCATCTGTAATGGAACAAATTTTACGGTGCCATGAATAATACAATACAAAAATTTACATAGATTATGAAAAACTCATTGAAATCGAATTGCTGCATATAACGAACCTAACATCAAAAATACACGTGCTCTTTTTATATCGAGCATTCAAAGCCATATTGCTGAATGCACAAGAATAGTAAAGATTCCACGCACGTAAATAAAAAAACAAACAGGGATACCAAACGGTATTACCTCCATCGACAAGAGAATTGAATAATATCATGAAACCAAGTGATTTTCTTACGATTCGAATCATTTGAATGAATTTATATCCTATCGAAACAGACTCAAAACTAATTGGAGAGGCGAAAATAAAATATCTCCAGAAAGAGTTGCATAATCTATAAAATTATTCGTCCAAGAATAAAATACAAGACAAAAAACAAAACAACAAAACTGGTACAATGAAGCAGGAAAATGTTGAACTATTGAGTAGTGGCGTAGATATAGCAAATAAATTTTGTAAATAGGTGTCTTGTAAAAATCGGGATAAATTTTGCAAAAAACATAAAAAACGCGAAAAAATTGAATTATAATCGGACTAGATTATATAACTCATCATATGCCGTTACGCACGAAGTAAGGGCCACAATCGATGAACTAAAATTGAGTAAATCGCCAGGCCCAGATAATATAACTCTCCAGATAATAGATTCCAACATCTGCGACATATCTCATATTTGATATATTCTTGTATGGATAAAGGAATGTTCCCTACATGTTTAAATAACACTATAATACGTAGTCATGCCATAAGTTCTGTCCCTCGTTTTCAAACAAGTGTAGACCTGTTAATACTTGTCCGATTGTTTACATTGTGGTGTCAGTTGATTAAGCGCTTTTCGGGTAATTACATATACCTCAGTTTGTATTGATCTCTCGAAGCATAACGATGGAGTGGGGCAAGGCAGAGAACCGCATAGCAGTGATAGCTTTACATAAGTGTAATCACAGTGCTAGTCAGATTTTTGAACTCTTACGCGGCCTTCAAATATCGCGTAAATTTGTGTCTAGGACCATTCAGCGGTACAATGAGACGTCCTCTGTTGATGACAGGCCAAGAAGCGGAAGACCTCGTCAAGTAAGGACTCCAGCAGCCATCAAAGCCGTAAAAGCCAGGATTCAAAGGAATCCACTCCGGAAGCAGAAGATCCTATCCAGGGAAATGAAGATTCCTGTCCGGACGATGTCGCGCATCATTAAACAAGACCTAGGGCTAGGGGCTTACCGGAGACGTACGGGCCAGCGACTTACGGCCACCTTGCGACACATCAGGGCGACACGATCCAAGAAGCTCTTGGAGAGGTACGCAGCTGGGGGATTCCGAAAGATTTTGTTCACGGATGAGAAAATCTTCACCATAGAAGAAAAATTCAACCGACAAAATGACAAAGTGTATGCAAGGAGTTCACAGGAAGCTTCGGAGATCATTCCGAGAGTTGAGAGAGGCCACCACCCTGCGTCAGTCATGGTTTGATGGGGGGTGTCCTACGAAGGGGTCACTCAGCTCCATTTCTGTAAACAGGGCGTGAAAACAAAAGCGGAAAACTATCAGAGCGACATACTGGATCCTATCGTCAAGCCTTTAAGTGGTACATTGTTTGCCAACCAACACTGGGTCTACCAGCAGGATTCCGCCCCCGCTCACAAGGCTAAGAGTACGCAGCGCTGGCTGGAAAGCAATGTGCCAGAGTTCATTGCTGCGGAAGATTGGCCCTCAGGGAGTCCGGACCTCAATCCTTTAGACTACAAGTTGTGGGACCTGCTAGAGCAGTTGGCCTGCTCCAAAGCCCACCGTAATATCGAGTCCCTGAAAGCGGATTTGATCCGATCAGCGGCAGCTATTCCTTTGGAAGCTGTGCGTGCAGTGATAGATGAGTGGCCCGCGAGATTGAAGCAGTGTGTGAAGGCCAAGGGGGGACATTTTGAATAAAACTGTTTGATTATGAATTCTAAAAATGTTGTCGAATAAATAATATCTTTCATATAAATATATCTTATCTTGTTTCATTTTTATCATGAGATTATCATGGGACAGAACTTATGGCACGACTACGTATATAATATAAAACCATTATTTAAATTTGGAGAAAGAGAAAAACCCAGCAACTATCGACCAATATCAATCTTGAACAATTTTTCTAAAAAAATCGATTCACTAAATTTGCAAAAAAGTAATTTAATACCGGAACAGCCATATGGTTTTCAATAAGGCAAATCTACTCAAGATGCTATTGTAGAAATAACAAATAACATATATGAGTATCTCTATATTTTTAAACCAAATCCGTGTGTTTTTGTTGACGCGTCAAAGGCATTCAACTCTTATCACTCATAAGTCGCTTTTAACTGCTGAAAAATTACGAACTTAATTATTTGTCAAATTGCTGTATTGATAAAACACTTAGCGAATCCCATATCGTATCGTATGGTGTTCCTCTAGGTGCAGTGTTAAGGCCCATATTATTCAATCAAATCAATATAAGCAGCGGATGATACAGCTATTCTCTATGAAAGTAACCAGTGGCATACACTAAAAGGAGATTACTTATCGAAGTAATTCTCTATACAGGGTTATCCAAATTAAGTGTCCACCATTAGTAACTTTGTTATTAGTGAAAATACAAAGTTGTTTGATTTAGCAAACTAGTAGCATTTTTAACGCTGGTAAAAATGAGAAATAAAAAAAAACAATTGAGAGTCGTTATTTTGATTTTTTTCAGTAAAATAACATTTTTTTAAATGGAAACCCCTGTATATTATATTTTTTTCTGTTAAAGCATCAAATTTTAAACAAAAAAGTTCATAATGACTTTTCCGCTAAAGTCAAAAATAAAGTCAAAATAACGATAAATATTTTTATTTATTTGCAGTATTATAATATTAAGACGGCTATGAAAACAACATGGCGTTCGCGATTTGACAGCATTAAGATAAGCGACAAATTGTTAAACTGGACATAATCGCAACTAGAAGGCTTTGGAAAACAATGATAAAATCAAATAATGTCAAACATTAGTGTAAATACTTGTTTATAAGCTTTATTGTGTCATTAATTTAAAGAAAAATGTTCTCCCATGAAGAAAAGTGTGATATGTTAGAATGCTATTTAGTGTGCAGAAAATCCTCCTTGAGAGCAAGAGAATACTACAGTGAATTATATCCCGCTCGCATTCAACCGTATGAACTATATTTTCTGAGACTTTATCGAAAATTTAGGGGCAACGAAAATGTTTTTGCTAAAACAAGGGCAAAAAAAGAATTCATAATAAGCGAGGCCACGGAAATTGCAGTTATTGGATATTTTGAAGCTTATCGTGAGAATTCAATAGCAGATATTCTCAAGGACTCTAATTTCAGTTATGGTACTGTTCAAAGGATTTTAAAAAAATACAAATTTATTCCGTATAAGTACCGACCAGTTCAAACGCTTTTGGCAGGGGATCCAGAGAGAAGACTTGTTTTTTGCCATTGGTATCTTAGCTTCTGTCGCCAAAATGTAAATAACTTTCGTTACCTTTTATGGACAGATGAATCACATTTTTCAAATTCTGGAATGTTTAATAGAAAAAAACACCATTATTGGTCAAGAGAAAATCTTTTGTTAGTACATCCAAGAGGCCCACAAGTCCGTTTCAGTTTCAACGTTTGGTGCGGTATAATTGGTTCAAAAATTGTTGGCCCGTTCTTTTATGAGGGAACCCTAACTGGTGAAAGATATGTGGAATTTATGTCAGAAATTCTGACTAATTTCTTAGACGAATTGGATCTTATAAGTAGACATCATCTGCATTTTAAGCAAGATGGCGCACCTGCCCACAACTCCAGAGGTACTTATCATTTTCTAAGTACTACTTTTTAATGATCAGTGGATAGGAACAAATGGCGCAATACAGTGGCCTCCCAGATCACCAGATCTAAACCCACTTGATTACTTCTTGAGGGGTTACTTAAAGAACCAAATTTACAAGCGAAGGTACGATAACCTTGACGCGTTAAAGACTGCAGTTAGGGAAAAGATAACCCAGATAGATGGTAGGACCATACTTAAGACAGTTCGAGCAGTTGAAAAACGTGCCCAAAAATGTATTGAAGAACAAGGTGGTGTTTTCGAGCAACTTCTTTAAAAAAAATTGTTATTGTATTTTGTAAGATTATAAGTTGATGTTGAAAATAAAGTTTGTCGATACAATTTAATTGTTTCAGATTGGAGGCCATAACTTCAACAATTTGTAACCTAGGAGAAAAGTTATGGTAAGCTTTTTTGTTTAAAATTTGATGCTTTAACAGAAAAAAATATAATATACAGGGGTTTCCATTTAAAAAAATGTTATTTTACTGAAAAAAATCAAAATAACGACTCTCAATTGTTTTTTTTTATTTCTCATTTTTACCAGCGTTAAAAATGCTACTAGTTTGCTAATTCAAACAACTTTGTATTTTCACTAATAACAAAGTTACTAATGGTGGACACTTATTTTGGATAACCCTGTATATGGTGGCAGACAAATTCATTTATATAGCGGTCTAGTACATTATATTAAACATTCAAAAGCGTATCATTAATAACTACAGAACAAGATTCAATAAAAATTCAATGTGTATTCCACAAACATCAAAAACGGAAAATTAAAATATTTATTCAAAGATAGATAATTATTAATATAGGAATATTGTTTAAAAAAGTCATTACTCAACGATCTCTATCTTTCTTGAAAAACAACTCAAGAAATGGATTTTACAACAACCAAGATACTCCATCCACGAAATTGTAGACATGAAGAGTCAATATCAAGATCGAGATTTTATTGGTCAGTAACTTTAATACAAATTATAGTTAGAATTGTCTGGATATGTTTCCTGATATCCCCGTAATAATTGTAATAATTCAATTTACCAAAGTGTATAGCATTTAAATCGTTCAGTAATTGATTTTACTTTTTTGAGCACTTCATGTTTGTTGTGCACCATACTCAGGATTTATCACATATGGTATGGAGAAGCAGTTTCAATAGGGGGTGCAACTTCTGCAAAGAATCAAATGTTATAGCTAGAATGAATGATAAATGAAGGTACTATAAGAGTCAAGGGAGTATCTCATACCCTTGTTTGGAATAGCAATAGCATCACATTGAGGATGGGCGTTAAATGGGAACACTATCAGTAGACGAACTAGTGACGAGGGCAACTATTAACTAACGGAAGCATCAGTAGGAACTGCAATCATACTAAAAACAATTCCCTTGGTCTTGGTACATTGAACTGAAGATGGCGACTTTGAAATGTTTATAAAAATATCTCTTTGAGGTAAGATCCATTACCTGTAAGAGCTATGTTGCTTTAAAATAATGAGATTTCCTCATTCAAAGGATCCTTGTGATTTCGAATCGATACCGTAGTACCATAAGAATTTGTGCTCTTAGATCAAGAGATCCCTTTGGACCATCAATATTGATCATTTGTTGCACCAATGTAACATTAGATGCGTGTACCAGATACGCTATTATTCAGATAAGATATCATTAAACAATCTGAAAGTAATGCCACAACTATTCGATCTAGGTGCCTATATATATATATATATATATATATATATATATATATATATATATATATATATATATATATATAAGTAGAAAAATAATGGGCAAAATCCGCAAAAAAGAGGAAAGTGGATTCGAGCAGAAAATAGGATAGGTAACCCGAGCGATACGTATTTCTGCTGGTTGGCTTCATCAGGCCCGAAATGAATGCACATATGAAACTACAAAAGTAGATACACATGCCCACACATCCGGATACGGGTGTAACCTGAGGAAACGAAGATGGAGAGGGAAGAAAACGACACATGATGCTAGCAGCCAATACGGGAAACATTTAAATTGTCAGACAACTTACTCGTCGTTGAGGTTGCAGCCAAATGGTGATGAGAGCACTTGTTACAAATATAAAACCAAACGGACGGACACATTGGGATTATTGATAACGACGGAAACCATCGTTAGATGTTAACACTATATATAAATACACCCGAACACATTAAAAATGAACGAGAAGCAATTTTGGGGACAAAAACCGGCAAAGTCCCTTCTAACGTCCTACATCTGTTTCACGTGGAGAAAATGGTTCTTCCGGTCCGCGTTTGTTTTGAAACATCCGCAACGACGAGTAAGTTGTCTGACAATTTAAATCTTTCCCGTATGGGTTGTTAGCATCACATTTGTATTTTCAGCTCCTGAAGATGGCTCCATAGAGAATGCCGAAAGCTCGAGATTACCTTTCAAAGACTTTACTAAAGCCTAAAAGGTTTGCCAATTTCCCAATTAACAATTGATTGTGTATATATGTAGGTATATATAGTATTCATAAATAATTGCCTTAACTGTTAGGAAAAAATATCCTTGAAATTTCTTTGGGTAGAAGGCAAAGCTTCAGACGATGAAGACATAGATCTTCGAAAGCTTGAGCTGAGTTATAAGAGTGTACTTTTGCAATACTTTGCCTTCTACCCATAGAAATTTCAAGTGTATATATATAATGGCCAACATTTTCCCATTATTTTCCTACTTTTTTAATATATATATATATATATATATAGAGAAGAAACGTCACTCGCTCGTATCACCGCGACTGCCCTATGAATATCTGGTCCTCAAGAATCCATATGAAGAAATTCAGAGGGGACGAGCGGGGCCTAAGCGCAATTATCATAACTGGACACTATAGCTCCACTCCAATACAGAATAAAAAATTTACGCCGATATTGTCGGTTCCTGCTTAGAATCCGCTACACTCGTTGAAGTGATGCTCCTGTATTCATTATCAGCAGATATGTTGTAAGTATTTGATCTTTATTATGTTTTAAACATTGTGCAAAACGAAGATATTAACTCAGTAAGTTGTTTTCTTAATGTGTATAATATAAACAATAAATATACAGGTATTCCTCATTTTGTTCTTGCTTTTGTGGGAAACGGTAGGACTTCTGACGATTGTCGCAAGGCAAGGCAAGAATAATGTTAATACCAGTAATATTTTTAAAATATATATACGGCAGCAGAGCTAGCGAGTTGCTTTTTTCATGACTTAAAAACTCTAAATCATGTGGGCTTGGTAAAATCCCGAACTTTTTGATAAAAGGAGTGCTGCCTGTTATTTTAAAACCGCTTATGTACCTTATAAATCTCTCATATTGTTTTGGCGAATTCCTTAGTAGGCTTGAGTTTAAAAAGGGTCGTGTACAGAATTTTGGATATTACGGGGTAATTACTGTGCCATCGGTTTTTTCAAAGATTTTTGAATGCGCAGTTCTAGCCAAAATGGCTTTCGACCTGGTATGAGTACATAAATCATTTTTAATTAATAGGTACAACAATGTGTCCATGAAGCATATCGATAAAAAAACAATATCAGTAATCTTACATCGGAATTTACTAGATGTAGATATTGGCTCGATCTTCGGGCCCTATCTTCTTTATTCTCTACGTAAACATATTTGATAGCGTTGATTCTAAAGCGTTATTTACAGCATCTGTAGATGATATTTCCTTTTTGGTATCTGGTGAAAATAAATGCAATAATTTAACTGAGAAATTTAGTAAGTGGTTCTCTATCTGATTTCTTTGTTTAAATCCATCTAAAGCAATCACCATGCACAGTAAAAAGAAAGGAAAATGGATCTTGGGTTGGGTGGGGAAAAAACTCTATTTAATGACGGTGTTAAATTCCTCGGTGTCAACACTAACCCAAACCTTAACTTAACCTAAAGACAATTAAAAACTGATTTAAATATATTATGCGAACGTCGACTCTAGGCTGAGAGATACGGTGTATATTTCTGTGGTTGTTCAGCCTATTCGGAAGATGCCTTTATCACTCTATAGCAGGCATTCCTCCCAAGGAAAGTTGTAAATCATATTTTACTGACTTTAATATTTTAACCGTCTATTTATAATTGAGCTGTTTTTGTATGTTTTCATAAAAATAAGGACAAATTTAAGCAAAATTGTGATATTCATAGTACCTAGTAGTTCACGAAACTGCGCTATGTCGCCATTTGCTTTCTTTTGAGTTAGATCTAAATAATATGTAAATACAGGTTGTTATAAGGTTGAATTAAGTATGCTGACTGGTCCAATACGATTTCTGAATTCTCTATGGGAATAAATACAGGGTGGCGCATCGAAAACGAAACGCATTTACTGGCAGCTCAGTTTTTTTTTTTGGAAAAACGCTTAGACCCGTCGATTTTGTTTTCGAGGGGGGCACAAGTTTGGCAAAAAATCACGTTAGCCGTGCAGCCCCCTAAACGGGGGTGACACCAGCCCCAAAATCTTAAAAAGGGGGTCGAGTGATACCTTATTTTAAAGGTCTTCCAGTTCTCTTTATAGTGATATAAAACAAATGTACTTCAGTTCAGTAGTTTTGAAGATTTATTGATTTAAAGCTTAAATAAAACTAATCATCATTAGTGGAGATCAATACATTTGGCAGCACCCTGTATATTGAATTAGTAGCACTAGGTAGTTAGAAATATATGCAAATAGTTTTTAACTGCACCACACTATCGGTAATATACACATCCTTGTAACCACTACTCAGTAATCGATCTTACATTGAAAATAGTGTAAAAGCATAGGGGGGATAATCCCAAAGAATCCAAACCTTTAAATTGTAATATATTTATGGACCCCTATAATAACAGAAAGAAAGATCATCCCCAGCTTGGAACTCAGTCAACTAGGTGCTTTTCCTTACTCCTTTCAGTTAATAGTCCATTAGTAGTAACCACAGTATAAATACAGAGATTGTAGGTGGTACAAGGGAATAAAAACCATGATTAAATTTGATGTTGAACCATTACAAGGCTGAACATGGCAAAAGTTTAGTATTATGCTACATTAGAACAATGAAGCAACATAAAGAAATGTATTAAGAATTATTAACATATTATTTAAGAGATCTTAAATCTAAAAAATATTGTGAAATGAAGTTACGTTTTAGGAGGCACAAAACCACAATACACTTAAGCATTTTATAATGGTTGTTTTGATCATAAATTGCGGAGAAACTACAAGCGTGTATGATGTATCAGACCGTAAATAAATGATTAACGGATGTGGTTTGGGATGGTTATGAATTATTTTGACCAACTATTTAGTTAGAATATAAGAACAGCCGTTTTTTAAATTCTAATAGGATGCAGTGAAAAAGAAAGAAGTGATAATAGGGTGTAAAGTCATCCAATATGAATGAAACTTTTACAACGAATTCACATCCGGTACAGAGATGCAACCGAGGATAAAACAAAAAACATACATTTGCAGTTTGAAATTTGTTAGTGGACTTATACAGACATCGTCTGATTCATCTCTTTAGTTGTATCATACTATTCAAATGATCACTACATGGACTTTTAATTATTATACATTTTATCCCCGCAACTATGTCGCTTCCGATTTGGCTGTAGTAATAATGAAGTAAAATTTTTCCACATTTTACTCCCGTTTATACTCTGAGAGGCTTGATTTTCTGGAACATTTTCATTACTCTTAATGGATTATTCAATTATTTTAGGTAACTAAATTATTCGGTTTAAATGAAATGAATTTTCTCGGATAAGTTCAATTGAGAGTAAGATAGTATTAAACCAATTTGCAAGCCATGTACTTGTTGTTACTGTTAAAATATTTGACCATGTCAGTTTATGTAAAAAAAGGTACATCTAAAACAGGAAGAACAGTCAAACTGATTATTTGAATCGCGAACTAGGCAGAACTCGACCCAAGGCAAGTACTTTTAGCAAATTTAATAAATATGATTGAATTGTTTTAATTTGAGCAGCTAAACTTGATTATTTTGAATAGTTGGTGTAGACAATGTAGGTAAATAATAAATTTAATTAAACGACTACGTTTCGATTCAATTAACCTGCTTTTAGAGATTCAAGGAAACTGTTTTAGAAGTGGGAGTTCAGTTGAACTAATAAACTATTTGTGCTAAGGTAAAGGTACATCTGACAACAGTGAATCTAATGCAGTTTTTTAGGGAAATTACGTCTGCAACAACCACACAAAAGGTCGGTCCACTTGGTCTTTTGTCCTTCGCAATCTGACACGTTTTGCCACAATTTTCACATATGTTTCAAAGAGCATCTTAATGACATACTTGAGGGGTATAATGCGTATATCATATATACCCTTATCAATTAAAAAGGAATTCTAGACTGTCATCAGTTATGATTTCGGAAAATAAAATAAAAGGACAGGACTATACTTTAGCGCAAATCGCATATATTTCATTT
The DNA here is from genome assembly GCA_963669975.1 of Acanthoscelides obtectus. Lineage (NCBI taxonomy): Eukaryota > Metazoa > Arthropoda > Insecta > Coleoptera > Chrysomelidae > Acanthoscelides > Acanthoscelides obtectus. Next base: position 17,838,560 of record CAVLJG010000010.1, read on the forward strand.
CTTATTTAAAAATGAAAGATTAGGATGTAACTTTTACGAAAATATCATTTCTTCTTTAAGGAACCCCTCTGCTTGTTATTTTATAGAACTTCAAAGTTGCATTTTGGGTGTTAATACTGTGGTATAGAATACTGCTTTATAAGCTGTTTTCTTCTTGTTTATACAAAAGATTGTTCAAAATTATATGAATATAATATAATGATAATTACCTAATTGTATTTAATAGCCTCACATAGAAAACATCCGCGTTTCCACATTTAGATACCTAACATACCTATGTGATAAAACCAAAAGGATTAAGTAGAAATCAGGGATTAGTATGCTTCCTAGGTATAAAAGGGTGATTTTCAAAGTTGAGAGCAAGATTAAAAGCCTACCTTCTTGCACTGAAATCTTCTAAGAAAGATTTACTAAACTATGCTGGTTTCACGTGATTATTCCAACCATTATTTATTCAAAATTTTAAGTGAAAATCAATATGGATTTACAGAAGGGAAGGCTACATCGGACGCAATAACTAAAATTGTAAATCAAATACATCAAAATATTGATAACAGAATCCCTTCAATCTGCATTTTTGTTGATTTAAAGAAAGCTTTCGACACAGTTAATCACAAATTATTATTAGAAGCATTGGAGAGAATTGGTTTCAGAGGAAACGCGTACTCACTGATCGAAAGTTATTTGTCAAATCGCCCACAATCTGTGCAGATATCAGGATCATTTAGTAAAGAAATGTATATTAAGTGTGGTGTCCCACAAGGAACTGTCTTAGGTCCGCTGTTATTCAATATATATTTAAATGATATTTTCCAAATTAATTGTGTTGGCAAAATAACTAGTTTTGCAGATGATACTGCAATATTATATGAAGGCACTGACTGGTCTGATCTGAAAAATGTAATTGAAAATGATTTTATCAAAATTATTCGGTGGTTGAACAGTAGAAAATTAAGCATTAACTACTCTAAAACACATTTTTTACCATTTGGATCTTATTCTAGACATCTGCCAAATTACACAAATTTCTCCTTCAATATTAATGATCAAAAAATGCAAATTAATAGAGTGCCCAACATAAAATACCTTGGAGTGGTCTTGGATCCTCACTTACGATAGGACATCTATGTCAATTATATTTTAAAGAAAGTTAGATTTGTATCCTACAGAATTAAATACCTTGGGAATATATTGACAGAAAAATATCTTCGAACATTATACCATGCACTGATTGAGCCTCATCTCACATATGGTATATTAGCATGGGGAGATGCATGTTCCTCACATATCTATAATTTAGATGTTTTTCAAAAAAGTATTCTAAAAATGATATTTAAAAAACCGAAACTTTATCCCACTGAAAAATTATACGCAGATGTTCGAATGTATGATATAAGACAGCTTTATTTCTTACACAGTATCACTCACTACCATAAATTTGTAAACACCGACCAAAAAATTAAACATAATCATTATACCAGGTACAAAATTCGTGGCACAGTAGTTCCTCAACCGCATAAATCTATAATGCAGCGATCATATCTCTATTTAGCGCCTAAATTTTATGAAATTATACCTAAAGACTTAAAAGATTTACGTTTTGGAAATTGTTTCAAAAGAAATTTAAAAAAGTGGCTACATTCTATATCTAGGACTGAAATTCATAAACTCATAAATACGAACATCAACTAAATACATAATCTACTGTAGCTAATTTTTGTCCTTTTTTGTCATTTGCATTCTACAGTTTCAACTTAAATTTATTGGTCCATGTACAGGCGATGCCTTCTATTGTGCCTGTTTTGATTTTATATTTACTCATATTGTTTGTTATCTTTGTACATTGAGTGAATAAATATTATTATTATTATTAAATTAAATTGTTCTTAGTCTGACAGATCTCTTCAAATCAACCGCTGTTTCTTCCCTCATGCCAAAGAAACACATACGGATACATGCGTGGTTCACTTTTGAAATCATCCTTAAACTCGGTTAGAAAGGAAAACACTCACCGTATCACTGGGCGCCGTCTGAGCCGTCGGAAAGTCGTGGTGATCCCTTCTGAGCAAAAAGTCCCTAGCCGCGTACCCGGCATGCGGGTTAAGATGGCTCATGTGGCCGTAGTTGGCTTGGAAGTGATTCTGGTTGACCTCCGGAGCGGTCATGGCTGCAGCAGGGTTCTGATGAGGTGAAGGGATGGTGGCACCTCCAGCCGCGTTATGATGACTTGGAGGTGACATCTTCAGACCGTACGTAGCGAGGTGATGGTGATGGCCTCCGTCCATGAACGCGTTTATCATCTTTGATTGAGTTTACCGGCGACCGACGGAATCGCCACTTTGGGTTCTGTCGGGGAAAAAACGTTCCGTTAAGGAAGGGGCTGGTAACGAGCCGTTTTGATAGATGTCTGATGAGTGGTCTTGAGTACGCGCCCTTAAGTTAGCAGGGTGCTAATGTATTGCAGCTACCGCAGAAATCAAATTTAATCCGCGAGTTCAACCTGTCAGAAGTTAAGGACCCGTCAGTCATAAGGGTGAATCATATGAAACTCCTACATGTTGTGCCCTGGATCAGAACTTCTTATAAGTGTTGACGGTTATAGGGTAAAGTCGGATAACCACCAGTTTTGAAATAATGATCTACTACCCGTGACACCTCTTGTCAAAATTTAGAAGCTTTTATGATTATATTTGCCCCGCCCAAATTACTCTTTGCAGTTCACTTCACACTGTATGTTAAGTCAGTTTGAAGTTAAATTAAATGTTATTTTTGCTCCTATTCATAAGGTTTATTTACATTTGGTAAGTAGATATTTTTAAGATATATTTTTTACGTATTTTATGGATATGTAGTTAGTTGCTGCTGTAATAATTAATTGAAAAGGGTTTTATTTAGGTTGAAATTTAATTGATAAGCATAAATCCGTGCTTGTTGTGTATATCGTACCACCCACGGTTTTGTAAATCGTACCGGTACGTGAGTTAGAAAACTTATCTTATTACTGCCACTAATTACATATTTGTTAATCTGCACTGATGACTGATGACAAACTAGCATTAAATAAACGCAAAAATTGAATATGCTGACTGCTGATTACGACATAAATTTTCAACCAATTGAGGCACATGGATTTTATTTGTCAATTCGTTGCGAATCACACACTAGGTACTGTCTGTAATTATTTGAATTATGTCGCTATGTGATGCGCATGATAACCTGTCGTTTTGCAACCTTATTTCGATTTCGGAAGGCTTCCGTCGGCAATACTACCAGACCCACTTCATCAGACAACTCCACCAAAGCAGCTGGCTCCTAAATTTGATTACGTACCGTCACTACTATCTCAGCACCAACATCCCCAGTTAGTCCTTGAAAACGTAAAGTCCATATATCACCCGGACATTTAAATGCAGATATTATCGTACCATGCAGCTGGACGCAGATTGTCCTGTTGTAACTTATATTGAACGTATATATGGTTTTTGTGATGTATAATGGTTTATTTTCTCGATATCTATATTGCCTGACTCATTGATTCTTCGTGTATATTCCATGAAAATGTAATATTGTGCCTTAGTGATATATACTCGTATATGTATATTATTCTATCATGTATATATATATATATATATACTTTCTTAAGTAGTTGAATCCAAAGTGTTGACTCGAGCAGAACTATTGGTGCATTAATTATCAAACAATTTCCAACTCTGCAGCCTGCTTGGAGTCATTCATCTGACGCATCCATGCCCTTCTATATTTACATCCGAAAATCGTGCATTCGCACATGCATGATATATACACTATGTCCTTGATATACACCGTACTAAATCGCATCCGTGCACTGCAACACTGTGTTTAGAGGTCCGAATCGTTTCACACGTGACAGTGTGTACGCGCACACCCGACGAGACTCGCAGTAGGACTGAGGCGGCCAGCTGCGAGCCATGCCGTGGGCGGTGCGGATGCCGCGCGCTGATTGGTCGATCGGGGGACCCCCGGCATTGGAGTCCGACAGCGCTGGGTGGAACCCGTCGGGTGCCCGGTTGGTGGGCCGTGGGCCAATGCCAGACGACCGAAGACTTGTTGATTTTTGGACCTAGTCAAGAAGATACTGGCCATCGGCGAAACGTGATAGCAAGTGAGTAATAAGGTGATGAAACAATCACGGTTTTGTTGAGATCGTGATAGGTGTCTTCCGTTTCTTAACGGTTGTTGTATGTCGGACAAACATGACGCAGTCATCAGAATCACAGTTAATTTGATCTGGCCAGATTTGCTAAGGCACGCACCTCTACGCAGGACCGGAGAGATATTAACTGGCAACTGGAGCAGTTGCCCCGGTGACTTAGACTAAGGGTAAGGGGTTCAAATCATAGGTCCAGGAGGCCCCATGCAGATGAGGTTCTCAGAAATAATGAGCCTGTCTACCATGATCACGTCATCCATTATATGATCACCATCGTTATGTGTTAGGTTTGCACCGGGGTCATCGAGCTGGCTCCAGCTTGGTATGGGTAAGTCCGGGGGAGATGGCCGCACAGGAGAGATGGCCAATTCAATTATTTTCGGAACTAATAGCTATACTACAACTATTTAAAACTGTAATGACTCATACGCGTGATCAACACGTGATCAGAGCTCGATCCCGGCTTCCTTCCAGTACAGCCGTATAGCGTACGAAATATGTCGTTTCTCTGGCTTTGCGGTGGTCAACGGCACAGACAGAGATGGAAATAATGGCTGATTGTTCTCCGCCGGTAGAACGAATGAAATCAAAGACGCGCCTCGGCCGGGAGACTCATAGGCGTCGGCAACGCATTGGAACGTGTTTCGTTGAGCGATCGCATATTGTGTGTTTTTATAAGAATTGTTGTGTGATTGTTATTTTTGTGGTTTCTGTGGTTACTGTTTTGGTTATAGGTACTTAACCATGGAGAGTACAAATGGCACGAGTCGAAGTACTGAAAGCCAGGGAACAAGTAGACGGCTTCGTAAAGCACTGAAGAGGGACGCGGAAGAAATCGTGCTCAACGTGTTCAATTATCTGAACAGAACTATGTCGCAGGGAGATACACTCGTGCGTTGTGAAAGTATGACAGGCGTTCCAGAGTGGACCATTCGCAGGGTGGTGCATGAAAAGAAGAAAACTGGAGTTACTACTGATCCAAAGTTTAATTTGAAGAGACGGAAGGCCGTAATCGGAAAGTCAGTATTGATAGAGAGACCTGAAATAGTCGCCTGGCGTCGAAAATACCTACGCGAAATGATTGAATATAGGCGACAAAGCAGAAAAATATATTATTTGGACGAGACATGGGTAAATGCAGGTCACGCAGTTAAAAAAACCTGGATAGACAAAAACGTAGTGAGTAACCGACAAGCAAGCCTTGAAGGTTTGTCAACAGGTCTTCGTGGACCGTCAGGGAAAGGTCAAAGATTGATCGTAACTCATATTGGTAGCGATAGTTGCTTTTTAGAAGAGTGTGACTTGATTTTCGTCTCTAAGAAAGGAGGTGATTACCATGATGAAATGAATGCCAGCTGCTTCGAGAGCTGGTTTCAAGGGGTGCTTCGGCGAGTTGAGCCCAACTCTGTGATTGTCATGGATAATGCTTCCTATCATAGTCATCGAGCCGAACGTGTACCGACTATGGGATCTCGAAAAAGTGACATGCAGCAACTATTTAAAACTGTAATGACTCATACGCGTGATCAACACGTGATCAGAGCTCGATCCCGGCTTCCTTCCAGTACAGCCGTATAGCGTACGAAATATGTCGTTTCTCTGGCTTTGCGGTGGTCAACGGCACAGACAGAGATGGAAATAATGGCTGATTGTTCTCCGCCGGTAGAACCAATGAAATCAAAGACGCGCCTCGACCGGCAGACTCATAGGCGTCGGCAACGCATTGGAACGTGTTTCGTTGAGCGATCGCATATTGTGTGTTTTTATAAGAATTGTTGTGTGATTGTTATTTTTGTGGTTTCTGTGGTTACTGTTTTGGTTATACTTAACCATGGAGAGTACAAATGGCACGAGTCGAAGTACTGAAAGCCAGGGAACAAGTAGACGGCTTCGTAAAGCACTGAAGAGGGACGCGGAAGAAATCGTGCTCAACGTGTTCAATTATCTGAACAGAACTATGTCGCAGGGAGATGCACTCGCGCGTTGTGAAAGTATGACAGGCGTTCCAGAGTGGACCATTCGCAGGGTGGTGCATGAAAAGAAGAAAACTGTAGCGACTACTGATTCAAAGTTTAATTTGAAGGGACGAAAGGCCGTTAAATTGGATGACGATAGCAAAATGGCGTTAAGGCGAACCGTACATTCATTCTTCTTTAGGAATGAGATACCAAGCCTCAAAGCTGTACATGCAGCGATCAAGGAAAATGAAATTATACCCCAAATGAGCGTCGAGGTAATGAGGAAATCCCTGCACGAAATTAATTTTCGTTACGAAACGCGTAATCGGAAGTCAGTATTGATAGAGAGACCTGAAATAGTCGCCTGGCGTCGAAAATACCTACGCGAAATGATTGAATATAGGCGACAAAGCAGACAAATCTATTATTTGGACGAGACAAGGGTAAATGCAGCTCACACAGTTAAAAAAACCTGGATAGACAAAAACGTAGTGAGTAACCGACAAGCAAGCATTTAAGGTTTGTCAACAGGTCTTCGTGGACCGTCAGGGAAAGGTCAAAGATTGATCGTAACTCATATTGGTAGCGATAGTTGCTTTTTAGAAGAGTGTGACTTGATTTTCGTCTCTAAGAAAGGAGGTGATTACCATGACGAAATGAATGCCAGCTGCTTCGAGAGCTGGTTTCAAGGGGTGCTTCGGCGAGTTGAGCCCAACTCTGTGATTGTCATGGATAATGCTTCCTACCATAGTCGTCGAGCCGAACGTGTACCGACTATGGGATCTCGAAAAAGTGACATGCAGCAATGGTTGCGCGAAAAAGGAATCCCGTTTGACGATTCCTGTGTGAAAGCGGAATTGTATGAAAAAATTAAACAGCACAAACCTGCGAACATTAGTTACGTGACTGATGAGATGGCCCGTCAATGTGGTGTCACTGTGCTGCGGTTACCGCCCTACCACTGTGAACTGAATCCAATAGAGCTTATCTGGGCTCAAGTGAAGGGTTATATTGCGCGCCATAATACAACCTTCAAATTACCAGACGTTAAGGTTTTACTTGAGACTTCCATACAGCTAGTAACGCCCGAAGCTTGGCAGAATGCTATCCGTCATGTTGTGAAGGAAGAAACAAGAATGTGGCAGCTTGACCACCACATCGACACCATCATAGAGCCAGTTATAGTCAATTTCAACGAGGAAAGCGATAGCGACAGTTTATTACTGTCAGATGTAAGTGGAGTGACGATGAATAAAGGTAATTCCCAAATTTTTGACTTACAATATGTTTCAAACCACTCTTTATTAAGCATGTGACAAATCTAGTTCACCCATGTTAAACATTCATACCCCGCCTATGAACAGCCGAATACTGGTAGTTAAGTGATGTTCACGTGAACATCGATGAGTCATTACAGTTTTAGATAGTTATAGTATAGATACTTTTATTGGTTTCAACACAGTGGTAACTTCTGTTTCATTCGAATTCCATATTCTAGACGGTAGCAAGCTGTGTTTCAGTATGACGTCTCCAAGCTTCTCAAAAAATTCATTGACATTGGGCCGGTTAAAAGAAGACGTATTTCTTTTCAGAAAACCGGCCAACCAACCAGCTTTCTATGCCAAAATTCAGGAATGTTACGCATGTCAAATGTGACAGCACAAGTATATGCTAATTTCCTCACTTCTTCTAGCAAGACACCAAAGTAAATTCACGGACATTTCAACAAATATTCGGCCAATATCTTTTCCTGGTTGTTGTTGAACACCTGTCTAGAATAATAACCAACAGTTGGTGTTATACCGGGCAACAAATTTTTGACGTAACGAAGTAACGTCATATGACATATATCTGGTTCTCTAACAACGATCTTAAGCTTACGACACAAAGGTAGGTGCTCGCGGGCCACGAGTTCCAACACGATGCCAGTATTGCGTTACCCTTCGCGAAATAATTGCGCTTACAAGGAGACCTCTTATGTTTTGTCAACCAAAAGTAAGTATTTTTGGCAAATCATGTATGTCATATGTTGCTATTAATTATAACTATTGAATTTTAACATGTATTTATGTAAATGCCGCATCTTAGAGATTACAATACGCTGATTCGTTTTTGTATGAGTTATATTATCTCGTATCGGTGACAGTCTTATTACCAGAAAGGAAGGGCGGGGAGGTGGGATGCAACAATTTACTATTCGAATGAAACACTCCAAAGAAAAGAACATTTTTGTTGAATAATTGTTTTAGTTCAGTTCTAATAATTATCTAAAAAGACTACATAAACGTGTCTTGAGCATGGTTAATATGTTCCAGTATTTTTAACTAAGGTACCCGGGGGTAATAAGGCCCACCAGATATTAAGGCCAACGCTGGTTTGCCCAAAGGAAAGCGCCTAAAATATTTATATCGCCATCTGTTAATAATATTTAGTATTACTGTTGCCGGAAATGTAATTTTGTTCTATGGTTATGAGCTTCCTGGCTTGTTCTATGGTGTCACGTTTCGCTGTGCTGTATTTTATAAGAATTTCGACCGGTAAGTAAGCAAATTAAATTGTTTTAATAATACGTAGATTTTTCATTCTGTATGCATGATAATCTATGTATCTGATAGTTTCATTTTAAGTAGCGTTTCTTTTTATGTTGGGTTTGCTTGTTGTTTAATAACCTCAAAATTAATTTTATTGTGCTACAGGTTATAAGGCCCGGGCCTTATTTTCTACAATGCATTGAAAAAGGCTTGGGCTTTAATTTCTGCCGCCATGAATACACGTATTCATTAGATTTATTTATTCTTTTACAGAAGATGGGTAAAAAAAGCAGAGGGATAAGGGCAAATTGGGATGAAGAGATGATGAGAGAGGCATTAAATTATATTAACGAGGGAAAATCTCAGCGCTGGGTGGAACAAAAATGCGGAATACCCAGACGAACACTTAGGAACCACATTAAATCACAAAGCGTGAAGAGAAAACTAGGTAGACAAACAATTTTGTCCGATAATGAAGAGACTGACCTTGAGAATAAAATAATTCGGCTAGCCGATAGAGGTTTTCCGCTAACACCAAAAGCATTAAGAAGGTCTGTGTTCAGGTATGTTGAGCAAAAGAAAATTAAGCGTTGTTTCAATCAGGAAACTCGTCTCGCTGGTAGGGAGTGGGTAAGGACTTTTCTGAAAAATCATCCGAGAATATCAAAACGTCGATCTCAATTCATGAATCCAGCAAGAGCCCAAAAATTAAATCGTTTTATCGTAGAAGATCATTTCAAAAAACTAGGAGATTTGTTGGAGCGCACTCAGTTAAAAAATAAAGAAGCAAAAATGTATAATATGGACGAGAAGGGTTGCCGCTTGACTCTTCACCACCAACAAAACGTTCTGGCAGCCAAAGGAGCAAAACGAGTGCATGTAATTTCTCATGAACACGCCGAAAACGCAACTATCGTCGCTTGAGCTAATGCTCTCGGACATGCCATACCGCCTGTCATTCTTTTTAAGGGCAAGAGAATGAAGCCAACCTACTCAGATGGCTTACCGGCTGGCTCAAAAGTTATGATGACGCCTAAAGGGAGCATGGCGATAGAAACGTTTGATAAGTGGTTAGACCATTTCATTGAATACATTTCGCCTCCGCCAGTAATTTTAATTTTTGATGGGGCCAAATGCCATTTGGATATTAGCATTGCTGAGAAAGCAGAAGCTCATGAGATTCACCTATATTGTGTGCCGAGTAACACCACCCATGAGCTTCAGCCGATGGACAAAGCTATATTTCGAGCATTTGAAGCTTATTGGGATGATGAATTGTTAAAGTACTGGGATAAACATCCTACACGTGATTTAAACAGGGAAAGATTTTCTGAAGTCTTCACACCTACATGGCAGAAAGCAATGTCTATTGGAAATATTACAAGCGGCTTTCGAGCTACGGGAATATGCCCTTATGATAAGGATGTTCTTCCCATTGAAGCATTTGCCCCAAGTCTTGCAACTGAGAAACCTTACCAGGAGACGACCGCCGCTGCCGATGATTCGGAATATGATTCAGATGACTACCTGCCTTTAGTTGAATTGCGTAAAAAATTAATCCCTTTGAATAATTCCTTCGCGGAAGTGTTACCAACACCAGATCTAGTCAAAAAAAAAATCTGCTCCAAGACGTAAAGCTATAAATTACAAAGCAGTTGACGTCAAGCGATCCGTATTTTTAAAGGAGGTGGAGTCTCAACTTGATCCCGTTCCAGTCTTATCGAATACCGCTAAATCGCCATCTGAATCTGTGTCTTCCATTGCATCAAAAACAAAAGAACATAACGAAGAATGGCACTGTGTGATCTGCTACGAAGACTATGTAGCAGATATGAGACGATGTGCTTCTTGTGGTTTTTGAGTCCATGAGGATTGTGCTGGTTTGACTGCGGACGATACTGAAAATTTTTTGTGTCCAGACTGTATGCCTTAAGTATTAGATTTATACTTGATATCATATTTTATCTTTGATACTGTTTTTCTAGTGTTACATTTATTTTTTATTCTATCAGTATTTTGTTGAACTGTTATTTTTTTTATCTCTCATTCAAATCTCATTATATGTCGTTGCAGATATTAAGGCCCAGAGGGATATTTTTGATATTTATGTTTGGATATCATTATTTTAATATTTTCTTTTTATTTTTGGATTTTTTTGTGTTTTGTTTATTCGTTTGACTTGTTTTTTGTTCATTTAAATATGGGCCTTATTATATGCACTTGCAGGCTTTAAGGCCCAGAAGACAATTTTTTTAATGTTCGCGTCCGACATATAAGCATGATTATTTTGTGTTCAAATATTACCATTATGTTAGTTTATACCCTTTTCTATTTTTTATAATAATAAAAGTTTGAAAAAGTTAATTCCTCTCCTAGATGTTAATTATAATTTCTTAGGTGGGCCTTATTACCCCCGGGTACCTTAATAAAACTGATTTTAAATGCCTGATTTATGTATAATTTTTGTGTGTTACAACTCTTACCCGTTGGTGTCACAACCGCCCCTGTTATGGGGTGTGTAGTATCAATAGCACACTAACTATAATGACATATGCCTGCTAAACTGTATACCTGAGCTACTGGTTTTGATATTAATTTAAAGTCTAATGACATGCTTTCTTCTCAAAGGCCTTAATCGCGGCTTATAGCTGTGCTGTGGGCATTTAAAGAAAAACTATTAGAACCATACCCAGTCTACCCTATCAGCTCCAATCTGATCAGATTTTCAAAGTGAAACGGTGAAATTAGACTGAACTGGATTGAGCTAAGTATGTGTAAGAATGTAGTAGATATATCGCTGCAGTTACTTGACTGGATTTTAAATTTGAATATTCTTGCTATGGACAAGTATACATATTCAAATAAAGCAACAAATTATATTTCATATTTCATGATACAGGTTTCCATATATGTTTGAGAGGTATGACTCTAATAATTCCAACAAGCGTGATTATAGATTCATATCTCCGTCTTTCTCTCACAGTATCTACTAAATGTTCGCACGTCAACCAGGGTTTTTAACTACCCAATAAATTATAAAATGTTAATGAAAGGCTGGGAGTCACTAGTTTCTTTTATTCTTACATACATCAAATTAAAATGATATATGCTTTGATTCAATACGAGGGCAGCTCAAAAGATGTTATATAGGTATTTCCAATTTAACGGGGTTTCGTAGATCCTCAACTCCTCAACATAAGATTAGACATTGTATTAGGAATTCAATCTTTGTATGATTCTCAGCGGTGAGCCTCTAATCGAACAGTTGTTTATGATCACTCACCCATCTACTAGATTCTACTAGATGACTAGCAGTATCTCCCTTGTCAATACGATATATGCGGTTTGCGTACTCTCTTTTCACTATTAAATTTAGGTAATTTCCGAAACATAAATGTGCTGCAAAGACGTTTACGATGTAGTAATATATCCTTTGTCAAACCATTTATAATAATAAATATATACAGGGTGTTTCAGTTTATTGTTGCATAACTTTAAGATTCGATAAAACTTTAAAAATTAATGCATAAAGTCTATATAAACATGGGTCGAAAAATGCGTGGATTCTGAAATACAGGGTGTTTAAATTTACTTTCTAAAATAGTTTTTTTTAATATTTCGAACAATATTTGATGTATAACAGTGAAAATTGCTATACGAGGGTTTTTTGGTACGACAAAACGAACCATGGGCATAGTCTTACTGTAGCCGCTAGAGGGCGCTCTCTACTGTACCTGTAGTGTATTAAAATGACCGAAAAAATTTTCCTAGTGCAATTTTTTGTTTGTTGAATAAAAAAAACTGATACTTCGCACCTTTCAACATAAAAAAGCTCTCTTGTGAATTTTCGTTATAGTTAGTCGTTTTTGAGATATTTCGATTTTTAAGGTTCGATGCATTTTTAATTATCTATGATAAAATAGCGCAGATTTACCCGTATGATTCTGCGTGTGTTTGATAGAGATCCGACCACAAGTGTTAGGAGAGTTTCTGGTGCCTTGGGAATTTCAGCAAGCCATTTTCACCGTGTTCTTAGAAATGACCATAGACGTCCTTACCATTTGCAACCTGTGCAAGGGCTACAGCCAGGGGACGGAGAACGAAGAATCACATTTTGTCAGTGGATGCTTCATAGAACTGATAATAATAGGGAGTTTTTAAGTAACGTTTTATGGACCGATGAGTCATGCTTGGATCGGCCGTGGAGGACCAGTCGCCTGGCTTCCACGATCCCCTGACCTAAATCCATTAGATTTCTTTGTGTGGGGATTTCTAAAAGAACAAGTGTACCAGACTCCCGTAACCACAAGAGATATGCTAATAGACAGAATCAGGAATGCATGTGATGAAATAAGGCCTTATTTGAATAATGCTATACCACGTCCGATCATTCGTAGATGTGGATTGTGTATTGAACAATTGGGTTTACATTTCGAGCAACTACTTTAGATTTTGTATGTTTGTCCTAACTATCCAATAGAATTTTAGTTGTAAATAATTAATTTAATTTGTTAAAAATAATATTGGAAAATTAAACAAATTAATATTCTGTTGTTTTGTGTTTATTTGGAGTTAGGAATTATTGCTGTGTTTAAAAACACAATCTAAACGATCATCTTAATTACTTGTAATGCCCAAATCGAAAATGTAAAAAAAAATATTATTTTCCCATAAATAATTAAAAATGCATCGAACCTTAAAAATCGAAATATCTCAAAAACGGCTAGCTATAACGAAAACTGATATGAGAACTTTTTTATGCAAAAAAGTGCGAAAAATCAGTTTTTTTATTCAAAAAGGAAAAAACTGCGCTAAGAAAAATTTTTCGGTCATTTAAATACACTACATGTACAGTAGAGACCGCCCTCTAGCGGCTACATTAAAACTATGCCCATGGTTCGTTTTGTTGTACCAAAAAATCTTTGTATACCAATTTTCACTGTTATACGTCAAATATTGTTCGAAATATTTAAAGAAAAACTATTTTAGAAAGTAAATTTAAACACCCTGTATTTCGGAAGCCACGCATTTTTCGACCCATGTTTATATAGACTTTATGCATTAATTTTAAAAGTTTTATCGAATTTTAAAGTTATGCAACAATAAACTGAAACACCCTGTATAATAAATAACTGTTCGATTTTATCCTATCTATCTTCTCTAGCATTTCTATGAATCTGGTGTATCTTTTCAGCCAAGAGGTAAGTCGATACCAGAGAATCTTTTTCAGTATATCTTTCCCTGCATCGATAGATCGTCAACATATCCTACCAACCCGTAGAACCCCATCGTAGAGTTTCAGAGCTACGACTCCAACACAACCTTGTCCTCCCTTTGTCATTGTCATTGCCTCTTGTCCTACCAGAATCATTTTCTCATTTCAATTGTTCTTCATCGCTATACAATTCTGAAATGGCAACTCGGCACACAAATACTTGAATTGGTATCCAAGATAGCTGTACTCAGGGCTAGATCCTTAATTGAATAATCAATACGTACTCATCCCTAGTTTATGATGAATACCAATAGCCGTGCGATAAATTTGTTAGTTTGATAGCGGTTTTGACTGGGTTGTTAAATTTGATAGTATGTTGATGAATGTTGCGAACTGTCAAATCTATTCCAGGGCTAATACTGCCATTCAGCATCAAAGCGGTGCACCGCGAGACCCATTTACGTTGGCTCAATACTCCCAATGTCCCTTCTGTCAAATCTACGAACCTCAAAAACATTAAGGAGGAAAACTAACCTGATCGCGCACAAGGATTTTTCTGAAAGATGCAACGATACATACAATACTGTCACGAGAGCGTTTACATGCCCTGAACCGCATCCGCTGAGGAGTATGCATAATCACCAAAGGTGAATCCTTATCAGCTGAAGTGGGAATATGGTTATTGTAAAAATTAGTTGAGCTGACACGTGAGATATTCCCGCTCTGTGACTGTCCCCTCGGGCGGCAACACTTGCCCTTCTTCCCTTGGAGAAGACCAGCTATGCTCTAACAGTGTCAACTAGAGTAAGTACCTTTATTATATGCTTATATTAAATTGACGTTCTTTGTGAGAAATTAATTCCTTTAACAGCCCTTTGCAGCGTTAATCAAGGGTGTTATGCTAGGTGCAAAACTACCCCCTAGACACAATCGTGACAATACGTTAAAAAAATGTAATGTTACTGTGTCTGTCGATTTTTATTGGTTGTTTTGTTTGTTGCTGTTTCTGAAAGCTTTTACGTTGGGTCTCCTTTTAAGATATTTGCCATTGAACACCAAAATAGCCCTCATACTTTTACCACTGCAAAGATAATGCTGTTTGATAATTTTGTTGTGCATAACTCAACATGGTGTTACTTGTTGTTATCTGGACTGATGTTGATTTAAATCAAACAATAAGTTTTATGAACTCAAGCAAGTGACTTCACGATTCCAAAAACGGTTGGAAAGCTGTATAGCATTGTATTAGGTACTCTGCAATCTGTAATACTGCGGATTACAGTCATTCTGATTAATTGTAAGGAATGTATCAATAATGCATTACTTAGTAAATCTCCCTTGTATGTATGTATATCTGTTCCTGTGATGTATGGAGTCGTTTTGATTATTAATTAATACATTCCCTAATTAATTAGGCATGAGAATTCAATAACACAGCGAGAAAATCTATTCCAACGGTACTACACAATCAGGTAGTATACAACGTCACAATGAATAATGAATGAATTTATTGGTTACATTTTCAAGAACATTGCCGGAGTCTGTACAGAAAGTACTTGCAATTTATCCTGTTATTCATTTGCGCTGTTTCTGCACTACGTATACCGTTGTAGCTGACTGGCGTGTAACATTTTTGTTGGTTATAGGTTATGTTCCTTTGTCTCTTTTAGATTAACTTCTGCAGCCATAAGAATCAACGGAAAAAGACACTAGTAATAGAAAAACTCAATATCCGTAAAGAAGCATTGTATTCATCTTTAAATGTGTTCAAATCTAGGGGAGCGCGGGGTAATGGGAGCGGTCGGGAAATGGGAGCTATGGTGATTGAACGGAATGTAGGCAACTTACGTGATTGGTAAACATTCGGCTGCTTCCGCCAACATTCGAGAAACTTCGTCTGACCGGTACGAGCCGTTAGTGCAATGAGTTCAGTCACGAGGGACGGTTGTTTGTTTTTCGCTGCGTCCTTATAAAAAATTGTGAATTGCCAGCGACAAGGTAAGCATGAAGCTTGATTATTATTTTATTTTGTTTATATTCATATCATCCGTAGATTCATTCACTAACTAGTGCAATTTGTTTAATTACGATTGAAATTAGAATTACATTATTTATATTATTACTTTTCAAAATGGTGGTCAGCGGGAAATGGGAGCCTAGAATGGCTCTCACTACCCGACATAGCTCCCACTACCCTACCAGCTTTTAAAATATATTTTCACACCATTTTACATACGTATTATCTGTGCTCGTGCATGACGCAGGACACCAGCCAACTAACATATACCCTATTCCATCTACGTCAAAGCAGACAGTTAATAAACCCTCCACTGCTAGCCCTGCTATGAGTCCATCTATTCTTTGTGACGCAGAATTTCAACCAGAAGTAGTTCAGGAGGAAGCTGCTGTAAGCCCAGCTCCAATTCCAACCATATTATGTGCAACACCAACACGAGCTGCTATTCGGGAGGAACATATCGTCAGATCTACTCCGTCAAAATCATATTTTAATGAGACCGATACTAATGACGATGAAACAGTAACTTACTTTGTTGATATTCTAAAAATTGTGAGCCCACTGCCACAACAACTCATAACTAATAAAAAAACGAGATTAAAGAACAAACAACATTCTGAAATTATAACAAGCACTCCAATGAAGGCAATATTTGAAGAAAAGAAGAGGAAAACGACTGAAAAAGAGAAAAATACTAAAGAAAATAAAAAGACTGTAATAAAGAAAATTGCACCGAAGGTAAATGTAACAAACGGAAACTTACCAAAGATAGAGAGGTTAAAAGCAAGAAGACCACAACCAGAAAGAAAGGGGCCAAAAAGGCAAAAAAAATTGTTTAATAGTGATGATGAAGATTCATCTGATGATCAAATTGACGAATGTACAATTTGCGACGACGAGTCAGAATACTCAGAAGAGGAAACTTTATGTGCAATTTGCTTAGACACGGGAAAAAGTGGAGAGATGTGGTACCGATGAAGAAGTTGCGGAAACTGGGCTCATGAAGAATGCTCTGGAAGTGATAGTCCAGCTTCTTATATTTGTACATTTTGTTTGGATCCGTAAAATCTTTGTCATATGTTTTTCTTTAATAATTTTATCTTTTTTTTCTTGTTTTTGTTTAAAAAGTATTTTTTTATTTGTGTTACAATGAATAGATCGTAGTAGCTAACTAAGATCACAGTCATTGAAAGTATATTTAGTTTAACTTTTGCGCAATACTAAATAGTATGACTCCCATTTCCCATATGAGCGTGAAATGGGCTCTCATTACCCGCACGTGTCGGGTAATGGAAGCGATTGACTTTTTTTATAGAATCGTTATTGTACCTTAATATATGACTGCAATAAGTCCTAACAGTGATTAAAACATACCTGTATGATTATTCTAAGAGTTCCTAATTAAAAATTATAAAAAAGTTAATAAATGTGGTTTTTATGAAAGTTTTCCCTTAGTAGGCTCCCATTACCCTGCGCTCCCCTACAACACTTATCAGATCTATAGTGTGTAAAACGGTTTCCCAAACGAAATAAAAAAAAATAGCATCCAACAGCTATGACAAGCAAGTATTATCCAACAAGCAAAGTGTATAAATAATTTGAGTCAATCAAGTATTTTATTGCATATACTTATACAGGGTGTAAACGTTATAGTAGTTATTCTTGAAATGGGTAATAGGGGGGGGTCAAAGTCAAAAAGTTCATATGACTCATGGTCCAAAAGTCAATAGATTTTTGTCTTAATGGCTTTATAGTTTACAACTTTAAGTGCCTTATATCGACCACAATCACCACAATCTTACTAATTTTTATAATCTAATCTAAAACGTTTTTAAATTGGGTAATAAACAAATAAATGGCATTAAGTTCTTCTAAGTTAAGCCAAAATTTGTAGTCGGTAAGTAAGTTTTATTAAATTAAATATTTAAAACACACATGACAACAGCGCCTCGGTCTTTCATCACTCTTATCGAACCGGCAATCGATCGCAAACGGTAACAGTGGTTAGTCATTGTTCGCGTAACAGTGGTAATTATCGTTTTGTATAGATAAATTTTTGTTCGCGTACGTCGTCGTGTTTATTTACAATGCTCTCGAATCAAGAGTTCGCCGGCATGTTGTTAGTTTACGGTGAAGCTCGTCAGAATTCGAATCTTGCAGCTCAAATTTATCGCGCCAGATTTCGCCAACGGGTACACCCAGACAGAAGGACATTTGTGCAAGTGTACCAAAGACTTCAAGATACAGGAAGTGTTCAGCCCACTAATATTCGTACTGTAGAACAGAAGGAACAAATTTTAAATATCGTGGAAATCAATGCAGATATCAGCACTCGGGAATTAGGCTGCCGCGTAGGACTATCGCTTACCATAGCCCATAGAATCCTACGGGGAAATTTTGCTTTATCTCTACCATGTACAACGAGTCCAGGCCTTGTTACCAGAAGACTATCCTCGCAGACTAACATTCTGTCAGTGATTGTTGCGCAAAAACATTGAAAATCCGGATTTTTTTTAAAAAACATTCTAGCGACGGACGAATGTACTTTTACGCGAGACGGGATATTAAATTTCCATAATACTCACACGTGGGTCCAAGAAAATCATCATACCATTCGTGAAGGTCATTTTCAATTACGTTTTAAAATAAATATTTGGGCGAGTATTCCTGACGATCCGGTAATTGGCACTTTCGAGTTACCCCCAAAGTTGCCAGGGGAATGATACCTTAGCTTTCTAGCCAGTAACCTACCAGAACTTTTGGAACAGACCTTAGACAACATGCCATGATAACGGAGACAGAATTTGTGCTTTCTTCATGACGGGGCACCACCACACATTTTTAGAGGCGTAAATCAGTATTTGAATGAACATTATCCAAATCGCTGCATCGGTCGAAATGCTCCTGATCCTCGAAAATGGCCAGCAAGATCTCCTGATCTCAATCCGATGGATTTTTGGTATTGGGGAGAACTTAAAGGATAGTTTATGGGCCGGTCCAAAAACAACTGAAGCACAACTTCGCGAACTAAATTTTAATGCGGCTGAAATAATAAATGGACAACTTCGAGGAATTAGAGTAAGAAGAAACTGGGTTCGTCGTAATGAAGCTTGTGTGGAAAGTGGAGGACGACATTTTGAACACCTTCTTTGAATACAAAAAAAGTGCAGTGTGGGTTTTAAAAAGAAAAACAATGTATGTATCAAAAATGTGTTCCCTATTTATAAGTAAATTTTTTTAATACGTTCAATAAACTTTCACACACCAGATGAAGCGCTGAGACAATTAGTGGTAAGTCCGTTTTTTTTAATTGTTTGCATTTTACGAGTACATTATCAACTAATGAAATAGTTCCTAAGAGCCAAAAATAACAAACTCCATCTTTATTTACACTGCGTTCCGTCGTAATTTGCGTCTGGCATTGCGGCGTTGTTAGATTTTATTTTACTTTAAAGTCGCTTTCTCTAAAAAAAATGCCTTTTTGACCCCCATGTTATATGAAACTTTTTGCTTCGTTGAGTCCTTCTATCACCCATTTAAATAATGACTATCATAACGTTTACACCCTGTATAATGGAATATTATCAGAGTAGTCTTTTGGTGATGATTACTTAGATTGTAATATTATTTGAAGGGTTAAGTTGTAGAGCAAATATCGTCGCTGGAAAGACAAAGAGACGTAATTCCAATTCAACTATTTTACGGGAGACGCGATATACGCCCGTTTGTCCTTTTAGCACTAGTAAGAATAGGAGATCCGTCCACATACTGATTTGCCATATTACGTTAACTAGGTATAAGGAGGAGCGATACGCCAGTTCGTCGTATTATACAGGGTGTTCCATAATTATTGCGACAAAATAATAGGGGTTGTAGAGGGCATCAAAATAAACAATTTTGCCTTATAAACCCCTGTTCGGAAATATGCCGTTTGGGCTGCAACAAAAAAAAAGATCAGTTTCTTGAAACAGCTTACCTACAGTAATTGCTCAAAGTGTCCTCCACCTTGCTCAATACACAGCTGTGCACGATTGTTCAATGATCGGCGAACTCTGTGGCATACCCCCGGTATGTCCTGAACATGTGCGGACGCGGTCATCACTCTTCCCAGTAGCTCTTGTTGGTTGGGAACAGGAGTTTCGTACACTAAAGCTTTCAGATGGCCCACAGAGAAAATAATCCAGTGGGGTCAGGTCGGGTGACCGCGCAGGCCAAGGCACAGGGCCACCTCGGCCTATCCACCTATTTGGAAATTTGTCGTCCAAATACTGCCGCACTTGTAAAGAAAAGTGGGCTGGAGCGCCATCGTGTTGAAACCACATGTTGGCTCTTATGTTCAGCGGCACATTTTCTAATAGTTCCGGTAGCACATGCTGTAAGAATCGACCATAAGCATGCCCATCCAAACGTGGTGGAAGCAAATATGGCCCGATGATATGCTCGTCCACGATGCCGCACCAGATGTTAATTGAAAACTGATGTTGGTCTCTATGGAGGGCTATGGCATGAGGGTTTTCTTCATCCCAAATGTGACTGTTACGGCTATTAAAATAACCGTCCTTTGTAAAACAGGACTCGTCAGTGATCAAAACGTAGCGACCAAAGTTTGGTTGCCTTGCAAAAATGGCGTGATGCGGATGAGGACGTTCTGGAAACCGTTGGGCGTAGATTCGCGAGGCTCGTCTTCCGCTACCACCAGCTTCTTCGTAAATTAAATGCATATCCGTAAGTTCCGCATACGAATAACGCTGCATTTTAACAATAAGGTACTGTTATTTACTATCTAGTTTGACGCACCACTCAGATAAATTAAATGAACCGGTGTGGAGAATTTACGATAACAAAAATGTAAACTCAGCAGGCTTTTTTTTACAAACCGGCGAGACCATGAAATGTGCTAGACGAACATTTTGCAGCTGGTGAAATTTTTGTTTCTCCTATGAGCTCTTAAGGTAAAATTAGCGGTAGTGCTCAAACGGCATATTTACGAATAGGGGTTTATAAGGCAAAATTGCATATTTTTATGCCCTCTACAACCCCTATCAATTTGTCGCAATAATTATGGAACACCCTGTATAAGGTACCTGTACCAAATAAGGCCAAGCTCCTTATAAGGCCATGCGTCGATTTTACAGACACTAGTTACATCTAGAATTAAAGATTTCTACAATTCTATACATTCTTTGAGATGAGTTAGCACCCATAAATGTAGCAGGTGTGGAGCGGCGCTAGATGGCGCAGTTGGCCAGTGTCGATTTTCAACACGTGCCTTACAAAATTACTACTTTAAATTTATCTTCGATTTTTCATGTTGTCTGCTTCTTTTTGCGAAATCTGTTGTCAGTTCAATCAGGTAAGTCTATAGAACATATACAGCTAGTTATTTGTCGTCGCCAGGTTTTAAATATTTTGTATTTTATAAATTGTATGTTTAAGGTTATATGTGCCTAATAAGGCCATGATAAACGGTTCCCATTAGAGCCACTTGGCCTTATTAGGAACACGCTGGCCATTATGGCAGATGTCTTAAATTAAGATGTTTTTTTTTCAGAGACTATAGTCGAAATATGCCCTCTAAGAAAAGGGCGCTGTGGTCAACCGAAGCGCTTGTACAAGCACTGGATAGTATAAACAGTGGAACGTCGGTAAATCGTGCATCCAAAGAATACCAAATTCCACGAAGAACACTTCGCAATCATGTTCGTACAGGTGTGCGAGAAAGAAAACTTGGTACTCGTACAATTTTGTCTAGAGAGCAGGAAGATGATCCGATTATCGGATACAGGAATGCCCCTTACACCAAAGATTTTGCGAAAATCCGTCTTTTCCTATGTTAATGACAAAAAAATTCGTCACACATTTAATGAAAATAGTGGAATGGCAGGTAGAAAATGGTTGAAGTTGTTTTTGGACAGACATGAAAATATTCGCCAAAGGAAAGCACAGGATATAAGTCCAGCTAGGGCACAGAAAGTAAATAAGTACATTGAAAACGACTACTTCAAAAAACTAGAAAATTTGCTGATTAGACTAAACCTAATCAATCAGCCCCATCGTATCTACAATGTAGATGAGAAGGGGTGCAGACTCACCATCCACCGCCAACCAAATGTGTTGGCGAGGAAAGGTGAAAGACGTGTTCACTATGTAGCTAATGAGCACGCAGAAATTTCCACAATAGTTGCATGTGGAAATGCTATTGGACAGGCAATACGACCAATGGTCCTGCTCAAGGGAAAACGTAAAAAGGATGAATGGGGTGACAATATGCCAACCGGAACAGTAATTGAAATGACCCAAAAAGGAAGTATGACGGCAGGTAGTGTTTGTTAAATGGCTAGACTATCTAGCAAACTATAAGTCACCAGGAGATATTCTTCTCAATTTTGATGGTGCCTCTTCTCATTTGGATGCAACTATTGTTGACGCCGCCGAAAAACATCACATCACTTTATTGTGTCTTCCGAGTAACACGACACACGTGCTGCAACCGCTGGATAAATGTGTTTTCCGCAGTTTCGAATATCATTTGGAAAATGAAATACTTAACCATTACAAGCGGTATCCTGGCAGGAAGTTGAATCGTGCAAGATTTGGAGAAATTTTGAGGAAAGTGTATCC
Organism: Acanthoscelides obtectus; assembly: GCA_963669975.1. Classification (NCBI taxonomy): domain Eukaryota; kingdom Metazoa; phylum Arthropoda; class Insecta; order Coleoptera; family Chrysomelidae; genus Acanthoscelides; species Acanthoscelides obtectus. Next base: position 17,861,091 of record CAVLJG010000010.1, read on the forward strand.
AAGGGCCATGTCTTCTGAAAATCTTCAGTCAGGATTTCGCGCAACAGGAATATACCCACACGACCCAGCTGCGATCCCGGAGACTGCATTTACACCTAGTTTAATGTCAGAGAGGCCCGATTCAAATACGGCAGCTACAGATGTTCAGGAGGAGAATGAGGAAAACCATGATGTCAGCTTTACAGAATCTGATGACATACCCCTTGCCAACGGAACTTCAATGTTACAGATAACAGCTACTTCTAATGAAAAAGAAATAAACTCGACTCAAAAGTTTGCAGTTCTTGAAACAACAAATCTTGTGACTGGTCAAATAGACAGTGATCAATTGGATCTAAGTTTCAGGGAAGTACTTCCCACATCCGAATGGAAGGCCAACGCCACAAAAAGACGAAAAGCCATCAATTCTACTGCGCAAATCGTCGTAAGAGATTTGTTTAAAGACCCAAATCCAGGTCCATCCGGCTTAGATAAAACAATAAAAAAGTCTAGTGAGTCTGGAACCGTTAAAAGCAAAAGGTCCCGAAAGAATAAAGACGAAAACTGGTACTGTCTCATATGCGATAAGGATGAAGTACGTGACATGCGTCTGTGTGTAGTATGCTTAAGATATGTCCATGAGGAATGTGTAGGCTTGTGTAGAGGTGATAAAGTATCATTTGTTTGTCATCATTGCGAAGGCAAAATCTATGATTTTCTTTAAACAAGTTGACTTTTTTTACTTAAATCTGTCTAGATCTAAGTGTTTTTTAATTTTGTTTAATTAGAAATATAGCTTCGTTTATTATACAGTCTTGATTTACATTTTGATTGTGGTTTTATTGAAAACCAGATGGTGGCCTTATTTGGATACATGGGTTCCTAATAAGGCCAACGGTAGTGTTTCGAAAAATATATTTTTTTTATATGAAAAGAAAAGGTCTCTGAGTTTTCCGATGTAGCTTGTGTAATAAACATATCTACAATAATACCTTTAAAATTTCAAGGTCGTTTCGCAAATATTTACGCAGTTACAGCTATCCAAACGTTAATGTGGCCTTATTTGGTACAGGTACCTTACATATATCCACTTTTAGAGATTTCTGGTGGTGCTAACTCCAAATGGGCATTTTCCGACTTTCCCCTTTGTCTTTCCAGCGACGATATTGGTGTATTTTTTGATTCACCGGTTGAGCAACCGGTGCCACCGGTGGACCAGACATCTGTCCTTTTAATTCAACCGGTTGCTGCCATCACCATACAAAGCTGTCAACAGTGTCAACCATAAGCAGGGCATCCATCAGTGGTGGAATCAACCGGTGAATTAAAGAATCCACCTTATGTATATACTTTAGTGATGTACAGCTGAACTTGCCCTTCGCCATACACCCCTTTTTTAAATAGTAAGCTTCGTTTGTTCTGTTGTTTGGCGAATAAGGGCGTTTATTATTATAATCATTATTATTACTTCAATGTACACCTGATGTGACTCGTCATTTTCTGTCACTTGGCTATGCATGTTTCAACAGAAAAATTGATCCAAATCGAACTAAGGGACACCTCGATATTGAATTCAATTCGCCAAACTAGAGAACCGAAACTCTAGAACTTATGTTTAACTTTTATCCATGCTTAGTGTGATCAAGAATCGGCTCCATCGATTGAGTTAAATAAATAATCAATAAGCATATTGAGATTTGCAACTGGATTTGATTATTGCCAGTAGGTACCATGAAGGAATATCTCAGGAAGATTCGTCAATAAATATGCACGGTTACCACAGCACATCCATTTATTAAATTATCACCCAAACAAGTTAACAGTTTGCGATAAAAGCCTTCCGCAAGTGCCGTAAACAATAACGTCCTATTGAAACTGCTTCTTCACTTGACAGATATTATTGGTGCTTCATCTCTCTTCTACTCCTTAGGTTATCTTCTTCTCTTCGGTTTACAATAGCCAGGTCAAATTGTCTATCAAATATTCTCAATATTCTGAGGACGTAAGTATATTTCAGACGTAATGCCTGCACTTCACGATCGGCGATGATCGTTTATAATAGTCACGATCATCGTGCAAGCATCTTGCATTCTTGACACAATAACAGCCGGTCCGTAATTTCGCGTCGAACATTTTCAAACATCTAGTGTATTTACACCCAAGATAGAATGGATGCGTGATTGCCAAAAGCAAGGACGGCGTACAGGGCCGCATTCAGGGCTACCTCCGAATGATGGACTACCATCAACGTGTTGTAAAACAAAGATGACAGTATTTAACAGAAACAGAAACTTAACAAATTACTCAAATACACTTAACAACAACAACAGCAACAACCAAGCAAGGTGAATACGAAAACACGAGCACGCAGTGATACACGCGACGGACGGTGGCCTGAGTGCAACCACAGCCGACGTCAACTACGAGCCGTGATGAAAGAAAGGCAACACCGCGCTCGGACGGCATGTAGTGTGAACGTCGGCCACCAGCGGCTGTGTGCTCCGTCTCCGTGTAACGTTCAAGAACTAAATTTAATTTTGGAAAAGAGGACAGTTCGATTCGATACAAATAGTCTGAATATGAAATAGCTCTAAAAAATTTAAAAATACGAAATAATCGTGATATATATGAGTCGCTAATGCAGTTAACCTAATTAAAAGTATTTAGTTTACGTTTTTTGGTGTCAGCACACTGTGTTCCAACAGGCCCAGCTTGGAAATGTGGAGTTACCTGTTTGTTTTTAAAACATTTACTTTCAGTTTTACTGTTATTTTTCAATTTTACATAATCATTCAAAATTATGTTTGAAAAAATAGACAAAAGCTTAGATAAAACATCTGCATAATTGCGGCCACAGATGCAAATTCACTGTATATAAAGTCAGAATGAATGCTGAGCAAGGTTAACTGACACAAAATAAATTTTTGATTATTGCTTTTCAACAAGAAAATTTCCAATCTATCTACATTAATAATAGATTCAAAAATGGCATACATATGGTAGAATCCACATTTTTGAACTAAATGTATCACATGTTCAACCAAAGGTGTCATTTCATCACCTGTTAGATTTGAAACTGGTAGTAATTTAATAATTTCTGTTATGTTTCCAAATGCTGAAGATAGCATGAAGGCTAAATCAGTTTTAGCCATGTCATTTTTATTTGAGGCATACCCAACAATGTTTTGTGAGCGATAGTTCAGCCTAGATGTTATATAAATTTCATCGATCATCAAAATTACAATTTTTTCTCTTGGAGCTAATTTAATTGCTATATTCGAAAGGTAGTGTTCATTATTCCTATCATTTTTCGGAGATATATCCATACTTGAGGAGATATGTTGTAAGTATCGCATACTTGGCAAAATAAAAAATCTTTTAATTAAATTATATGTTGATGATGAGTGGCTATAAAACCTAAAAGCCATTATTATTGAAAGTGATGCATATCTGTTTTTCCTGTTGTGAATTTGTCTCAGCTGATCAGCAATAATCTCTAGATTTTTTGTATATGGAAACATAACTGAGTCATTATTAAATTTGGAAATCTCTGTGTCAAGTTGTTCCAACGCATTCATGATGCAAACTTCAACAGAGTTTTTGTGTTGGTTCTCAGAAAAATAGAAAAAATACCTATTTAGCAGGTTTTCTAATTAGGACCATCTGGTAATTTTGAGATCATATGGCAAAACCCACTTCATGTCACTAAAAGAAAGCTTACATCCTTTATGAACAACCTGAACTTCCATCTGACCATCAACTATAATCTGTGTATTCAAAGTTAAGATATCATTTTCAAAATCCAATTTATAAAAATATAGCTTTCCATCAGATAATTTATTATTCCATTTCTGTGAGGCTTTAATTTTTTAAAATGAAGAATGTAATTCTTGAAAGTCTTTGATCTTATCCATATCATCGAAATTCTGGATAGCTTTTTCATGTTTCTCAGTTAATTTTTGTTTTCTTTGCATTGGGTCAGTTCTTTTGGGTGCTTCAGTTTTTGAAAGATATGATGGCAAGTTTGGGAAAATGGAGGGAACAGCATTTTCTTTCAATTTTGGATATTTCAAAGGTATATTTTTTTGGACTGTTCCATCCGCCAAAACTATATTTTCTGTCCTGATGCTATCCGATTCTCTAAAATGACGACTGCACACAGCTGAATATTTTGAAGGTGTCCAATTTTTTCTGGGAATTGCCATAAGCCATTTGTTTTTCAGACTTTCGGTACTTGGGAAGCGAAAAGTTGAAACATAGCTTTCTGTTTTCAAAGCAGAATTATAGTTTGCATTGCATAAAGGAACACAGCAACAACGAGGCATATTGTCTGCGTCAAATACTTGATAAATGAAAAAAGAAAAATACAACCTGAATTTGCACGTTTTCAATAGTTGAAATCCTTAGCGTCCTGAGGCGCGAACAGCCACAGTCACACTTCTTAGTTTATTTTTAAAGCACAGAAGCACTACAACTGGAGTCTATTTCTCATATATTATAGTCACCGATCACTTTGAACACATACACACACTTTGAAGCTTAGAAAACAAGCTTATCTCTTAATTACAGCCTCTTGGATTCCCAAATCACAAATTGAAAAGGTTATGTTTTCTCAGCGTTTTGAGCACGAGTTGCGTCGATGCAGCAAGCAGCGGCGGGAGTAACACTACCACCTACGTTGCCAGATTTCATTGTTCACGGCTCGTAGTTGACGTCGGCTGTGGTGCAACTCTGCCCGCCCTGCCCCTGCCCCGCGCATTATTCCGCCAGGCGGCCGCTTGAAATTTAATGACGAATTGACCAATAAGAGCCGTTCTCCCCACCTGTTACCGAGAGATCACGCGCTAACTGTTATTATTTACATCTCATCTTGAATTTGGATTCAGTTTAGTAGCATCGATATTTCTACAAATATTTGATAATCTCAGCCGTATATCCAATATTGAAGCAGGTTCAGTTTCGTATACCTTTTGCTTCAAATAGACCCATAAAAAAAGTCTAAAGGTGTCAAATCTGGCGAGCGAGCTAGGGATTCTACGGGACCTCGACGGCCAATCCAACGACCGGGGAAATTGTTGTATAAATAATTCCTAACTTGTCTGTAGTACTGTGGTGGAGCACCATCTTGCTGGAATACAATATCAGTATCGAATTTATTAGGATTCGCTTCGACGATTTCGGTGATTAGAGGGTCAATAGTAGATATTTTCCAGCATAACAAATACAGTTCCCCGGTTAAAGTTTGTTCGATCAAAAGACGATTCGTAATGGTTTTCGCCATGCTGGTTAAGTGAAAAACATGACTGAAGTAGTCAACGATTTTAATCCAGAACATGAAATTCCATTAAGAGATTTACTGAAAATCAACAGTTTACAGACAAATTTAATGAGTACCTATGTAAAGGTTGACAATGATTTAATGGTAACAAAAAATTGTCAGACTCCAATTTGGTTAATGAAGGATCCGTTGATAACGAACAGGAAGACGAACTAGAAAACAACGTTGAAGAAGAGCTTCCAGTGGCAACTAAGGAGGCATTAGACTGCGTGAAAAAGTGGCAACATTATTTTCAGCAAGAAGAAGACAGTACAGCCACACTTACCAAATTAAATAAATTCAACTTGCTGTTCTAAATAATTATACAAAAAACAATCCGTTCAAATGTAAATGACTAGCCTTTTAACCAAAAACTTTACGGTTTTTACATAGTACATATGCCTGTAATATGTGTATCAGATTCTGAAAAAATGCAAATTTAAAAATTACGTATAACTTCTTTGTATATATCTTTATTTATGTAAAGTGTCAAACAAACACATTTTAAGCTTTTAATGTTATTTCTGCCGCCGAGTCCATTATAAGCGGGATGCACTGTATTTCTACAGAATTCCTACTCCAGGATTTTAAGAATTCACAACCAGAACACTACCAAAAGTTGCCGCCGAGTCCATTATAAGCGGGATGCACTGTATTTCTACAGAATTCCTATTCCAGGATTTTAAGAATTCACAACCAGAACACTACCAAAAGTTGCCATAACATTATGTCTAATCTACTTTACCTATTTTTCCAATGCTCCTTCTTTTGCCTGCGCAAGATAATTCTCATTTACGTTTTTAACGGCTATATGCAAATGAAAGACACGATACGATGTCACTTGTGGCGAGAGAGGAATATACTTAATTTCTTTCATGCGTGTGCATTCCTTTTATTAGTCAGACTTAGTAGTACATGCCTCGCGACTCGTAAACAACTTATGACCGATGTGATGGTGTGTGCAGAAGATTACTCATAGTGGTAGACGATAAGTTATTGAATATCGCAACTTGTAAGGAATAATAATCCACTCAGCATCCGTTCATACGACTCTGACAGTAATGCTAATACCGAAGTCCAACTGATCAAAATTTTTGCTACAGTATACCTAAGGCCCGTACCGTCAGTCGTCCCTACAATTGTGGGGCGCCTTTATGGCCTGCCTGATTGTCATAGTTTTCTACTTCTCCGTGTCAGCGCTCTATTTTGAGGTTATGTCACAAACATCTATTTGCATCAAAATGTGCTTGCTTTTGAGTTATATCATGTTTTATCTGCTTGAAATTTCCTACAATTATATATATATATATATATAAAAAAAACATATCTTTACAATAGGAGAGCGCTGACGCTGACACGGGACAAGTGAAATCTAGAAATTTTTGAAGGAGAAAAAGAAGTATGACAATCAAGGAGGCCATAAACGCGCCCTACAATTGTAGGGACGACTAACACTACGGGCCTAAGCGCCATTGATACTAAGGGTCACACTATGAGAGACGTATATTCCAGGTTTAGAAGAGCCCTGGAACCGCTCAACAACACAGCTTCTGGTATTGATATGATTATTATTCGAGTATTAATCGACTACTAAAGCTTCAAAAATAGGTCGCCGAAAATTTTTACTAGATCCTAAAAGATTGCGTATGCTAGTGTAACCGTCAAATATGTTAGCTACCGTGCGTGAACACCAAAAGCTTGTGATGCAATACCCAAAACTGCTACGTCAAAAACACCTCGCATTATCGGTGCACTTTACGAGTGGTGCTGCAAATAGGCGGTGATAAGTGCGAATATGCGGATTAATCTGGGACACCCATGGTCATGACATGACTCTGCTGGGCCGAACTCCACGGAACGCCGTTCGCCATGCAGGTTTTCACTTGTTGGTAGTCAACGGTACAAAGATATCCCGCTTTGTAATACTGTATTTATGGGCTTGATGTCGTACCGTAATAAATAATGGAGGAAGATGGATTCGATTGGAGTTGTAATTTTTAACAGACGACATATTTACATTTGAAAATTAGACGAAACGTGAGTGGATGCGTGTCAAGGAATTTAGAGATCTCTAATAGAGGTCAGTCTATTCTTAACAGGTTACGAAAAAAAAAATAGAAAAGCACTAAACTTTAGATTATATGGCTAGGTGATAGACTAGAGCGCTTCATATTATTAAGCCCCTAGAATACAACTCCAACAGCTAGAAGAAGCATTTCGAAAATATCTTAGGACTTCTATAAGGCATCTTTGACTATCAAGCAAATTGTAACCTCTCAACAAAGAACCTTGAAAATGTTCAGAAATCTGTAAGGCATACAAAAACAAACTTTGTGACCATCTGAAATAGTATTTTAATTCTTACTCATAACACCGCTGCCATTGGAAACGATTTTCAAAAATTAAGTAGCGTTACTTACTATATGGTTGGATGGATGGATCTACGTATTGTAGATTTCGCAAATGAAATTTACCTGACTTTCAAAAATGTTCTCCCTTTGATCTGAATAACTCTGCCACCCCTCGGCTCTTCAAGAAGTTTTGAGGGTTTAAGGTTTAAGGGCAGGTACTCTTTTACAGAAATTTATCTCTTGCCAATGATCCACCCCCTGATTGAGAAAACTTCCTGCGGGCACCCATAGTAAATACGTAACAATTCATATTATTCAATGCAAGCTACATCGCTGATTCTCAAAGTATCAAGGCGTATCTTTGTAGTTAGTTTAGACCTGTAACGTATACTTATTATACACCAGAGTTTTTGTGTCAAAATTTGAAAAAGGTATAGAAAGCTGATGCATATGAGATACGAACCCAAAACTCCGACATTTTATAAGATGGCCGTCACGGTATTAGAAATGCAGGAGCACTTTGCATAGTAGGGGAGACCGGGGCTGGTTGTCACATGGGTTGGTTGCCACGATTGTTAAATCTCAGCAGCTCCTCAAGATGTAGTTGCCTGGCGCGCTACACATCGTTTCTGCGTCCGCGCAGAACACTTGTATGCAGTACGAAAGTTGTCGTTGGTAGATTAAGGTCGCACACACAAAAATAAACAAATCGCCTAACCTGAGTAAATTTTTCGTTTGCCCCATAATTTATGTTTTCAAGACTACATTTCATAATAAAAAGAACTGTTGAATTTATTTTGCTCTTCAATAATCCGAATACGACTTAACGTAAGTATTGGCTTTGAATTTGTTAATTTAGTGACGACCTTAAAAATTAATTATCTAGTGGGGCAGGTTGTCTCAAATTAGCGGGGGCCTCGTGTCACATGGGACAACCAGCCCCCACACTAGACGATTAGCTTTGCACACCATTCTACGTAGGTATATGTATATAATGTATTTTTTAACATTTTCAGGTTACATAAGCATGGTTCGAAATTTCAAAAGGAAGACTGAGATGGGCAAAGCGCCGCCTAACGTACTTTTAAGAGCTGCTAGATTAGTGAGATTAGGATCCTCAATAAGAAAAGCGGCAGCTGACTTCAATGTAAATTACCGTACTTTAGCAAGATACTGTAAGAACATTCCAGAGTCTGAATTACTTGATGATCGTGTTGTTGCGCCGTCAATTTCAGTTGGCTACATCAAAAATCATTTAGTATTTGAGCCTGACCTTGAAAATCATCTAGTGAGATATGTACTCAAAGCATCTGATATTTATTTGGATTATCACCCAAGGAAGTTCGTGGACTGGCATATGAATTTGCTAATGCTAATTCCTTGAAAATGCCGGAAAATTGGAAGCACCATAAAATAGCTGGTCCTGACTGGTTTAGTGCGTTTCTAAAAGGACATCCTGTTCTGTCTATTCGCAAACCGGAAACAACTAGTTTAGCAAGAGCAATCGGTTACGATGCCTAGAGTACGGAGACCTGTACGATTTTGTCAACTTAGTGAGTTGATAGGAGCCGTATAGTGGGACTTCGGGAAGCTGGACTTTCTTTTCGGACAATTGCAGTTAGAGTGCAAAGAAGTGTAGACACTGTGGTTAGGTGTTGTCAGGCATGGCTTCGAGAAGGCCGTACGCAAAGAGCAAGGGGCACTGGACGCCGCCGTAGAACAACAGACCGTGAAGATCGCCGCCTAAGATTATTGGCCTTAAGGGACCGTTTCTCCACTACCAGGTCCATTGCAAATGAACGGTTTGCAGAACATGGAAGACCTATTGGCATGCGAAGTGTTTACAGACGAATGAGAAGTTTTGGCTTGTTTTCATACCGGCCACACTGGGTCCTCCCTTTAACTCGAGAACACCGACGTAATCGCCTTGAGTGGTGCAGACAACGGTCACTCTGGGATCAGGAATGGAACATTTATTGTCTTTAGTGACGAGTCTCGATTTTGTTTAGGCATGCACGATGGTCGCGCCAGGGTTAGAAGGCGACGTGGTGAAAGGAGGAATCCACAGTTTTTTGTTGAAAGACATGTTCATCAAACTGTTGGAGTTATGGTTTGGGGTGCTATAGCTTATGGTTCCAGGTCACCTTTAATCTTCATCAGAGGTAACATGAACGCGCAGCGTTATATCCACGAAGTTCTAGAACCCCATTTTTTACCCTATCTTGACACCCTGGCAGATCCAACTTTCCAACAAGATAATGCCCGACCACATGTTGCAAGAGTCACAATAGACTTCTTTCAACATAACGATGTCACATTGTTACCATGACCACCAAGATCTCCCGACTTGTCCCCAATTGAGCACGTGTGGGATATGATGGGTAGGAGATTGCTCAATTTGCAACGTCCTCCTCAGACTCTAGAAGCACTTCGAGAGGAGTTGGTGGTTGCCTGGAATGAGATACCACAGGAGGACATTGACCACCTGATCAGAAGCATGACTAGGCGCGTTGGAGAATGCGTAGCACATCAGGGTGCATCCACACATTATTAAAGGTCAAAGGGCTTTAAAGCAGTGCAATCATTTTGAAATTTTTATCATTTACTTATTATGCTTCGCTAAGTACTTATACAAAATTTTATTAAAATAAAACCATTTGAACTGGGTGTTCGGATTTATATGTCACTTAGTATATGTACATATAACGCTTCAGATCGAATAAAAAAAAAGAATTACTGAAAATTGTGACAACTAGCCCCGGTCTCCCCTACACCATCGAAATTGCTTTTATCTGTATTGAAAGACCTGGAGGTAAACACTGCTTGAGCACCCAGGAATATAGTTTACTTGAGTGCTGGCCAATACTTCCAAAACTCAGCACTGCACTTTAACTACTGGAAGGCAGTTTATTTTGAAGCGATTCTTAACCTTGTTTGGTAGGGCAAAATTTGTGAACTTTTACTTTTCGTAGACTGTATTCATCAATAATTCCTGTGAGCAGCTGGTTCACTTTCCATCATCTAACCTTCCTGCTCGTTTCATGTAAGACTACTCTATCTGGGGAACTGATCACCAATTATTATTATGTACCCGGGCCTTACGGACGTATGGAGCTCAGAGAAGTGGTCGGGTCCAAACAATTTTCTCCTCTAAGACGTCAACCATGACTTATCACATCCTAAGCCTGCTAAATAAACTTGCCACGATACTGTCCTCATTCCAACATGGTCATGTTCTAGGGACATTGAAAACCAGTATAGGTTTCTCCGCAGCCTTTTTCCTAGGTTGACAAAAAGCATCGCACTGGTTGCAAATTTTGGGTGGTGCTACCACATGTTTTAGCGTACGACGAGCTTGATCCTCAGTATCGGCTAACCGTGGGCTTGAAGTAACACCATTCATGCATTTGCCTATAGCAGCACTGTAGGTACATGCAGGTACTCAAAAATGCCAAGACGCACTTTGACAGAAAATCTGGAAGTTATATCTTCCCGGGAATAAAGCAACTAGATGGCGTTTATTGGTCCTAAAACATAGTTAAATAAGAAAATGAGTTCAAAAGCTTATCGAGCTTCGATGATTGCTTGAGTTTTGTCAAGTTGTCATTCTCTCCCTGCAGACATTAGTCAGAAATTTTCTGACAAAAGAGCTGCAATTAAGCAAGCGAAGAGGTCTTGTCACCCAGATGATATTCATAGAGCAACGAATCTTGTTCATGAAGTGAGAAACGCTCTTCAAGGTCGAGGTTTTCGCTGATGCAATGGAAAGTCAGTTCTCTCCCAACTATGACCTTGATAATGACCTCGACGAGGAGCAACATATTGTAAGATCCGTCCGGAGATATTTTAGGGCCAACGGCGTTAGTGGCAGTAGTGCCTCCCTTAGTGATTTTTCCTCAGAGGAATCTTCAGAAGATTCCTCAACTGAAGAGCTGCATGGCACATCAGGGGAATCTCCTGAGACTCCGCATTGCACACCAGCAGAGCTCCATTAAAGACCTCAAGGTAATAAGGTGCTGAAGCTACATTCGCGGAAGTCCTTAACTTATCTCGTGGCAATAATCAATGCCATGCTAAGCACCCAGCACTTCCCAACGGCGCGTAAGACCGCTGAGGTCATAATGATTCCAAAGAAGGTGGGTTCGATATTCCTCCAGGATTACCGCCCCATCAGTCTACTGTCAGCTCCTTCTAAGCTCGATGAAAAGGTGATCCTACGTCACCTTGAAAATTTCTCGGCAGACCACAATGTGATTCCTGACGTACAATTTGGCTTTCGGTCTGAGCATAGTACCTACAGAGCTACAGGCCATAAGGCTTGTTGAACGAGTAACCAGGGGATTCACCCGTAACGAAAGTACTCGCATCTTGCTTCTGGATGTCTCAAAGGCATTTGACAAGGTGTGGCACAAAGGCCTTCTCTAAAAATTGATCCATAAGGGCTTCCCCTTCTGACTCCTAAAACTTTTGAAATCCTTCCTCGAGGGTAGGAAATTTCGGATCAAAATTAATAATGTTCTTTCGTCAACACGGCCCTTCAAAGCCGGTGTCTCTCAGGGTTCGGTTCTTGGACCAGTCCTTTATTCACTTTTTATTCATGACGTCCCTTGCCCCAGCACACACAAAAAAGAGTGATCTTGGTTCCAGAACACTTATCTTCAATTGAGGAACGGTGACTTCGATATGTTTCTAAGACATATATCTTTGAATTAAGGTCAATTTCTCAATTGGAAGTGCCATGATTCTTTAAAACAACGAAATTAACTCTTTTAAAGTATCTGTGATCTCGAGTCAATATCATAATTTCATAGAAACTCATGCTCTTGAATCAATAGCACTCTTTTTGTGTGCAACTGTGAAATCTATCTCTATGCTGATGACACTGCCCTGGTGGCCCAGTCGTGCTCTGGGAATCTAGTTCACGACACGAAGAGATATTGGAAGAGATATTGGAATGGACGAATCGGTGGCTGATCAAAATTAATCATTCGAAAACGCAAGCAATCTATTGTACTAAAAAACGTAGCGGCGCCCCGTCTGAGGTTTCAGTAAATGGAGCTCGGGTACCATGGGAAAGCTCTGCTAAGTTACTCGGTGTCACTCTTGACAAGGGAATGACCTGGCAGAAGCACACTGATGCGTTAAAAACTAAATTCCAAATCTCGCTTCGGCAACTCTACCATATGCTATGTAGAACATCAAAATTAAATTTGATCAACAAAGTTCGGCTATACAAGATGGTTATTAGACCAGCGATCACTTACGCAACTGTGGCTTGGTGTTTTCCAACCAAAGCGCATTTGCATAGCCTGCAGGTTTTGCAGTAACAGAACCTTGCGTACAATCACTAACGCCCCATGGTATGTTTCCAACGAGACCCTTCACAGAGACCTTGACATCCTTTACCTAAGAGACTACATCAAACAACAAGCGCAGCTACGCCATAGTCAAGCGAAATCGCATAACAACCCTTTGTTGCGCGAGTCAGCAGACTACACAGTCGAGCAAGTTCGCAAGCACACAAAGCCGCGACTCGTACTGTGAACAAAATTAAATCGTGCGACTTTAGGTCCAACCAAAATTATAATTTTTCTTCAACAACCAATCCCAGAATTAATTTTAGGATCAATTTAAAATTGCCGAATACTAATTAGCAATGCCAAGGCACCCCTCAAATTGACGCACTTTTTTTCTTTGCTCTCCCTCCTTCCTTCCTTCCTTCTTCCATTCTTTCTCCCTGACTTTGTTTGGTGTCTGGGCAACCAGACCTGACACACCTACTGATTTACAAGACTTCAACCAAGAGCAAAGGTCCTAGGGACCGCTCTGACAATGATGAATATAGACATATTTGTCACCACCGAGGGAGTGTCTTGAATTTTTGTAGCGTACGAACAAATAAAAGCATGGCACTTGAGTAACAGACCTTAAAGTACTCGTAGGTAACTCAAGATTAACCCTGTATCTGCCTTTGCGCGACACCTTATTGAAAAAATCTAATATTGACATAGGTTATCAGTTACGACTTATAGATGACATACGCTATTATAAAAGTTGAAAAATAATCTGGGAAAATGACTTTAGAATTAGTTGCTTATAAGCAACATTGGGAGATAAAGTATAGGTTCTATTGTTACTTGCAAGCAACATTGACCGATAAAGGTAAACCCAAATGCACTGGTTTATATGGAAATACAATTATACATTTCAAATCATTTATTTATAAAACGAATATCAAGAAATAAACAAAATATATATTTCTAGTTTCACAAAATACAATGTGATGAAACAGCTAAATCTAATTGGAATGGAAAAGGTAGAAACAATTCTTATTTGAGGTGAAACAAAGCCTAAGATTGCACTTGGTACAAAAGATTGTTGTAAATACATTGGTACAGTGCCTGCATCTACCTTTTGTATCATAAGTTGGCCAATGACCTATGCCATCTTATTGGGTGGTGATATCAGGTCTCGGCAGTATAGGGTTTGATATTATTTTCGCAGGCGTTTTATTAGTCGAGGAAATGGATGGTCTGGTACGAGAACTTTGTTTTCCTGCGTTGGCCAACGATTTGGCTAATTCCATACGGAACTCCTTTAGCGGTTTTGACGTTAGACGTGCTGTGTTGCAGTCCTTTCTATACAGAAGCCAGGCGGTGATCATTGACATATCAAGAACCCATGTGGAAATTAGGAAGTACCATCTTTTCGATCTGCTTGGACTGCGATACAGACCAAGTAATGAATTGGCCTTATCGACTCCGCCCATGTGCTTATTGTATTGCGTTATAACGGATGGACGAGGGTTGGCAATTTTTTTCTTTTCCACTTTCGAATATCTTTTTATCGATTTTACGGGATTTAGGCCACAGATTGTACTTGCTAATAGAACAAATTTATTGTCAGCAAATTTTACTACTATTATACCTTTGTCTGTATCTGCTTTATAAACGAGTTTATAACAGTTCTTGCGTACAATTTCTAATAAGGGTCTAATTTTGAAATATCGATCCTTTGTCTGGTCTGTTATGTTAGTATTATCATTGAAATGGATAAACCGCCTTAGTTTCTGAAACCTCTTCAGAGGCATTATATTGACCACGTGATCTACTCTTGTACTAGCTGCCCAAAAATCTTCTATGGCAGGAAGTTTTATTACACCCATAATCAAGAGTAGAGATAGAAAATCCGTTATTCTGACGGATTTGTATCAATACATTGCCCAAGTTGCTGAGTACTATAAAGATTTGTCTGATAGACTATTCTATCCATTAGATCAAATGAAAAAACTTTGTAAAATACTCAATGGGAACTGCAATGTTGACAGCTTCAGGAAAGTCTGGTTGAAGGTATGTTAGCAGAAACTATGTCAGCTTCATTCAACAATATGATTCAGTTTTTTCGTCTTTGTGGGGTGGCGGCTCAGTTTCATCGTCACTTTCTTCGAATTCAGAATTGCTTTCTGGAACCAGCATGTCAAGTCCTAAAGGCACTTCTTCTGCATCGTTAAGCTCATTTGTTTGGAAATATTTTTCTCCGTCACTGAAATCGTCGTCTGAGACATCGGAAATATGCGGATCTGTGGGAATTACGGTCGGTGCCGTCTTTTTGCCGAAAAAACATGTGGTGCTTATGGTCGGAACATTATCCAGATCGGAAGACTGAAAAAGAAAACGTAATTATTCTGCCAATGTTGCTTGCGAGATACATACTAAACAAAGTCATTTTCCTGCCTTATTTTCTGATCTATCGCTTAAAAATAATCATAAACATAAAGACCCAACCTTCTGTTATACCAACCAAGGCTAATAGAACATAAAAACAAATGATTACTTACATTTGCAACTACTCGTAAATCCCAACTACAGAGCACCTGTTACGCGGCAACCATATTGAAATGTTGACTCAACTTTTTATAACAGAGGTCGTTCATAATATTATTTCCGTTAATGAATATGTAGCTTACGCGCAACACTGCCCAATCAGACCGTTGGAGCAGGGAGGATGAGAAATTGAGGTTTAAAGATGATGTTGCCTACAGGCTACAGCACCAGATATAGGGTTAATGGCGTTGTAAGGATGCCGTAAGGACGGAAACAAAAGGGCATATGGTTGCCTTCACACCGTTTTTTTTTTGCGATTCTGTCAACTGATGTTGCTATGGAGACTAGTTGGAGCTGATATTCGCCACCGCTGGTCGTCACTGCCACCACAAATTGGCATTTTGAAAAGGTGGCTCCTTATACAGGCTGCTGTGAAGTTATTACGGATTGCAGGTTGGTATGTAGCGAGATGATTAGCATATGCAAATTGCTCTTCTATTAAAACCATCTAAATACTTAAATTTCGCTAAAAGTCTGCATACTCGCTTCGGCAGCAGTAAATATCATACAAAATTAGCAACTACAGCACGGTGGTGTTCAGGTATTTAGCATAATAGCCGGTCTCCGATATGATATCGGCATTTTTGTAATTTAATCGCAGTCCGTAAACTGTTTGACATTTCAATATTTAAACGATTTTAATACTGGCGTAAGTCCGAACGGCACTCGTAAATTGTTAAATTAATTTTATCCATAAAATGCCCTATCGGACTACCACGAATTTGCTAGTACACGAGCATACAAGGAGACCCAGTCTATGATGTGTGAACTTATATTTGTTACCAAATTCAAATTCAAATTCAAAATATTTATTTCTTCATGAATAAACGTCATAAACAAAGGAAATTCTACAATACAGGGTCCGCAAAGTTGGGGTTTTCCTTTTCAGAAACAACTACCCTTGAAATAACAAAGGTAATGTGTAGTGAAACGAGGGCGACCAAGTA